>CM040422.1:163537186-164137186 GCA_022702705.1 Papilionanthe hookeriana x Papilionanthe teres | reverse complement strand
GTGCCGAGTACGATATCGAGCACCTGGCGCATGGTCGGCCTGCGGTCCGGTTCGGGCTGGACGGAGCGGGAGGCGGCGTGGATGATGCGGCGCAGTTGTTGGTTGTCGAATTCGCCGCGCAGGCGGGGGTCGACCAGCTCCGACAGACAGCCGGCAGAGATGAGTGGCTCGGCCCATTCGGTGATTGTGCGTTTGATCCCGCCGGCAAGTTTCTCGATGGGCTTGCGGCCGGAGACGAGCTCGAGGAGGAGAATGCCGAAGCTGTAGACGTCGCAGCTCTCGGAGACCTTGCCCCACATGGCGTATTCGGGGGCGAGATAGCCGAGCGTGCCTTTTACACGAGTGGTCATATGGCTGACGCCGTCCGGCATCAGCTTGGCGAATCCGAAGTCCGCCACCAGCGGCTCGAAATTGGAGTCTAGTAATACGTTGCTGGCCTTTATATCGCGGTGGATGATGTGCGGCGTTGCCTCGTGGTGGAGATAGCTGTGCGGCAGTTTTTTGTTAATTAATAAAACTGCATCATATCCGTATTTTCACAGATTGTTATATAGACTGCATCATATACGTTGCTGGCCTTTAAAACTATATTTAGTTGATATAATTTTCTATTTTTATATTTTTACTTTAAAAAATAAACAACTTAATTAAAAAAAATACTTTACGTCAATAAAACATGTTGTAATTTAGATGAAATCAGGATTAAAATTAAAAAGTTTAAAACAAAATTAAAAACGAAAAGTGAACGCAAATGACACCCCTAAGAGCTAGACATGTAAATGGTCGAAGCAGAGACTATACGTTATTGTTAATGAATCCATGAGATATTATTACAAAAATTGAGATATAAAACATAAAAGCATGTCATATAATTAAATTGGTTTGCCATATAAATAAAATTGGATGATAATTTCCACATAATATGTAGATAAAAATTACCTTATTATTTAATATTGAACATATATGATACACTATATACTTCCTCTTAATAAAAGCCGTGTCAGACGATGCTACATAAGTCTTTTTTCTAGCGTTCATTGATAAGAAGCAAAATAAAAATAAATGTTAGTCTTAATAAAATATCAAGTCTTGTTACAGATATTTAGCTCAATTTTAGGAATTATTCTGGTCCATTCTGCTTAATTATAAAAAAGATTTTATATATTTTGTCTTTAATATAATTATTCATATTTCCTTTCTAAGTCTTTTATTTTGATTATTTCTATATAATTAATTGTTTATCAAGAAAGCAAAACGCGTTTAAGGAGTACTTTTTTTCAAAATATAATAATTAAAGATTTTGTTATGTGATTGATTGCCAAGTTCTCTTACAGGGCGGCCACATTTGAAGAAAAGGGGGCGTTTAAATACATGCCACATAATTTTTATGTATTTACATATCTAACAATTAAACTTTCATATCTACATTTATAACACTCAAAATTTTAAGATCATATAAAAAATACCATCATTTTTAATTATTAAAAGTGTCATAAGTGTAAATAAAAAACTTTTATTGTTTGATGTATAAATAAATAGGAATTGTGAGGTTTCTATGTAAATTTTTCATAAAAAATAAATGAAGTTTTTTATAGCTCATGAAAAAAATGTAAATTCTGTCAAAAACCTTCATTAGAACTAGGATAAAGAAGCAAGGAAGGCCAAATAAAAAACAGCTATATAACAATTCTATCTCGTTACCCCAAGTCAAACTTTATCATTTTAATGTTGTACTATGCATAATCTGATCGAAATATTTAGAAAAAAGATCAACTTACACAAGCCCTTCTGCCGATCCAGTAATGATGTTCATCCTTTTCTTCCAGTCCAGCCGCGTATCCGTAGAAAATTGGCCATGAAGATGAGAGAGCAAGCTAAGGTTTGGCATATAATCGTAAACAATAAGCCTCTGTTCTGATCCAGCACAATATCCTCTTAGTCCCAATAGGTTTTTGTGCCTCACCCTTCCAAGTATCTCAACCTCCACCGCAAATTCCATCTCAGCTTTCGAATTCAAGCCTTTCAGCTTCTTAACGGCTATCTGATGAAGTTTTGATGGCACATAAGAAAAAAAGAAATTTACTTTTTTATGAACATTTCATTATTAAATTACCTGATGTCCATCGGCCGTTTTTCCCCAAAACACACATCCAAATCCTCCCTCGCCAAGCAAATAGTCTTCACTGAAGCCATTAGTAGCCACGTGAAGCTCTTTATAAGTGAACAATCTCCAAGTGGTGCTTTCTGATCCTCCGCCAACATATCTACTCATCAATAACAAAATAAGGAGGGATTTTTTTTAGCAGAGAAACAATGGTTTTGAGATAACTGATATGTATTCTTACCCTTGGGTGACCTTCTCTTCGCCGCAGCAAGAGCTCACCATCGAACCCATTGCGGGTGCCGGCGATAAACCTTAGCCGTGATAGTGTCTTCTCCTCCTGGAATGAATGTATTGATGGCAGATTTAAGAGGGCGGGCTTTTATTTGTTCTCTTCTTCCTCCTCCACATAAACGATAAAAGAATGGTTCGGAATTTATTCATTAGTTTATTAGTGTTTTTAAAATGAATCAAATTTTTTGCTTGGACAGCTTTGACCGCCCCCCCGCGCCTTTTAGGCCGGCAACAGATGAGCTGGGCAGTTAGATTACTCAAAATCTCCACGAGTTTTAACGCCGCAGCCTGCTTGAGGGGATAAAAATATTTTATCCCTAGTCAGCACGTAGATTTAACTTCCAGACTTCAATAACATATCAACATGCGACTACTCCCATTTGGGACCCAAAGTAGTGCACATATTCGACTTTAGCACAGCATCATGTAGAAATTCTACGATGGAGCCCGACTAAATCCAGGCCGAAGCTATGCGACTTCAGCACGCAGGACAAAATTTTAAATGCCCTCATAGCCCTCCTGCATTCTGCATTTCTGCTATTGGGTTTTTGATTGAAGAAAAATTTAAGTGCGTGGTTTGTTTCAGCAATATTAGATTTCCTAGTGGAAACGCTAAACTTGTCGGTTTTTGACTGAAGATTATATGAGGGCTAAAGTCTTAGTTCCCATTTCTAAAATGATCAAGATTACTCTTCAAACCAGTCATAAACAATATATTGTATTTTAATGTTTTCTTCACATGTTTTGATGTGCTAAAACAGTTTAACATATTTTCGATATTTTATTGTATTTTTCATATTATTTGTATCATATTTATACTTTTCTAGGTATTTTTATGCGTATTTGCCGGTTAAAGGTTCTACCGAGTGATTAAGGATGCATAGAAGCTAAAAAAAGATATGATACCCCAATGCACTCCAACTAGAGCTAGGGCATTTCCAAACATCCAAATTTCATGCCCAAACGGAACCAATTGAAGAGGAAAAACCAATGCGCTAGCTGATGAGCACAAGTGTCGAGCCTAGCTGCCTAGCTATGCCTAGCCAAGTGACCCAACCCGCAATTACGCAGTAAATTAACTTCCAAAAGATGACAAAAAACTTGACCCGATTTATAAATAGCGGCTAGTGTGCAAAATCTTAAATCATATAAAAATTGGAAAATATTTTACACACTATGGGTACTACGCAAGTATACATATCGCTTCAAGTAATATAGAGTTTTCTTTAAAAACCTCATTATCGATCCCACGAGGAAGTGAAGTAAGAGGTTTTTAGTCAAATTCTAGTCCACTACTAATAGTTCTTAGTTTGGAATGTCGATTAAAATTGTGATTTATCTAGCAACTACTCCTAAATGCAAGTGTTAAATGTAATTGTAACTATAACTAAATGCAAAAAATAATTCTAAAGATAACCCTTTTTGGATGAATTGGTTTGGAGAATTTTGAGATACTAAAAACTACTATTCTTATGTAATGAAATGGATAATGTATAGGAATGAGATGCATTTAATATTGTATGTGCCAAATAGGAGCAATTTTATTCTTTACCCATTGGTCCAGGCATAAAGAACATTCACTAATCCTATGCTTGGTTACTGAATTTACGGCTAGGCTGGGAGGATACCGACTCTCACTTCGGAGCTCCCACATTCCCCTCGCCTGAGGGCTAACAATCTACACTTCAGCACCCAAATGATAGAACCGAATTAAGAATTTTAGTCTGTCACTCTAAAATCTCCAATTCTACGCCCGATTAATATTATTTCCCTATTTATTTGTACTCAACTCTCATGAGCTTCATCATCCATGGAATTTGAATGTGGTTCCACTTTGTTGAGAATTACACCGCCCTTTCGGGTCAATGCAATTGCAACGAATTTTAACACTACAACGAGCTCTTTTTGTAATGTAAATGAAGTGCAAGCAAAAACCATCACATTTATAATTAAATTTACTTCTATCATGCATCACAAAATCCTAAACATGATTTCTACTCATTACAAAAGAAAAGTAAAATGAAAATAATGGCATAATCTTCTCATGTCACTATTTTCAAAGAAGAAGAAAGAGTAAGAGAGATGTGTCACAAAGCATGAAGAAAATACAACAGAAACTTCATTTAACCAAAGCAAATCCACTAGGTAATTATTTACAAAATTATAAGATAATAAAGAATAATACTTAGCTTTTTCCCCTTAAAAGAAAGACAAAATTCTCTCCCACAAAATCTCCCGGTGATTCATGCAATGCTAGCGAAATCCCATACAAATTCTCTCAAAATCTCATCTTCAATCTCTCCAAATGGGTAGAAATCTATATTTCTACTCTTAATCTAAGAATCCTAAACATTCTCCAAGATTTTCCTAACATTCCTCTCTTGTTTTTCTTCTTTTTCTCTTCTATTTCTCTCCTATTTCTCTTCTAAATTCACCATTTTAAAGAGTATGGACGAATTTCTAAGAGTTTCCTTAAGCACCCCTTCGAAAAAGTGTCCAAATACGCTGAATTTCGGTCCAAAACCGCCAAAAGTCGGTCCATGGTCATCCGGGGCACTGTCGGCGGGTTCGAGGACGCTATCGGCGAGCTTTCCGGGCATTTTTTGGTGCTCTTGGGAAAGTCCCGCCGTTGGCGAGCTCGAGGGCGCCGTCGGCGAGCAGGCTGCTGCACGACTCCACCGTTTCGCTCCGTTTGGCTCCGTTTTAGCTCTGATTCGCCCTGTTTCAGTTGCGTTGCATTCGTAACAGATAGCCCTACAAAATAAACATAAAAGCAACCTTTCTTTAAAGTGTAATCTCATTTAAAAATATGCAAGAAGTGTAAAAGAGATTAAGCATCGAAAGACTTATCAAAAGGTGTCATGGCAGAATTTCATTTTTTGCTCGTTTTTAGTCCAAATTACACCGCTTTTGCTTCTTTTTGCTCCAATCACCATTTCTTGTACCTAAAACCAAAAATCATACAAAATACCTTCCTTTAAAGTGGAATATCATCAAAAATGAGTAAAATCATATAACAAAAAAATATATAATTTTTAGGCGTGTCAAAATCCCCCAAACATAACTGTTACTTGTCCTCAAGTAACCCTTTTACTACATAAAAATATAACTCAAGACAATGCACTGTTCACCTGTAAGAGATTAAAATTTTTTATTTAAAAGAATATATTGGTTAGATTTTTAGAAAGAAATTTAGTAACTCGGGTTAACACTACAAGTATAGGAATATTCAGCAATCAAGTCTAAGGGTTCTAGTCTTCTATTTATTTCAAGATAAACCATAATTTGTTACATTAAGAATGCCTTGAAAGATTATGTGAAAAAGGATTTCATGCAAACTTCATCAAAATGTAGGCCAATACTTTAAATATAAATCCAGAAATGAAATCAAGTTCTCCCTTTAAGGTGACTCAAGTGAAGTCAATTTTTGATTAGACATCTCCTCAAGCTTCTCCTCATAAATATTTTTCTTTCTTTTTCTTTTTCTTATTTTTTTGGGATTGTTTTTCAATCCTTCTTTTCTTTTCTTTTTCTTTTTTTTTCTCTTTTTTTTTTAATGAGGATTACTATATCTGTATAGTCTGTAATGATTTTGAACTTTACTCTCCTTTTTCTAAAGTTCAAACTTGAAACACATCCTTACTTTATAATTATGTACGAGATTTATTATTCATCATAAAGTCACAATCTCTTCTTAACACACAATACTTTAAGTCTCTTAACATTTCAAAAATACAGTTTTCTTTACTTTAAATAGTTAACTATAATCAAATTCTTTCATACCAATTATCTTATCCTTATAAAATTAACTTTTATTACTAAAAACTTTCATCAAATCCTTCCATAATATTCAACTAAAATAAAAAGTTTTAGTTATCTCAAGCGAGGTTCAACTGCCAGAAGTTATTCTAATAATTTTTGAAAATATAATAATTGAGAACAAATAAGAGTTAATATTTTTCTTCCCCCAAACATAAATTTCAAAAATATTTTGTAATTAATTCCATAAAATATAACAGAAAGAAAAAGTAAAGGTTGAATTTACTTACTACTACAACATCCTATCAAATTCATATACATGCATAATCATGATAGAATGACAGTAGGAGAAAGTAAAGCTAAACTAATACATCATTGTAATAAAATTACACTAAAAGGAAGTATTTTCACATTAAATTTTTATTTTTCTTTCTACCCCCAAACTTAATTTTTAACATATATAACATTTAGTACAAAAAATATAAGTAGGAAGAAAAACAATTTAGAAATTCTATCTACCACAAGTGTCTATCAGAAAGATCTACAGTTATTAATCAGGATAGGAATCATGTAGCAGAATGTAAATCTAAACTAAACATGCCAGAATGAAATTCACTAAATAAAAGTCTAACTAGCATAACATGTATCAGCAAGGGAATATAAAAATGTTCTTCAATTATTATATAAAATTGTAACACAAAATAAACACACATAAGATAAATGAGGTCAATTCTTCCATTAATTCATCACATCACATTGATTTACTTCCAATTTCTAACGGAGTCACTACACTAATAAATTAGGTACTTTCAAATGATTTTATAAATTATAATCCCAAAGATAAAATTATCCCCGATAAATTGGTTTCCAGACACCAATTTGAAGCATCATTTAATCCCTATAACTAAGCACCTCTAACTGTTATAAAGATAGTGTAAGATCATCCAGATGGTATTCATCAAATAGGTTCGCGACTCCTACCTAATGAAAATAAAGTTGCAGAAAGGAAGTAACAAATTAAGATGGAACTATTAATGTTCGAAATTCATGATTTCTCTTGTAAAACTCAAGTCTGGGTGAGACCCAAGTCATAGTGGACTCGTTAATCCAACTAAAATAAGAGATCAAGTCTAGCCATAATAAGAAGTTAAGGAATCACCTCCCTCATGATACACAAAAATCAAATCAAACAACTAACAATCCAAACATCTACCATCAACAATCAAACTTATCAATCCACTATAAAGCAAATACAATAGATCACTAACAATCATGACTCTCAAGCACACTAAATCAAAGCACACTGATAACTATGGGTTGTCTCCCATAAAGCGCTTGATTTTTACATCGAGGGCCCGACAAATGATTCCACCTGGATCAAAATTCCATTTAAGTAATCCTCGATCAATCGCCCAATTTTTTTCAGATCCAGGGATTCCTATAAAATCCTCAAATTGTAATTTTTCATTTAGCTCTTCCCTTTCAGATGGATTTATATCATTGTTCCTCATATTTCTTTCTAGATCCAAAATTCTTCTATTAATTTTCTGAATTTGCATATTAATATCATCCTTGAAATTTATAAGAAATGGATCTTTATAAGATACTTCAATATCTCCCAAATTTTGGATCGGATTCTCTATAGATAATTCAGATTCAGGATCAAATTCTTCTATGTTACTCTTCTATTTTAAGTTATATTCCAATTCTTCCCCTTTATAATTATTAAATGATGGAGGATCTATCTTAGTTGAGGAAATAAGTTTTTCTAATTCCTTAGGAATTTCTTCCATTGGTCTTCCAATATCCTTATCCTCTTTTCTCAACTCAAAGTTCTTTTGAAATTTATCCTCAAATTCTCTTCCAAGTCTTAGATCAATAATTTTATCTTGTTCATCATTCAATTAAGGTTTTTCTTGTGATTGAGTTGCATCTAAAGATATAAAGACTGGTCGTGTAGATGAATTCCCTAAATAGATAGGCTTTAAAAATGTATGGGGTACATCCATCTTAAGCTCATGAGATTTTTCAACAAATGGAATTAAAAGTTCACTATTTTTGGCAGCTTCCATCATTTCACATCTCTCCTGAACATACATAAAGTCTTCTTTAAATAAATTTTTCGAATCATCATGAAAGTCTATTTCAGTCTCATCTGTTAACTTATTCTCAAAACTTTCTTGGAAATGGTCTTTACTTAGATAATCAATTTCATCTATCCATAAACAATCATCATCTTTTCTCTCTGCTGGATATTTCATAGTCTTTAATACATCAAAAGTGACTTCCTGGTCATTAATATTCATAGTCAACTTTCCTTTTCGCACATCTATCATAGCTTGTCCAGTAACAAGGAAAGGTCTCCCTAAAATAATTGGAATTTCTTTATCTTCCTCCATATCTAATACAATAAAGTCTAAAAGAAAGATAAATTTATCCACTTTGACAAGCATGTCTTCTATAACTCCTTTTGGATAAATGATAAATCGATCAGCTAACAGAAGGGTTACAGTAGTAGGAGAAATATCAACTAAACCTAACCTTCTAAATATAGATAGAGGCATCACATTAATGCTCACTCTTAAATCACATAAAGCTTTTCCACATAATATTTCTCCAATTGCACAAGGAATTGTAAAGCTACAATGATCTTTAAGTTTCTGAGGAAAATTTTTCTGAAGTATAGTGCTGTACTCCTCACTTAGTGCAACTCTCTCGTAATCCCCAAATTTCCTTCTCTTGTTTAATATATCCTTTATAAACTTTGCATAACTTGGCATCTATTCCAAAGCTTCAGTGAAAGGAATATTTATCGTTAACTTCTTAAGTACTTTCATGAACTTTGAAAATTTTTTATCCAACTATTGTTATCTAAGTCTTTGAGGAAATGGAGGTGGTGGTCTTTCTAAAGTAATTTTAGTTGCAGATATTAAATTTTCCAGATTCTTAGAAACATGTTCTTCAGGTTTTTTAGTTTCCTTTATTTCTCTTACAACATCTTTCTCTTTTCTAACCACATCCTCTATTTCTCTTCCACTTTTTAATTGAATAGCTTCTATTTGTTCATTAGTGTTCTCTTTAGGGTTGATCTCAATGTTGCTAGGAAGTGTTCCTTTGGGTCTATTGCTAAGTGAATTAGCAATTTGTCCCAGTTGATCCTCTATGTTTCTAATCACAATATTTTGACTTTTCAACTGGTTTCCCATTTGCAATACCACTTCTTCCATAGACATCTTCTTATCCTCAAATTGTTGATCATTGTTAGAGTCCGGTGGATATGAAGGTTTACAGTTTATGTTCCCCTGATTATTCTAACTTCCATTAGGATTTGCATAATTATTTTTCCATTTTTGGTTTCCACCATCAGTAGTATGATTCCAGTTAAATTTAGGATGGTTCTCCCAACATGGGTTGTAAAAGTTAGAATATGGGTTGTTTATGGTATTTAAAGTCTCATATAATAGGTTGGAATCAATCATACGCCCTAATGAACTTTCCTCACTTACAGGAGTAAATTGAGGTTGGTTCATTCCAAATTGGTCTAACATCTTTGATATTGCGACAACTTGAGATGCAAGATTTGCAATCGCATCATTATCATGAACACTAGCTACATTTTTATGATTTACCCTTGCAGAGGGCCATTGAAATTCATTTGTAGTCATTTCTTCAATTAATACATACACTTCATCAAATGATTTTGACAATAATGATCCACCAGCAGCAGCATTAGTTATAGACCTAAGGGATCCTACTAACCCATTATAAAAAGTTTGAATGATTAACCAATCTGGCAGAGCATGGTGTGGACACTTTCTTAGGAGTTCCTTAAATCTTTCCCAGGTTTTGTATATTGATTCTCCTTCATATTGACAAAATAAGATAATATCGTTTCTAAGTTTAGTCATCCTTGAAGGTGAAAAATACTTAGCTAGGAATTTCTGAGTTAACTTCTCCCAGTTTTTAATAGAGCCAGGTGCTAATGAGTATAAGCACATTTTAGCCTTATCCCTTAGTGAGAAAGGAAAAAGTCTTAGTCTAATAGCATCGTCTGACATACCGTTATAACGAAATATAGCACAAAGCTCTATAAAATTTGATATGTGTAAATAAAGATCCTCCGAAGGAGTTCCCCCAAACTGATTGTTCTGCACCAGTTGGATAATCTCAGGATTTATTTCAAACGATTCAGCTTCTACAACAGGGTTTTGTATACTGGAGTGAATTTTATCTGTCATAGGATTTAGGTAATCCCTCAGTGAATTATGATGCTTTTTTAAGTTATTATCTTGAAAGTTTTCCATTTCCATTTCTAGTTTTTCGAGTCTTTTCTGTATTTTTATCTTTTTCTTTTTTTCAAACTCGGGTTCATAAGGCATAAGTCCTGCAAATCCTTTGTTTTGCATACGCAACATAACAAACAATATATTAACAATAAAATAAATAAAACCAAAAATATATTCAACACAACAAAACATTTTCACAAACACCTTATTTTTCATATAAAAAAAATTTTTATTTTAAGCACTTTTTCATATAAAAATACTTTTCACACAAAAATGGATTTTACGACACTACAGTTTTCCAAGTATAAGCCTAATTACTTCAGCTAAAATTCTCCTAAAGTTCTTACCGAAGCTTCCCCAGCAACGGCGCCAAAAACTTGACCCGACGAGCAATTACGCAGTAAATTAACTTCCAAAAGATTGCCAAAAACTTGACCCGACTTATAAATAGCGGCTAGTGTGAAAAATCTTAAATTATATACAAATTGGAAAATATTTTATACATTATGGGTACTACACAAGTATACGTATTGCTTCAAGTAATATAGAGTTTTCTTTAAAAACCCCAGTATCAATCCCATGAGGAAGTGAAGTAAGAGGTCTTTAGTCAAATTCTAGTCTACTACTAATAATCCTTAGTTTGGAATATCGATTAAAATTGTGATTTATCTAGCAACTACTCCAAAATGTAAGTGTTAAATGTAATAGTAACTATAACTAAATGTAAAAAATAATTCTAAAGATAACCCTTTTTGGATGAATTGGTTTTGAGAATTTTGAGATACTAAAAACTATTATTCTTATGTAATGAAATGGATAATGTATAGGAATGAGATGCATTTAATATTATATGTGCCAAATAGGAGCAGTCATATTCTTTACCCTTTGGTCCAAGCATAAAGAACATTGACTAATCCTATTCTTGGTTACCGAATCTGCGGCTAGGCTGGGAGGATACTGACTCCCACTTCGGAGCTCCCACATTCCCCTCGCCTGAGGGCTAACAATCTACACTTTAGCACCCAAACAATAGAACCGAATTAAGGATTTTAGTCTGTCACTCTAAAATCTCTAATTCTACGCCCGATTAATATTATTTCCTTATTTATTTGCACTCAACTCCCATGAACGTCACCATCCATGGAATTTGAATGTGGTTCCACTTTGTTGAGAATTACACTGCCCTTTCGGGTTAATGCAATTACAATGAATTTTAACACTACAATGAGCTATTTTTGTAATGTAAATGAAGTGTAAGTAAAAAACTATCACATTTATAATTAAATTTACTTCTATCATGCATCAAAAAATCCTAAACATGATTTCTACTCATTACAAAAGAAAAGTAAAATGAAATAATGGCATAATCTTCTCATGTCACTATTTTCAAAGAAGAAGAAAGAGTAAGAGAGATGTGTCAAAAAACATGAAGAAAATACAACAAAAATTTTATTTAACCAAAGCAAATCCACTAGGTAATTGTTTACAAAATTATTAGATAATGAAGAACAATACTTAGCTTTTCTCACTTGAAAGAAAGACGAAGATCTCTCCCACAAAGTCTCCCGGTGATACATGTAATGCTAGCGAAATCCCTTACAAATCCTCTCAAAATCTCCTCTCTAATCTCTCCAAAAGGGTAGAAATCTACATTTCTACTCTTAATCTAAGAATCCTAAACATTCTCCAAGATTTTCCTAACATTCCTCTCTTGTTTCTCTTCTTTTTCTCTTTTATTTCTCTCCTATTTCTCTTCAAAATTCACCATTTTAAAGAGTATGGATAAATTTCTAAGAGTTCCCTTAAGCAAACCTTCGAAAAAGCGTCCAAATATGATGAATTTCAGCCCAAAACCACCAAAAGTCGGTCCATGGTCATTCGGGGCACTGTCGGCGGGTTCAAGGGCAGTGTCGGTGAGCTTTTCTGGCATTTTTCGGTGCTCTCAGGAAAATCCCGCCGTCGGCGAGCTCGAGGGCGCCGTCGGCGAGCAGGCTGTTGCGCGGCTCTACCGTTTCGCTCCGTTTTAGCTCTGATTCGTCCCATTTCAGTTGCGTTGCATTCATAACAGATAGCTCTACAAAGTAAGCATAAAAAAACCTTTCTTTAAAATGTAATCTCATTCAAAAATATGCAAGAAGTGTAAAAGAGATTAAGCATTGAAAGACTTATCAAAAGGTGTCAGGGCAGAATTTCATTTTTTGCTCGTTTTTACTCCAAATTACACCGTGTTTTCTTCTTTTTGCTCCAATCACCATTTCTTATACCTAAAACAAAAAATCATACAAAATACCTTCCTTTAAAGTGCAATATCATAAAAAATGAGTAAAATCGTATAGAAAAAAAACATATAATTTTTAGGTGTGTCACCTAGCGGTGTAGCTATGCCACAATGTTGGTGTAGCTATGCCACGTCGTTGGTGTAGCTACACAAGTGTAGGGTGGCTATGTTGCTCTACAGCATGCTAACAGAGCCCACTACATCCTTTCACTTCTTTTTGTGGCATATAGGTGCCACTTATAGGGGTGAATAACTATAGAAACAGGAAAGCAAGACTCATGTGCTCCATGGAACAATTTCTATGCGGTCCAACCAACTTTGGGAGAAATGACTATTCGAGGTGACGTGGTGGGATTGCTTGACAATTTGCAACCATAGAAGAGAGCAATTCGATGTAAAGAGGGTTTTTCTCCTGTACAATCTTTCAACACTCAACCCCTAGAGTGACACACTAAAGGGAGTCGCCGGAGAATTATATAGGAAAATTAGCAGACATTGGGGTTTTCTATATTTTTAGGTTACTAACTACAATATAAAACATCAATTTTCTTATGACTACTAGGAGGGACTAAGCAAAACTGTTGTTCCAAACTATGAACTTCATTAAAGTTACTTAGATTGAACTGTTTTGCATAAGATTAATTAAATGGAAGTTTTCTATCACTTATTCAAACTCAAAAATTAGTTTTAGGTTTTATTTCTTGCAAAAAATAGGATTATAAACTTTAAAATTACCAAATTTTGAACCTTTGGGCCCGATTTAAAACCATTATACTATAACTTTTCTAGATATTGGGAGTTCACTAGTTCCTCATGATATCAATAAACACTCAGTTTTTTATACTGCTTGGTGGATATGTATACTTGCATGTATCACTTACGCCTCATAGCATTCCATTTGTATCAAGTTTTTGGCATCTTTGATGGAGAACAATATTGAATTTCAACTTTAGAATGATTTTAGTTGAACCATTAGTGTTTAGACTTGCAAACTTATTGTGTTACATTTTATTATATTTATTTGGTATTTCTTGTGTTACACAATCCAAAAATATTTCATGTTTTGCGCTTCTTAATCTTAGTGTTTAATTATTGTTCATGTTTTATAGCATTTTAGTGATTGTGAAAATGTGTTGTGTTTCCTTCATAATTTCAGCACATATACCTACTTAACTTTTTGCTAGGAGTAGTTTATTTTTTGTGATTATTTAATTTATTAGTTTAGGATCTCTAGTTAGTCTTCGGTTTGTATGCATAGGACACCCTTTTTTGAACTATTAGCATACGACATTGAACTTGTAAGAACCTTAAAAAAAATACAAAAACTTGAAAAACTCAAAGTATTTCAGAGAAATGAAAAGCCCACCCCATTAAGAACACCTCAGACCTCTTAGGGAATAAGTCAGTCCTTCAGTAAAAGAAATTTATTTAAGTATTAACAACCATATCATATAATATTTGAACTAAAATCATCGATCATTCAGATGGTGCAAAATAATCAGTTTAGAGGCTCACCCATAATATACCCTAACCTCTATTTAGCATATTTCCTAGAAATCTATTCCAATTTTAATTATAATGGTGCTTCCAATGACACCATTACTCCAAGGATTTCCTTTTCTTGCTTAGCGATAAGGCAAAATGTAGCTCGACTCCTTAGGACCAGGATCAAATACTACATGGAACAATTTAGCCCATTAATTCATGGCCAAATACTTTTCTCATCTCTTCAAATTGACATATTTGAAACTAAACCTACTAAGAAGAGGAGATTGGAGCATGCATAATGGGCAACAAGACCATCTTCAACAGCGAAACTCAGAAATAAACAACAAGCCATAAGACTTCGAGATAGTTTGCCTAGTGCAACATGAACCCTCACTTTATCTCTTTAGGCCTTTGCACTTCATGCAATATAAGTCCTAACTCGTTTTAGGTTCCGAGGTTGTCATCGGGTATAAAATAAATCCTCCTATCTTTCAGGCTATTCACAAGATCGGTATCAAGTGAATGTAAGCCTTAAATAATAAAACTGGCAGGATGAAACACTAAATAAGTATCCCAAATTGAAGCCAAATAATGGGATAGTTTGGGAAAACACCAAGATTTCCCTTGGATCTATGTCTTTCCCCTAGTTTTCTCTTCCTTTGAATTCCTACAATAACTGTTCCAAAAATGAGCCACTCACCTATTATATTCTCTATTACAACATTTTTCTTGAAGATCTTACTTTTTGGAAGTCATTAATACAATATTTCCTTATTTAAATCAAGATTTTTCTTAGGTGATCTCAGTTACCTAAGATGTAATTAACTATATGGGCTTGCTCTTCTAGGAAACTTAAAGACCCCAGATTAATAGAAACCTTATCTAGCTGCTTCATATTTGATAGGGGAAGTTTTCGGTCAACATAAATTGTTCGCAGACCAAACAGATGTAATGAATTCTTTAGTTTATTTGATCAAGTCTTACCACCAAGCAATGTATCCATTTGCCGGGATAGATACATGGCTAATGGTGATGTGTTTGACTATTTAAACTATAGCATATATGAGATCAGTTTGATTTCATATTTTAAAATTAAAACTATATTTTCCAAAAATCTATATATATCTACATAAATTAAAACCCCAAACCAATTCTGGAACCGACATTCACTCAGGCTTTCTTACAACTAGTTTAAGTTTCCTCAGATTTTCTTATGATTTGTTTAAATTTCTTGCATATTACTATATTGTGTTGTACTAACCATGCAGCAGTGACAGGAATCCCAGATATGCATGTTTATTTTACATTTACCACACTTGACTGCATTTTTATTGCACCTTTTTACTACTTTTACTTCTGCATTTATTTATAATACTTGCAAGGTCCTTAGGGTAGACAACAGTAGGACATATGCTAGGTGGTATCCTGCGGTAGGCCATGGCTCATGAATCTGCATGTTCACATAAATTTTAAACCCATAATCACTATAGTTTGGAGCTCAGCGCAAGCTTTTGGGCAACACAATGAGGATGCAAGTGAACGACAAAGGACTTCTGCCGACGAATCAAGACCCAACATGAAACAAGATCTACGTTAACTAAAATTTCCTTAGTTTAAAACAACATAACCCATAAGACTTCAAGTTTGTTCATCTAACACGATGTAATATCTCACTTAATCATTTAGGCTCCTACACAACCATGTTGTGCAGAAAAAGTCTTAACTCTCTTTAGACTCTAAGGTTGTCTTTCAGTACGACGTAAACTCTCTTATCTTTATAGACTATTTGTGTGATTGGATATCATGTAAGTGTAAGCCCCAAATAATAAAATTAGCAGGAGTGAAACATCAATATTATCATTTTCAAAATTGAAGCCAAATAATAAGATTGTTTGGGAAGTCACCGAGGTTCTCTTCTGGAGCTGCCACATCCTCTTCTTTTCTTTCTTTTGGATTTCTAAAATAACTGTTCCTATATGTTCTTTTCCTGCTTGAATTTCTGTGTCAAGCCTTGAAAACCAAAATGTTGAATTCCTTAAGACAAAGACCTTTGATCATCATCAAGAGTTTTCATAAGTGACTTATGTTATTTAGGATGTAATTAATTATAGGGGCTTACCCTTATAGAAAACTTATAACCCAAGTAATATAAATCCTGTTTAATCTTTATATTAAGGAGGGGAACTTCTTGGTCTAACAAAAAAGTTTCAGACCAAACAAATGTCATAAATTATTTTATTTTATTTATTTGAGCCCGCTGTCAAGTAATGTGCCTATTTCTCGGGATAGGTGTATTGCTCGTCGTGTTGTGCTCGATTACTTAAATATTAAAATGTATGAGATATGTTTAGTCTCACTTCTCAAATTAAAATATATTTTCAAAGTTACACACACACACACACACACACACACACACACACACTATGGTGGTAGCTGGTGTTGATGCTCTGCTAGGGTTTTCTTCGGGATGGTGGCTGTACGACTTGGCTTGGTGGTGTCAATGGAGGAGCTTCCTTTGGTCTTCCTACAGGGTGGCTAGTCATTTGGCATTCAGTGGTCTTTTTGTTGCACAAGATTTTCTTCTTCCCGGGCAATTTATTTACAAAAATTGAGGTTACTGTTTCATTGCCTAGTGTGACTTCTGTGCTTGGTCTTGGGTAGAACCTCACAGTTCTAGCTTCTTGAGTTTGTGCTGGTATTTTCCCTCTCCATGATGGCTACTCCTATGCCCATTGACATGGATACTAACATTTAATGGGCTAAAGCTACCTATGCTGGTGTAGTGGGCAAAGAGAAAGAAATTATCAAGAACGTTGATCACTAGGTGTTCCCTCAAGCCTTTCATGATGATGCGGAGGGGAAAAGAGATTTCCCTTTCATCAAAGCACTGAGCGTTAAAGATGTAAAGCCAACCATTATTTTCAATGAGGAGGAAATCCAAACTCTTGCAGCTGCCTGCAAGTTTACCTTGATTGGTAAATACCAATATGGCCATCCTAAAATGGAATCCATCAGAAAATTCTTTGATGAATTGAATCTTATTGGGGCCTAAAAAGTGGGGCTAGTGGATGGGAGAATGTAATAATTCAATTTTCTTTAGAAGAGGACTATGTTAGGCTGTTTGCTAAACAGTCTTTACAGCTGTAAGGGGTAACCATGAAGCTACTCAAATAGAATCTTGATTTTGACCCCAATAAGGAGCCTTCTATTGTCCCTATTTAGTTCAAGCTTACTGGTCTACCTCTCCATTATTTCAATCATAATGTTATTTATAACATAAGCCATGCTTTAGATAGGCCTATAAAATTGGTTGCCCCTACCTATAACTTGTCAAGACCTTAAGTGGCTAGGATTCTGGACATTACCCTCCCGATGTGGAGGATATTTGGCTGGGCTATATTCATGATGGCTTCTAGCAAAAAATAGTGGTTGAACAGAGGCCATACTATTGTCACCACTATAAGATGTTTGGACACACTATGGATAGATGTTATAGGCTCCACCCACTTCCAAAAGGGAATCCAGTTGGTCCAGCAAAGGTGACAAATTCTCCTACTGTTACACCCTATCTGCCTAAAATACATGTTGTTGAGGAGCCTCCTGTGGAAGGGGTGGTGGTTGTCCTAGTATGGGAACAACTGTCTTCTCCCCCCCATATCCACTGAACTACTAGTGGAGGTGGTGGGGGTACCTCTTATTCCCTCTCCTGCTGCTGCAGGGATTAGTGAGGGGGGTGTTACACTCTCCCCTCCTCCCACTCTTTGTCTAGGTGCTCCCTCCCTAGCTCTCTTAGAAAAAATGAATTAGGCCCTGGAAGCTGATTGACAAATCCAAAAACCAAGAAAGAAGAAAAAGTATGTATTTAAGCTTCAGAAACTCATGGCTGATCCTCCGACCCTGGCTGCAAGTAGCTCTCACTCTTCAAGAGGGTGTTCTCCCACCAAAACTTTTAGAGGGAGAATTAGATCAAGATCCCAACCCTCCCACCGTGATTAACTTTAATTGCTGGAACATTAGGGGTATGGCTCATTCCCTCTCTAACTAATGGATGGAGAACATGTTATACTTGGCTATAACTCAAAAATGAAAGTCATCAAAAATGGTTCCCTATCTAAAAAATTGTATCATAGAAAAAAATTATTATTAGTAGATTGTTTAATGCATTATCTTTTGATTATAAGTCAATTATATGATAAAAGCTATGTAATTAGATTTTATTCATCACATTGTTTGATTAGAATAAGAAGTTCTTTTTTTTATTGAAAAAAAAAATATAAATAAATTTACATATTAGATACTGATAATAAATAAATTTTAGATCTTATATATTTTATAACTAGCATTGAAGATGTTTGGTTGTGTCATAGAAGACCATGTTATGCTAGTATGCATATATTAAATAAAAACTCTAAATTAGATGTTGTGATTAGTTTACGAAAGATTGAATTTACTTTAGATCATATGTGATGCTTGCCAACATGAAAAAATAGTTAGAATATATTTTCAAAATAAAAATATTATTTCTATTCAAGAACACTTGAATTACATCACATGGATTTATTTTGTTCTGTTAATACTACTAGTCTTGCAGGAAAAAAAATTATAGTTTGTTATTGTTGATGATTACTATAATTTTATTTAGTAATTGCTTTACTAAATAGGCATGATACTTTTGGTGAATTTACTAAGTTTACTAGATATATTCAACGAAATCAATGTTATTTAATTTCAAAAATTTATTCCGATCATTGCAGAGAATTTAAAAATAAAGCTTAAATAATTTTGTGAGGAGCAAGTAATTCCACATAATTCTTCAGCACCAAAACCCAACAACATAATGGAGCATTTGAGAGAAAGAATAGAACCTTTGTTGAGATGGCTAATTCTATGTTAAATGAATATAACTTAGCAAAATATTTTTGGACTGAAGCAATCAACACAACATGTTATATTATAAATAGAGTAAATTTAAGACCTATATTAAACATAACTCCTTCTGGGTTGCTTAGAGGATTGAAACCTAAAATTTTATACTTTCTTGCATCTGGTTGTCCTTGTCATGGAGTTAATAATGGAAAATATCAAATAGAAAACTTTGACAAAAAGAAAAAAAAAAGAAAAAACTAAAGATGTGATTTTGCTTGGATATCTATCCCATAGTAAAGCTTATAGAGTATGTAATAAGAGAACTATGATATTTAAAGAATCAATATATGTTATTTTTTGATGAAACTAAACTAAGATCCATTAAATTTGATGTTATTGATGATGAAGTTGATACGGGAGTTCAAAATATTAACTTAAAAGATCCTAAAAATGAGAAAAATAAAACTTTAAATAATCTCCCTAAAAAGTTGAAGTATGCAAAAAATCATCCAATGTATTTAATCATAAGAGATCCATTTCAAGATAGTAATATAAGAAGTAAAATTAGAAAACAATTTAATCACTCTATACTGTTATCTGAAATACAACCTTAAAGTATTAATGAAGCTCTAATGATGTTTTCTATTAAAGCCATGCAAGTTGAATTGAATCAATTTAAAAGAAATGTTGTTTGGGAACTCGTCCCAAGGAGTAACGATCATAACATAATTAGAACAAAATAAGCTTATAGGAATTAACTCAACGACTCGGGTGGTATCATTAGAAATGAATCTTGACTTATGGTTCAAGGTTATGGTCAAATAGAAGGAATAGATTCAAAGAATCATTTTTTTCAGTAGATAAATTAGAATCCATTTCCATAAAGATGCCAAAATATTTCAAATGGATGTAAAAAGTGCATTTTTAAATTGATTTATGAACGAAAATATTTTTTTTAAAACAACCTTGAGGATTTGAGGATATTGGTCATCCAGATCATGTATGCAATTAAAGAAAGCTTTATATGGATTGAACAAGTCCATAGAGCTTGGTATGATAGGCTTATTACTTTATGTGAGGAAATAATTTTAATAAAGGTATAGTAGACACTACCCTTTTATTTAATGAAATAGGAGTTGACAATATTATTGTTTAAATTTATGCGGATGATATTTTATTTTGAAGCTTAAATGAATCTTTAGGTCATGAGTTTTCTTGAATGATGAGTAAGGATATTGAAATGAGTATGATGGGAGAAATAAACTTCATTTTAGGATATCAAATAAAAAAATGATGATTATATCTTTATGTCAAACTACATAAACAAATGACTTACTTGAATGATTTAACATGAAAAATTTTATATTAAGAAAGACCCCCATGAGCTAAACTACTAAATTAGACATAGTTGAATTTGGAAAATCAATAGATAACAAAATTTATAGAACAATGATTGGTTCACTATTATACCTTACATCTAGTAGACCTGACATAATGTTTGTTGTATGTATTTGTTCTCTTTTTCATGCTAACCCTAAGGAATCTCTTTTAACTGCCATTAAGTGTATATTTTGATATCTAATAGACTCATCGAAGTTAAGTTTGTGGTGTTCTAAAAAATCATTATCACGTGATAGTTGCTTTTTTTGATGTGATTATGCTAGTTGTTAGGACGATCGAAAAAACACTTATAGAGCATGTTAATTTTTAAGGATTGTCCGTTATATCATAGTCCTCTAGAAAGAAAAATTTTGTTGCTTTATCTATAGCAGAAGTTGAGTACATAGCTGTAGGTAGTTGTGTGCTCAAACGCTTTGGTTAATACAAAAACTTGAAGATTATAGACTTAAATTAGACACATTCCAATTAAATGTCATAATACTAGTACTATTAATTTAATAAATTCAACACTTATGCACTAAATATATTGAAATTAGACTTCATTTTATTAGGTATCATTTTGCTAAATGTGATATTGATATTGAATTTGTTCCCAAATGAATTATAATTAACTGATATTCTTACTAAACCTTTATATGAAAATCTTTTTTTTTGAGCTTAGAAGAAAATAAGGAATGTTAGATCATAACTTAGGACTGAATAATTTTCATTATATAATATTTATTTTGATTAATCATGTTTCGTTCATAATGTGCAAAGGGAGAGAATGTATATGTTGGGAGTTTAAATTATTTGATTTCTCTAATATACATATGTTAAGAGGGAGAATAATTACAAGTAAATTAAGGTCACTTGCACGTTATTCTAATTTAGCCAACATAGATTTATCATCATCTAAAAGAGGGAGATTGTTTACTCTATATTTTGATGATAACAAACACATGATTACTGTACATAATATTTTCTTATGGAGAAATTTCAGGATCACGTGATTCTCTATATGAAGAAAGCTCAGACCTCAAGATGATCGAAATAGGCTCAATTATACAAAAAAAACTCAAGTTTTATGTGATCTAATTAGAATCTTGATTGGCGCGTAGCTAATTATATTTATTAAAATACAATAATATTATGATTATAATAATAAGAAAATTTAAATTGCTCAATAATTTAGAAGTAGTTAGAAAATCTTTGACAAAAATATCACACTATTACTTTTATGATTTTATATTTATAAATTATAAAATCTGATTTCATAAAAATAAAATGTTACTATTCGGTTTCTATTATTTTCTTAAGAATCCAAAATTCTATCTTTTTTTCCTACTTGTTTGCATTGCAACATTTAAATCCCTTGGTTATTAAATTTAATATAATATTTATATTACTTTATTCAAATATAACTTCTTAAAACATGTCTTGTTTTATATGATTTTGATTTTCATGATTTGAATTATTTAAACATCATTTATACGCTTTTCTATTAGACTTCCAATGGCAAAATCAGCCAACGATGGATTTGCATATTAGAATAATATACTTTGGAGCTTTAATTCCAATGTTATTAACTATTTTCAAAGGCATATATAAATAAGCCCTCACAGCATATTTAGAAAGTCATGTATAATTAGGAATAATTTAATACAAATTGCCTCTGGGCTTTCGTCTCGAGTGTAACCGAAACCAATTAATGCAATGAATATTTCCATTCTAATCTCGGTCCATTGTAATACCTAAAATAGCATTGATGAAAGTATATTAACTTCCAATTATAATTTTAATCATTACATTTAAATAAATAAATTTGATTTTCTTAAGTTTTTGATGGAATGTATTCAATTATGTATTATCACCAATTATAAAATAAAAATACCATTGTAAGAAAGGAGGTTAATGAAAAATGTAGAGGATAATTTATGATTTTCAGTCTTCATTAAGAGTGAGAAGCTTTCAAAATAAAAATATGAAGTATCTTCAAGCTTGAGAAACATATATGAGTTCTTTTACAAATAATAAGATGTTTGTGCGACATCGACGTGCTATAACATTAATAAATGTTTTACTTCAGTAATTTCATTCTCTGCGATATTTTATTAGTGTTTGTCAAATTTGAAAGTCATTTTTATTCTTTTTTTTGTATTATGAAATATCTGTATTTTAAATTTGACATTTTGATTTGGTAAGGATTTCTCCACCTACACTCGGTATAAATGAGATTTATTGATTTGATAGTGAGATCCTAGTACGTGTATTTAGCTAGTTATGAAGTATGCCAGTCTTTGGGGTTTTAGTCTAATCATGTAAAAAATTTCTTGTGTGTTTAGCTTTAGCATCAATTTTTTATTTTACGTACAAGGGATATCTATTTTAACAACACATGATGGTCTCCTGCTTCCTATCATCTAAATTATCCAATCAGACCCCTTGGTATATGCCCCGACCATGAAATCTAGACTGATACCGACTTGATTCTACCCAGGAAAATTTATCATAAGTTGGGGTTAGCCTTGACTTCAGATGTGTATACATCTATTCTGATGTTGAGACACCAAACTCCATCAATTTGGACTCTTCTGAGGCTCACCAGGATTCCCCATGCACATTTTTGAGAAATTCGGAACTCTCGTCGACACCAAAAACCCCAACTTGAAATCCCTAAAATATTCATCTCCGAGTTACGAGGACTTATTCTAGTGATACAAAGTTTTCGTGGCTTCTGAGTCAATGAGAAACTTCCTACAATCGACATGGAAAAAATTTAGGGTTTGGAAACCCGCACCATGGACCAAGGCGACTATTAGTGATGATTTCTCCAATTAATGGACACGCAATATACTCATTTTTGAGTTTAGGGGATCATAATTTAATCATATGTGGTCTCCCATAGCTTTTAGATCGAGAAAAATACTTCAATAGGCACTCTCGATATAAATTAGGGTTTTCTGAATTAGACCAGCGCGTAGGTGCCAGTCCCTGGCGCCTAGGCAACAAAAATGACCTCTCGGATGATCAAAATCGAGCACATGGAAATATAGTTCTAAAAAAGTCTTTTTCTTGAGAGTCAGAAAAGTAGGAGCCACACTCGTGGTGCCTAAGCGCTAGGTCTGAAGCCTAGGCTCCAGTCTAATTCCAAGACACGATTTTTCAAAATTTTTGACGCCAATTTTACCCCGGTGCACCCTTTAATGGGCTGGAATGACAGGGATCTACATGGTCTTGAGAAGATATGCATGAGGGAATGTAATGGCTTAGGATTAGCCTCATTTGACATGTTCTAAATTCCCTCCATTAGCCATATTTGACTAAATAAAAGGGGTAATTTTGAGATTTGCATGGGGAGGCTGATTTAAGCTCTCTTGGCCCTCTCATTTCACTTATCTCCTCCTCATTTCAGACTTGCGCTGGTCAGGAGAGCTTGAGAGAGCACAAGATAGAGCTTCATTTTCCTCTTGGAGATCTTGGAGGTGCCTCGGAGAAAAATCTCTTAGAAGAAAAGGATTTAAGGAAGACTCTTCATCTTCCTCAATGAGAGAGCTAAGGAGTTAGTCCCTTCTTCTCCTTCTTCCTTCATCTTCTTCCTCTTCTTCCATCACTTCATTTGAGTGTGTGAGGAGAGCATTGTGAGGAAGAGGTTGGAGAGGAAAGAAGCAAAGTTTCTTCTCTACTACACTAAAGGAGAGCTTCTTCCTAGCTTGGGAAGGGATCGCCAGAGCATTGCTAGAACTTCGTCAGAGCTTAGAACTTCTCTTGAATCTTGCCTCACTTCGATTCTGAAGGAGAGCTTCTTAATTTTTTAGAGGAGTGAAGAGGACTCGCCGAAACTTCACCAAAGCTTGAAACTGCTTGAGTTTTTCTCCTACTGTTAGAAGAGCTTCCTCCTATAAGAAGAAATGCTTTCATTAGGTGAAACTCTTCAAACCCTTCGCACTTTCGTTCTTAGCTAGCTTGAGGAGTAGATGTTGCTAGGTGTTGTTCGTTTGGTTTCCTACATGATGTGAGTATGACTAGCCACCTGATATCGTCTAGCTCAATTGATTGCCCATTATCAAATGATCTAATTGGCTAAATGAAACCAGTTGATCCGACCATATGTCGTTTGAATGATCAACTTTGTGATGCCATCGTGGGTTTGGTTGCCCTTGTTAAGTAGGTTGGCTGACAAAAACTAGTAGGCAAGGTCATAACGTCTATTTATTGGTCATTTATTTCTTAGAGGAAGCCCTAGTTTTGGAAGAAACATGTGTGGTCAAATCCTTTGTAAACTTGAGTGACTTCCTATTGCAAGCCTTAAAACAAAATCTCAGTAGGTTGGAATCCTAATTTACCAAGGCTTTGGCACTTCCAACTTTTCGCAAGGGGTTGAAATAGTTGGATCTTGAGGAATGGGAAAAGCTTTGTAGCTAGCCCACTCTACAAGATCGAGGGAGGTTCGTAGGATGAAAAAAGCTTTGTAGCTAGTCTTCCCTATGAATGGTGAATGAATTCTTCTATAAGAAATAAGAGAATGGACTTTTTCAAATTTTTCTCACCGAAGTTAGGGGTGAATATGCAGTGAATCCAAGAGCTGAAACTCTAGGCGCCTATGTGAGAGCGTTAGTAGAGTATGGCTCGCTATTGTATTGCATCTGACATGTTACATTTTACACACTACACTTCACCTCAAAAACCACCTCAACCCAATATCTATTATACTTTTACTTGACCGACCTCTATGACTCAGTTGGTATTGCACTTTTCCTTGAGCGTACCGCTCCATCTCAAGCAACACTTCTCTTTGCCTCCATTGGTCATCCCGGCTTGGTCGGTATTAGACCTAGCCTCACTAGCTAACCAGTTTGGTCGGCATTATATAATGCCTTAATCGATCACCCTGATTCGGTCAAACAATCACTTGGGTCTGACAGTCTACCCAGCTTGGTAGACATACCACTTTGGCTTGACAAATCAGACCGGCTGCCCTGGCTTTGTCGACCGCTTACCTTTTTCTGACCAGCCACTCCACACCGATTGACAGATCACTGGTCCGACCGACTGAACTAGGTTGGCCGACTGATTGCCTTGGTCTGATTTGCTATCTCGACTTAGTTGACCAGTCACTTTAGTTTAACTGCTCACCATGGCGCAATCAGTCAATCACTTTGGTTCGACCGGTGCCACCGGCCTGTTCGACCGATCAACTTGGTCGGATTGGCCACCCCGTCCTGATCAGCAAATGAATTTGGTTTGGTTGGTCACCTTAGTCCGACTTAGCTCATTGGCTATGTTGCACCGAGTTAACCACCTCGGTCGAATCAACGGGTTGAATAACCAACTTCACTTGCTTAGTCTATGTTGTGTATGTGCATTAGTGTTGCTTGCATGATATTTTGTATAACTATCTTCACATGCTTGAGTTGCATTTTGAGTATTCATTCAAACACTCACCCCAATTGAATGATTCTCTATATAAAGAGTCATCATTCTCTTAAGTCAATGCCCCTTGCGGCATACTCTCCTACTTAGCCAATGCTTCCACGTCACTCCTGTTCCTTTTGAGCCAATGCCTTCCCAGTATGCTTGCGACTTAAGTCAATGCCCAATTAACCTGACCCGTAATTACAATATTTATTTAACTTCTTAAAGATACAAAAAACTAGACCTAATTTATATTTAGCAGCTATTATGCACAATATATATGATACAAAATTATTTAAAGGCTTACATACTAGGTACACTAGACAAGTATAAGTATCGTTTCAAGTAAAATAGAGTTTTCTTTAAAAACCCCAACATTGAACAAACAGGTAAGGAAGAGAATTTGTAGATTAACTTAGAAATATTTCTACTTAAACTGCAAAAAAAAATTTGTGGCAGAATGATATCGAACCGTTTGTAAATTAGTTGTAAACAAAAGTTTAGTACATCTAAATTAAAGTGAAAAGTAAATGTTAATTTTCTAAAATGTTAAAGAAGTATGATTATAATTATAGTTCTTCCCATTTACAAAATGATTTTAATCAGTGCAAGAATCAAATGCTTAAAGTTAAAAATGAGGTTTTGTGACAAAAAAGGATCATACTTTTTCTTTACCCTCTCCCGAGTGCATAACGAACATTGGCTAATCTAAATTTAGGACTCTTGATTGATATGGTAGTGCTGAGGTGATTCTATCCTCTCACTTCCAGAGTACCCACTGGCTCCTCTCTATTAGGACCTACCAAGCCTTAGGCTCCTAACTAAAAACTAAACTGAAGAATCTAACCTGTCAACCTAAAACCTACAAAAAATCATGTAGTATTTTTTGAACTTATAGCTCTCCCGGGTCATTATATTTCGCAGCTGAGTTTAACCTCACAAATGGCCAGTTTGTAAAGTAAATTAAGAGCCGGTGAAAATACAATCACAAATTTTGGAAATAAAAAAAATATTTAAAACTTTCTCAGCACACACAGGATTAGATCTTAATTGCAAGGATAAATAAAATAAAACCTCTCATAATTCATGGGTATACCAAAACAAAACATGATATATATTAAAGCTAAGTTTACACAACAAATACTTAAAAAAATACAAATACTTTTCTCAAACTCTTCCCCAAGTAAATCATTTGAAGTTCTCTGACCTTCCTTGACTATGTAAGATTCTAACAAGAATCAACAATCACTCACAATCACATAACTCACCACATTCTCACTGTGGTGACCGCCCACCTCTATAGTGGTCCAACTCACTAAAATTAACTCCATGACTAAGCTTATTCTTGTGGAATTTGTTCCTCTATATAGAGAACTAAAAATTACCAAGGTTTCTTTAGGCTCCTTTTCAAAATTCATCCAAATTCATTGAATATATGTCCAACCATTTTTGACACCAAGTCGTCCAACCGTAGCGCCTAGGCTCGAGGCTTCTAGAAGGAAAATTTAACTACCTGGCTGGCGCCTAGGCGAAATGTCAAATTTTCTTCTTTAGCTCCTTCTCATTTTTGCTCCATTTTTGCTATCTTTTTCTTCTAAATTCCATTTCTTGTACTTGAAATAAAAAAAAACACAAAATACCCTTCATTAAAGTGTAATATCCTTAAAAATGAGCTTAAAATATGCACATAAAAATGAGTAATTTTAAGGTGTGTAAATTCTTCTAAACTTAGACGTTACTTTTCTTAAGTAACCCTTGTACAATGTACACCAATAACTTATGATGGTGGGTTTAACTAATAGAATTTTATAATTTTGTCCCATAGATGTGATAGTGAAACTTTTTTAGAAATGTTTTTAATAACTCAGGTTAAAACTAAAGTGTAAGAATATCCAGTAATCGAGTTTAAGAATTTTGATTTTCTATTCATTTTTTAAAAATAAATGTATTTTTTCACAATTAAGGACCTTTAGAAGATTTAAAAGAAAGAAATTATATGAGAACTCTATTAGTAAATATACTAATTATTTTAAACATAAATAATAAGTTCAAAAAATGTAAATAGGCTTTTTCCTTTTAGGATGATTCAAGTGAAGTCAATTTTTAATTAGGAATCTCCTCAAGTTTCTCCTTACATATTTTGCATTTGCTTTTTTTTATTTGAGGATTACTATATCTGGATAGCCCTTAATGATTTTGAACTTCACTCTTATCTTTCTAATGTTAAAAACTTCTCACATATCTTTACTTGATACTGCATATTAGTGTAGTAATGATTTTTCATAGAGTACCTTATTCTTTTTTAAAGTATCAATTTAAAAATCCTTAGTGTTTCAAAAATACAATTTTCTTATTCTTAATAGTAAAAGCATGTTCTTATACTTTTATACTAAAATATCTTAACTTTAGAATTTCCTTTATTATCAAAATCTTTTATTTAAGCCAGCTATATCATTTATAAAATAAAAAATATAATCATCTAAAGTTAACACCACATACCACCAGTTATGTTAAAATAACATTGAAAGTATATAGTTTATTGAAGACAAATAAAGTTATGTTTCAAAAAGTTTTCTCCCTCCCCCAAACTTGAAATTTTAAAGAGTGTAAAATATGAAAGTACATAATTAGTGTGAAGAGAGAAAATGTTAACAATTTTGGTTATAACAGGGTTCTAAACATGAAAATACTACAGGTGAAATTAGTAAAAATAGGTTCTGAGTCATAGTAAGTCTAAAATCAACATATATAATAGTAAAAAGTGCAATGTAAAAGTAAACAGAAATGCAATAAAATATAAAGGTACAGTACATCAGTCCAACATATGCATACATCTGGAATGACTTATCAAACATGAAATACAAGAAATATAGAAAATATACTAATCATCCTCCTCTTTATCATCATAATCATCTTCATCCATCATCTGTTTATGCTCATAAGGTGGGTAGTAAGGATAATCAAGAAACTAGACACTATGAGCAACACGCAGGAAACTCACCCAAGAAGCATCGTAGCTTGCCTCATAGTCACTCTTCCTCTTTTGGTACTGATCATAGTTATCCAATCTATCATTTATATCTTGCAATCAAAGCTACATCATAAACATCTCAAATTGGTGCTCCATATATTGATCTCTTAATTCATCCCAAACCTCAGAAGATGGGAGAGTAGTACTGGAGGTAGAAGGTCTAGAAGTAGATGCGGGTGAAGTATTAGTAGTTCTAAATTGAGGTCTTCCATAAACATCCACATTAGGCTTTCCAATAAGCTTTAATGGCTATAGTTGCTTTTCCCAAGTATCATACTTCACTCCAGAATCTTTACATATAGTAAAAATCAGAGAAGGGAAACCCAAACCTCTAGAAGTACTAGTACTGGCAGCAATGTAAATACCATTGAAGATGAGAAAGCCAACATCTATGGTTTTCATCAATTGAATACAATAGCTCAAGATGACTCTCTCCCAAGTAACTTCGCTCAAATGGTTTGATGGGAGTAATCTAGCAGAAATGAAATAATGTCACACTATTGATGGTGCATTAAGCATATAAGATGAAAAGTTTACATTATGATCATTCTGAATCTTCCATGCTCCACGTTTATCGGTGAGATAAATTACAATCCCATCAAGTTCTTCCTCATATGGCACAAACTTACAATAGAAATAGTCTATAGTAAGTGACAAAACATATAAGAATTGATCCATTCCAAGGTAAACTCCTCTCCTTTGTACGAATACCTTGTCCTCAAGTGCTTCAAGTAGATTGGCATAGAATTCCCGTACCATAAAAATTACTATGACAGTGAAGTAGAGGAATTTTCCCTACTGCAGCGCTGCAATCACACTCTCCACTGTACCGTTAGGAATAGCAATACTGCGCTCCTCTATAAATTTTCTGGACAATTGAAAATCGTTTTAATGATCCCAAGCTTTCAAATTCACAAATGTGTATTGTCGAAAGTTTATTTTCCCTTTCTTCGCTTCATCTTAAAAGCCATCTAAAAATTCAAACTAAATTATGATAAATTCATAAAATAAGTTTTAAGCACTCCAACAAGCATTTTCAAGGAAAAGAAATTTTCATCTAAAGTGAACATAAACATATAGTCTTATACTCACTTAATTCTTAGATAATTAGTAATTGTTGGCACAATTATCTTCAACCTTTTCGTTCGCTAGATAGTTACGATTGAACAAGTGATAAAAAAGAGCATTATAAACTTTCTAAGCCACTTTTTCGTCAATCCACTTGTTATTGTATACATGTCGGTGCAAAAGTTAGAAATTGTCTGTCGCCGAAAAGAGTATCCCGACACCCGCTTTAAAATAGATTTAATTTAATATATATATATATTTTAGAAAATATCATTTTTATTTCAATAATATGAAATCAAACCTATCTCTTATAAAAAATAGTTTAAATATCGAGCAGTGCACCACAAGCCATGTATCTATCCTGAAGAATAGATACATTACTTGATGGTGAGGTTTGATCAAATAAACTAAAGAATTCATGACATCCATTTGGTCTATGAACCATTATGTTGACAAATAACTTCCTCTATTTAATACAAAAGAATTAGACAGGGTTTATATTAATCAGGAGTCTTTAAGTTTCCTATAAGAGCAAGCCCATATAGTTAGTTACATCTTAGATAACTGAGGTCACCTAAGAAAACTCTTGATTTAGATCAGGATAAATTATTTTCATGACTTCCAAAAGGTAAGGTTCTTCAAGGTAATGTGGTAAGAGGACATCCAATAGGTGAGTGGCTCAAGTTTGGAACAGTTATTGTAGGAATCCAAAGGGAGAGAAGGCTAGGGGAAAACACAGCTCCAAGAAGAATCTTGGTGATTTCCCAAAACTATTCTATTGTTTGGCTTCAATTTAAGATAATGTTTCATCCTGCTAATTTTATTATTTAGGGCTTACATTCACTTGATATTGATCAAGTGAATATCTTGGAAGATAGGAGGATTTATGTCATATCAAATGACAACCTCAGAATCCTAAAATGAGTTAGGGATTGTATTGTACGAGGTGCAAATGCCTAAAGAGGTAAAGTGAGGATTTATGTTGCACTAGGTAAACTACCTCCAAGTCTTATGACTTGTTGTTTAATTCTAAGGAGTTTTCCTATTGAAGATGGTCGTGTTGCCCACTGTGTATGCTCCAAGCGCCTCGTCGTAGTCAAATGTAGGAGATTAGAGAAGTTTCATGCCTTAGGAATGTTTAAATTGAGATGTCTTAAAGTCTTATTACGGGAATATTCAAGTTGATTATGGCAACATTGTTAGGGTCCCACGGTTCCCTCGTTCCAGTACCAACATTTTCTTCAAATTCACTTAGTCTAGATGAATTTACCAAATTCAACTAAATGAATTCAGTACTTTCCTTCAAACTTTGGGAACACATTAGCAGCCATAGGTTGTCTCATCCAAGGGATCCCCGATCATCCAAAAAGATGTTTTAATTTAGTTTCACTTGTGATTTTATTTTGTTTGTAATTAAATTTTGGGTTATCTTATATTTTTGACTTTTGTAGTAGTGAATTTTATCTTTATTTTTTTTTTTAATTTTAATTTTGGTTTTGGTTTTGTGGTTATCCTAAAAGTTTTGGTTTTGACATGCAGGGCAACTTTGTTATTTATCATGCAATTTTACAAGCATAAAAGGTATGGGAAAGTAAATTACATTAGAATAAAAATAAAAGCGTACCTGACATTGCTTCTCATTCCTTCACCTGAAAGGTTAGACTTGTAATGCATATATATAATTTTGCAGGAATTGAAGCAGCTAGAAAGCAGGAAAACAGGTTTAAAGCGTACCCATCAAATCCTGTGTCATGACTTGGTGTGTCCAATTTTAAATCTATAGATGACTTCTTAAACGAGGCATAATAAGTTTAATCGTCCTCCAAGGTATCCAAAAGAGTATGAGAAAGGGCCCAGGTGTTGAGCCCCAGACATCACACAATCCTTTGAAATGTCTCAAGTGCATTCAAACTTATTATGCTACTTAATGATTCATCTCTATCATACCCTAATGCTCATTGAACCGATGTTCTGATCATCCCAAAAATTGGGGTGATTATTACTTGATGTTCTATTTATAAATTATGTTAGTGGGGCCTTTAGAGGCACATTGCCTTAATTAAGAAGCTTAGCCTATTTGATTCTAAATTTGGGCTTGTGGTGTTTCAAATATGTTTACAAATAATTTCATCTTCTTTTCTAATCCATATTAGTTGAGTTTGATTAAGCCTAGCTCACTACTACGCCCTTAAGACTTACTGGGTATATTCGTAATTTTTGGTAAAAGTTAACTTTTAGCATTCTTATTAAAGTACTAAATTATCATCAAACACCTACTAGGGGTACTAGATTCATGAATTATTAACTTCCAAAGTCAAACCCCTAACCCTGGGATATTTTAATTTTGATTATCTTCCAAATTAAGATAATTAAAAGAAATTACATGTTTATCTTTTAAGTGACAAAAGTGAGGTTAATTTCTACCATTTGAAACCTCTATATTTCAATCATCTAAATATTTCAATTATGATCATTCATTACCCATTTCCCCTTGATTAGGCCTAAACATTTATTAAGGCTTAAATTCCTTAATTACAATTTTGCCCCTATAAGGCCTATCACTTCATAATTTATTAAATTTAACTCAAGTAACTTTTGAAATTTTCATATTACCCCACTCATGGGTCAACTAAAACATCAGAGGAGAAAATATGATTTTTCTAATTTTAATTTAATTTATATAATTAGTTACATGCAAAATGATGATTTTCAAAGATAATTCAATAACTTAATCAAAGTATAATATTTATTTTAAGGAAAATTATTGGAGGTTCACATAGATCAGTGGACCACTTGGACCAGTTTTCATGACTTTTTTAATTTTAATTTAATTATTATAATTATTTTAAGTTCTAGAGTATTAATTAAATATAAAATATTATTTAAGTTTAAAATTAAGTTTTATATTTTTTTATAAATCTCTTAAAGGTCAGGGAACCTAGAGAAACAAATTTTATATTTTTGTGGTTTATATTTTAATTATTAGTGTTATTTTTGTGAGAAATTAAGAAAATCCATTTTTTAAGCTTAAAAAAATATTATTAACCCCTTTTAAAATAAATATCTTCACTTAGAAAATTAGGAAAATTATTTTAATGGTTCCTAAATTATCAAGAGACCAGATGTGACATTTTGGTGTATTTTAATATTTTATTGATTTTTATGATTTTAAATTAATTTAAATAATTTTTAATAATTTTTAAAATTCATAAATAAGCTTAAAAATGAAGTGTTTATTTTAATTACCATTTTATTTTTATTAAATTCTACTAGTTAAAAGGAACTCCCAAAACCAATTTTATAAATTTTTAACTTATATTTTACTTATTATGATTATTTTAATGCCAATGTTATTTAACTTAGAAAGTCAAATTAGGTGATCAAGTTAACTCCAAATGACTTGAAAATTTTTATGAGAGTTCCTCTGACTCTAATACACGGTGGAGAATCAAAATTAAGTTATTTACATTTATATTTAACCCATTTTATTTTTCTTTCATTTTAGAGGTTTAATTACCATTAGTGAGAGTTTAAACGATTTAAACCAATTTTATATTTTTCCTCTCGTCCTCTTGTTACAGTGAACTTACCAAAATTTATTTTTCATTTTTCTAATTAGTATTTTAATTTTTATAATTTCTATACCCAAACAGAGGGGATTAAGCTCAAAATTAGGAATCTCTGGCTAGATATTCCCCCTGACCTTGGAAATATCAAGGAAGATCCCTAACCATAGAGCCTTTAAGCCCTCCAAACCTGATGCCATGGTGAAAGATCTAGAGCTAATTAGACCCTAAATACGACTTACTTTATTTAATTAATTAAAAATAAAATATATATCAAATAAACACCAAACCATTTCAACATTGTTCTCCTCTATTCTATGAGCAAGAGAGTATTTTTCTTTTATTTTAAAGATTTTTCTACACCAAGTTATAAATTTTTAAGGGTGGATTGATTTAAATAAATCAAAAATCCCTATTTTCCTATTTAAACTACGTGACGCTGACTGTATCCTCGACAGCTACAAACTCCCACGCAGCGCGCTCCCATTGGTTGCCGCCATCTGACTCGACAGCCTTGTTTCCTGCACTTTATACACCGTAGTTATGTCCAGCACAATTAGAGCCGTCCATCTAATATACGCGCAATCGAACAATCCTCCTTCAATGTCCCCAACTAACCTAACCCTTAAGTTGTCCATCTTCTAACCCTAAGATCTCAGCCTGACTTAACCAAATCACTTCCAGTTTGATCCTATAGACTCATTTAATCCAGGCAAACATATCCATACGATTTATACAGTATGAACTTCAGTATTCATGCATGGAGAACAAAAATTAGCTCGGGTTAAAGTGAGAGGTCTATACCTTGGTCTGAGAGGGGAGGCCCCAATCTGAATATTTCTACTCCTTCGTAGTGACCTCACGAAGCTCCTTACAGCAGAAATTTGAGCTCTTATTAGGCCTACATATGAACTTGATCAGAGGATAATTTAAGGTCTGAGAGAAATCTAGGTTGGAGAGAATCTGGGATGGGTCTTCTGTGGGGAATCTTCTTCGTTTAGTGAGGAGATGGTGAGGGGCAAATCAATTTTGAGCTTGGTGTAGTGTGGGGTTGTGACAGTGATTGTCCTAGTTTCAGCTGAAGGGTTTCAACTTAGATGCATTAGATTACTTAGATGGAGTGATGAACGACACAAGTGACCAATCAGAACTTGCCACCGTAGTTTGGTGGAATTGGGTTTTATTTCAAGTGATAGGGCTCTTGGTTTAAGCTTCTTTGGCGACTAGGCCAGCACGCCAGGCTAGGGAAGGACGACCAGAAGTCAGGTAATCTAGTGATCAGTCCATCAAAGTATTAAATTGGTTTGGTGATGGGTTTTTGGCAAAGATCCATATGATTTAGCTATTTAAGGAAGGAGATCCCCTAATTAAAGGGGTCCTTGGTCCATGGCTCCATTAGTTTGGGCTAGGTGGATCTAGGGTGGTTCCTAGGGTGAACTGGGCTGTAGTGGTGGGCTTAGCTTGGTTGCATTTGTTTAGGTTTAGTCACATTGGGTCATGGGTTCATTTTTGGGTGACTTAGGTCAATGTTGGGCTAAGTTGGGTCAGAGCTTGGGTTGTGTTAAATTGATTGTTCAATGTGGTGTGTATGACTATCATAAAGGATTTGGAAAAGGATTGGAGTGATTTTGAGTTGATTTGGAAGGTGAATTTGGTGGAATTTGGGGATTTGGTCAATTTTAGGCATGTTGGGTTAGACTTAGGCTTGGGTTGGGCTAGAGCTTGGATTGGGTTCAATTAAATGTTCAAAGTGGTTTGGGGGAATGTCATGAAGAGTTTTTAACATGAATTGTGTGGAAATTTTGGGATTCAGGAATTCAATTTGGTGGAATTTTCGCATGTGACACATTTGGGCCAAATTTGGGAATTTTGTCTTGGGTGGTGAGGTTTGAGCTCAAATATGGGTGAATTGATGAATCCATTTGGTGTGTAGGAATGCTAGGAAGAGTTTGGAATCCAAATTTAAGGAAATCAACTTGGCTAACTAGTCCAATTTGGGGGATTTAGGTCATATGGTCAAAATTGGGGCTTTTTAATTTGGATTGTAATTGGGTTTAAAATTAGATCAAATTAGGCTTGCATTTGGTTTAACTTGAGCTTCATCATGGTAAATTTGAGTTTAAAATTAAAATTTGGCATCAATCAAGAATTTCATCCATTTTGAGTCATGTACCATGGAAAATTCCACTTTGAATGCTCCATGTGTTGGCTCTAACTAAACCCTAGCCTAGAGCCAAGAGCTTAGGGAACCACTCACATGAGTTTCCAAAAGAGTAGGGGATCAAGTGTGAGGAAGTTTGGTTTAGAGTTATGAGGTAGTGAGTGTAAGTGTAGAGTAGTTGAGAGTGTGTATATGAGCTTGATCCTGGCCAGACTTCCCAGGCTTGATCATCCTATAGGGAACTCCTCTTGAGCTTCCTTATGTTTGGTCTCATCCTCATAAATACTTAGAGGTTAGACTTTAAGCATTTGAAACTCCAAGTGAAGTAGAGAAGTGTTTTGAATTTCTAATGGGTAAGGGCTCCATTGCTAGTCTCCTAAGATATTCACCACGAAACTCTTATGGCTAGATCCTAGGTTGCCTAAAGAAGGACTAGACCTCAACAAAAGTGAGGTCAATAATACTTTACTTGATAATCTTGGAAGCATGCCATATGGTTGAATTGGAGCTTCATCTGCCACTCCAAGTGCTCATACTAATGATACATGTTGCATACTTTGTTAAGTTAAATGGATAACTCTTCTTCAATCTTCCCCAATTTGTCAGCAAACTGCTCAAAACTCATCGCTAGGGATCCATTGAAATAAGTATGAGCATTTTTATGTGCAAGTTTATTCTCTATTGAACCTCCATTGCTTTTACTCTCTATGGAAACAAGAAAAATAAATAGTAGCACTAAAATTCTCTTCAAATTTGCTTCTCTTACGCCAAAATATGAAGTCCAAGCCTCCAAGGAAGATAATAGAGTGGTTTTATAGGCAAGAAACGAGTTAAAAATAGTGTAGGAGGTATTACCCATGTCCAGCAAGTGTGGTGCCTAGGCGCTGATTTTTGGTGCTTAAGCGCCAGCCTCACTGGATTTTGGCGCTTAAGCTTTAGGTCTAGCGCCTAAGCCCGAATTGGCACTATTTCACCTCGCATCAAAATTTTCATGTCCCAATCTTGTTTCAATCATCAAATTTGTGTTTCATGCCTCGTTTAATAATGTAAGTCTCAGTGCTACATAATACAGTCCGAAGGAAAATCAATCGACACAGATAATTATGGGTTACCTCACACAAAGCACTTGGTTTAACTTTTTCATCACAACATATTTAACCTAACATTAGAATTTCTTCATAAAAAGGCTTGCTTCCACTAATGTAAGGTTTTAATCGGTTTGCGTGACTGTAAAGCTTGCACGTAACGATCTTGAGCTTTAGAGCTGAAAAACATGTCAGAATCGAAAGTGGCTCTAGCTTTGCTCCTCTTTGGTGCCATTTCTAAAATTTGCATAAAATCACTATAAGTTTTACATTTAACTCAAAATTACTAAACTCAACTCCTAAAGGCTTAAACTACTAAATCCAAGTAATTTCTTAAACATTTTCTCAAATTTTCACCATGAGTAGTGATTTTCAGATATCTCCAAAATACACTCAAAATATATGGCGAAAATAAAAAATTGTTACTTAGGAGAAGTGCTCATACCTCAAGAAGATCGAATATAAAAATTTTCACTTGAAACGGCTCAAGATTCGCAATTATAATGATGCCCTAGCCTCCAAAATCTCGAAATGCAAATAAAGAAGATGAAGGTGAGGAAGAAATGGAAATTTTCGAGTTTTAAAACCTGAAAATCGATTTTCTCAACCCAGCGCCTAAGCACGAAAGCATGACGCTTAGCCTCGGAGCTCTAGCGCGTAAGCGTGGGATCTTGGCACATAGCTGCCAACTCACTAATTTTGATTTTTTTTTCTTTAAATAAATACTTCATCACCTTATAATCTTCTTATCTCTAGAAATACAGTTCTTTTGATTTAAAAATGATTCAACACAAGTTTTACACAAACATTAACTTTTACTTAATTAAACAAATACAAGTTACAAGTACAAATCACAAGTCTTTAATCCAAGATACTTGGATAAGATCTCATCTTTTCTTCTCACAATAAAAAACTCAAACTAAACACTAAACACTAACATAAAAACATAAAACAAATAACACACAACATACATAAACATTAAACATTAAACACTTAACACAATTAATTAAACACAAAGCACGAATAACTAACACTTAGCACACTATAGAACTTAATTCTAGTCTCCATTAGGTGGAACATATCCAGTAGATCCATTATTTCCATCTGAACCATTAGGTATATAGATTTGATAGAACGGACAATGATGAAGACATCTGACAGAACCATCTTCAATCCATTTATTTTTCAGGTACATCGCCTTATCCGCTTCTTCAACATAACTTGTATGAGTAAATTGCATTTTCAATTGCCATCCAATATGTGCTAAATGTGCATTAGTTCATTTACCTTTGCTTCAATTGAAGCAACATCAGCTTCGATCTTTGCAATCTTTTCTGCTATTCCTTGAATACTAACGAAATAAATTTGTTATATAACTCTTGCGCACTCTCACTAATGAACTTCATCTTGTTTACATCCTCCTTCTTCTTCATTTCACTCTCCCAAAAAGACATTTTCAACACTTAAACTTTTTTGTAAGGCTCTTAGGATAGAAACTTTTGAATGGGATGGATTTCCATTAATATGGTCTCTATTTATAGACTTTAGAAAGCCTAAAATCGTCCTCCCACATTCACAAACCTTCCATAATTGTGCCATGCAACTTCTCCATGATAATGGCTTCTAGAACCTCATTTTTCACATTTTTTCGTAACTCCGACACCTATGCGTCAACTACTGGCGCTTAGCCGTCACTGCTCATTTTAGCACAGGTCTGCTAAATGCCTGAATACTCATTTTAACTCATCCAAATTATCAATTAAGGTCTCATTAATCTCCAAAACATAATATAAGCAAAATATCACCATATAATTCCTACTCCAAACCAAATAAAACACACAAAACACACTTAAAATAAAGCATACTGATAACTATGGGTGGCCTCCCACAAAGCGCTTGGTTTAACGTCCTCAGGCCGACATACCCAATACTATATTTGGGTGATCCAACATCAGATTTTCATCAATTTTGAGTTGATCTACTAAGAAATAAGCTTTTAGTCTATGACCATTTACTTTAAATATTTTCTCTGTTTTAGGATCTTTAATATCCATAGCTCCATAAGGATAAACTTTTATTACATTAAATGGGATCATCCACCTGTACTTAATTTTTCCAGCAAATAATCTCAATCTAGCATTATATAGCAAAACTTGTTGTCCTGGTTTAATATTCTTAGTTAGAATCTTACGATCATGCCACATCTTCTTCTTTTCTTTATATATCTTAGCACTTTCATATGATTCATTCCTTATATCTTCTATCTCATTTTATTGCAATAATCATTTCTCACCAGCATCCTTCAAATTATAATTGAACTCTTTAATATCTCAATATGCATTATGCTCAAGTTCAAATGGTAAATGACAAGTTTTCCCAAGAATTAGTCTATATGGGGACATTCTTATGGGAGTCCTGTATGCAGTCCTATAAGCCCACAAAGCAAAATCCCATTTAATTGACCAATCCTTTATGTTTGAATTAATAGATTTTTTCAAAATTCTTTTAGTTTCATGATTGGATAATTCAACCAAATCACTTGTCTGAGGATGATAAGCAGTAGCAATTTTACGAATGATATGATAATTCTTTACTAGTTTCTCCACAATTGCATTTCTAAAATGACTTCCACCATCAGTTATGATTACTCTCGGCATTCCAAATCTATTAAATATGTTCTTTCTTAAAAACTTTGCAACACTTTGAGCATCACTTCGAGGTAAAGCAACAGCTTCTATCCATTTTGATACATAATCCACTACTAACAATATATGTAATTTTCCTAAAGAAGGTATAAATGGTCCCATAAAATATAATTCCCAATCATCAAATATTTCCATGTCCAACATATAATTGAGGGGTATCTCATTTCTTCTAGAAATATTTCCTACACGCTGACATCGATCACAATTTTTAATATAAGCATTAACATCCTTAAAAATTATAGGCCAATAAAATCCATATTGTAGAATTTTATATGCAGTTTTATCAACACCAAAATGTCCCCCAAAATCAGAATCATGACATTTTTGAATAATTTCATAAGCTTCTTCTAATGGTACACATATTCTAATAATAAGATCTTTTCCTTGTTTATATTAAAATGGGACATCCCAAAAATAAATCTTAGCTTCAGATAAAAATTTCTTCCTCTGTTGGTTGTTGACTTCATTTTTGGTGAGGTCTTTTCTTTTCCCTTAGTGCTTAGGATCTAGCCATAGGACTTCTCCTTGACTATCCTAGAGGACTAGAATTGGGACCCACCCCTTTAGCAATTCAGCTACTTCTTGACTCCTCTTGGGACCCCACATGGATGGTTACAAACCTCTAAATCACCTTGGAAGGTTAAAACCACCATATGGGCAACCAATAGTGAGTTCCTATAGGGTTGTTTGGACTTAGGGTGACCTTGGGTGACTTTTGCTTCTCTTGCACACACACACACCCCTAAGCCACTTAACCTAAACCTTGAACCCTTGCCTTTATACCCTTTATGAAACTCACATTGTTGAACCCAAGCCACTAATCATTGATTAAGATGGCTAAGGTCAATATGTGAAGGATCATAAAGTGGTTACCATTTGGCTTGACTTGGTCCCAAAGAGGTTGGACTTGGCTAAGTCCATGGCTCACGCTTTCAAACCCTAATTCAATTCCAAATCAATTTTTACTCAATCTTGAACCCACTAAAATGGTCTCATCCTTCCCTATTTGAAACCCCATTCATTTTGCCAAAATTTCTGGTTTTAACATTGGGTCCCCTAAACTTACCCAAAATTACCTAAATTGCCCCCACAACTACCAAATCATCCAAAAATTCCCAAAAAATTATCTAAAATTCCTAAAATTCATAAGAATCATTTTGAAACAATTCCAACCTTTTAAATCCACCAAAATACACCAATACACTCCAAATACCCTAAATACTCCTTTTAGCCCAAAATTCCAAAAATTCCAAAAATTCCCAAAAAATTCCAAGAAATCCCAAATATTCCAAATTTCATTTTATTTAACTACACCATAACCTAATTTTGCCAATTTAACCCAAAATTATCAAAACCCCCAATTTGATCCATTTTTGACCCAAATGGACCCAATGTCAAGCCAAATCAACTCAATTGACCTCAATGTTGCCCAAATCCAATTCTAAACTTCAATTAAACATCCCCCATACCAAACTAAACCAAATCCAAGCCCAATTTGATTCACATTTGAATTCAATTTCAACCTAAACCTAAAAGCCCCAATTTCAACATATGACCCAAATCTACTCAAATCTAAACTAATTCAACTCAATTTCTCCCCAAATAAACTCTAAACCCTTTCTATTACATCCCTACACCAAATACAACATAAATTGGCTCTCAATTTAAACCCAACCCCAACTCAAAATCCCTTTGAAATCAAAATTCTCAAATTTTCCCTAAAGTTGTCAACTACCCCTAATTCTCCAAATTGAATCCCCTAAACCCAAAATCTCCACCCAATTTTTATCCTAAACCTTTCCTAACAATCATTTGTAACATTTTGAACCATCAATTGGCCTTGAATCAAACTCTAGCCAAGCCTAAATCCAACCTAACCCATGGTGACCAAAATTAACTAAAACTCCAAAATCCTCCAAATTGAAACTCCAAATGAACTCAAATCCACTTCATGTCTTCATGAAAAATCTTCCCTACAATCATTTACATAATTTTGATGAATCAATTTGATCCAATTCAAACCCAAACTCAAGTTAGCCCAACTCAAACCCATATGAACCCAATTGAACCTATGTTCCAAATTAAATCAAACCAAACCAAATTTGACCAAAGCAACCTCTTGGTTGACAATCCTAGACCTCCTAGGGTGGGTTTAACCTGACCCAACCCAAGCCTCATGAGCCATGGACTAATGGTCCATCACTTTGGACCAATGGACCAAGCCACATGGCTAAGGCTAAGTCCCATCTCCAAATCCCCCTTAAGCAACCTCCCTGCCAAGTTTAATGGCACTGAACTCCTCCTCCACTCCTCCTCGGCCTACTCAGCCGCCTGACCATCCTTGCCAGCCACTCCAACCGCCGGAACAGTCACGTCCGAACAACTTATTTATCCTTGAAACCTAAAATTTAGCCTAGGCAGTGGCTAATCCTTTCAGCAGCCACCTGCCCTGCTCTGCCCTCACCCTAAGCAGCCCAAGGCACTCATTGCCTGGCCCTGAGCTCCCCTCTCCAGCCATGGCTATAAAATCCTCCCCTTTCATCCTTACAAAAAGTGCTGAAATTTCTTTCACCAAACTCCCCCAAATTGCTCCCAGACCTTCTCCCAGCCTAGAGAAGCTCATCCCCACTGTTTTCCTGCCCCAATTCCAACTGGTTGAGTTCAATTTCAGAGCTCAATCTCAAGCCCAGAAATAGGACAACCCCAGAAACTCCACCAAAACCAAATTAAACTCACCCACACCTTCACAACACCAAGAAAAGGAGTTCCCCAGTGAAAGCCCCCTCTCTTAGCCACCCAGTTGCTCTATCGGTCAGAGTTTGAAATCTGGCTTGGTCGAAGTCATACCTAGGCAGCTCACCAGGACCAGAGACTTCATTCGGAGGCTCCTCTTACTCCAACGAATGTGCGGAGCATCTCTGATTTAGGCTTCACCTCTCAGAGCCAAGGTATTGACTTCTCCTCCCTCTCGAGCCTCCAGCAATTCTCTATTTTATTCTGTGCAATTTCGATGCATGTTAGCTATATAGATAGCTTTGTCTAGGTTAGACACGTTGATAGAGACTAACCGCGCATGATTTGGTTGAGTCTAGAGCGAGATCTTAGGTCTGGATGTTGGACGGCTCTCGGGTTAAGTCAGTTGGGGACGATGACCAGCCACCGTTGGATCGAGGTGTATTGAACGAACGGCGGAGATGGCGTCGGATAAAACCATGGAACGGAAAGCGTGAGCTGCATGGCGCTGACTCAGATGGCACCGTCGAATGGAGAAGAGCCACGTGGGACTTCGGATCTACCTAGGATGACACGCTGCCGCGTCGGATAAGTAGGAAATTATGGTATTTTTTATTTATTTAAATACCAGAACCTTTAAAAATGCATATCTTTGCATAGAAAAATCCTAAAAATAAACTAAAAATACTAGCTTGCTCAGTGAATAGAGGAGATTAATGTGGAAAAAAATTAAGTTATTTGGTTAAGTATTTTATTTTTAATTAATTTAATACTGTTTTAAGTATTTTAATTCTTCATTCATGCATACAATTCACCATGGCATGAGACCATAGGGCTTTTGTAGCCTCTGATCTTGGGAACATTCCCTGAATTTTCCAAGGCCAGATGCTATCTCAGTGATAAGTTATCTATTTTCCAAGTTTATGTGTCTGTTTTCGTATTTTAATTCCCATAATTAGCATGTTGATTAATAAAATCTAGAAAAATTAGGGGAAGTTTCAGTGGACCAGAGGACCCTAGGAAAATTATGTTTTGGCTTAACTCATTTAAATGAACCCTAATTTCGCCAAAATCCTAAAATTAAGATGAAATTAATTTGAAATAATCACTCATTAAAATAAAACAAAATCAATTCTCCATTGATCTTTAGGGTCAAGAGAGTCTCACATAAAAATTTGAAATCAATTGAAAATGATTTAAACCGCTAAATGAATTATTTAAATCACATGGCCACTTTTAAACTTTAAAAATTCATAAAACCTAAAATACATTTCAAAAATTTACCAATTTCAATTTGAGGCCTCTCTGGGATCAGAGATGTCTAGGAAAATTAAAATTGGAATTTTTCTAAAATTTTCATTTTTAACATATTTTTGAATATTTTAATAATTAAAAAATAATAAAAATCACAAAAATGTCATATTTGGTCTCCTAATCATTTAGGAACCAACCAAATATTTTTCTTAAGTCCCTATGAAAAGATATTGAATTTTAAAGGCTTAGTGCAATTTTTAATATTAAAAATGGATTTTCCAACCTTCCCCACAAAAATAATTCTAAAAATTCAAATAAAAATAAGAAAAATATAAAATTTATTTCTCTGAGTTTCTTGAGGTTAGAGAGATTTTAGAAAAAAAATAAAACTTAATTGTCAACTTTAATTTTATTTTATAATTAATTAATTCTCCAAAATTTAAAATAATTATAATAAATAAATATAATTCAAAAAATCTCCAAAATTTGTCCAAGTGGTCCTCTAGTCCGTAGGAATATTCCATAATTTTCCTAAGGATAGAAACTTTACCTTGGTCATGTTGTTGAATTTTCATTGAAAAATCCTTATTTTTCATTAAATAAGTATATAAATTAAAATAAAAGTAGAAAAATCACATTTTCTCTCTAATGTCTTAATTGACATGTGAGTGAAGTAGCACAAAAATTTCAAGTTCACTTGAGCTCAATTTAATGAGTTATGAAGTGAATGTGCTTAAGAGGGCATAAAGGTAATTAAGGGATTTTAACCCTAAATAATATTTTAGGCTTAATCAAAGGGAGGGATGAACATTTGATCCTAAATTTTCTCTTGGATGATAGAAACTTAGGGAATTAAAGGGTAGAAACCAATTGATCACCTACAACATAAAAAATGAAATCTTAATTAATTCATTCATTTAAATTTTGGAAGAATAATTAAAATTTGAATTATTAAAATAAGGGACATGACTTAAGAAGATACCAACTCTTTAATCTACAGTCCCTAATTGGGTTAATTCAACTCTTAATTAATTCTAATAATCATTATTGAAATTAATTAAAAAGAAAGCAATCCTTAGTTAAATTAATGTTTAAAACATTAAATGATTTGAATTAAAATAAACCCAAAACATTAAAGTTAATTTGAAATCACTTCAAACTTCACCTAAAGCAAATTTTAAATGTTAAAATTTAATCTTAAATAATTTATAATTAAGATGTAATAATCAAATCAGTTTAAGATATTTAAAACAAACTTGAATCATCAAAACTCAATGGAATTAAATAACTCAAACACCTCTCTAACTTAAACAATTTTAAAACTTTTAAAATTCAATTTGAAATTTTATAACTAAACTAAACTATCTTGAAACAACAAATTCAACCTTAATGGTTAAATCCCTTAACAAACTGATTTGCCCCTGAAGGCTCTCACACTTATAACCCTTAGGTGGAGTATCAAGTGAAATGCTACTTTACTCACCGGATAATCAAATGTCCAAGTTCACTGAGTAAGAAATAAAACTTAACTAAATTCTTGGATGATCAATTCATCTGTACAATGAAATTCATTTGGACTCGAAATAATCCCAGAAGCATTGAAAAGATGTTTATGACTTGTCCTAAGCACTTTATCAATATGATGGGATGTTTTAGAAGAAAAATTAATCTTAATTGTTCTTTGGTGAAGAAAATCATCTCTAACAAAACACGAGAACCTAGACGTGATAGGAATTGACTAGCAATAGGATTATGATTTTGGTAGACACCAGAACCTTCCCTTAGCTTTACCTAGGTATTTCTTGTAAATATTTAAAATGCCTTGACATGTGTTTTAAGTGTAGCCTGGAATGACGAGAAGACCCGCCAGGTACACTCATTATTTTATTGCAATTTATTTACTTGCACAGTACTTTCCTTCTTGCAAAACTTACATGTTAAACAAGAATGTCACCCTGTATGAAAACAAAAACCCTTTAGGATAGCCACAAAACTGAAACTCAAAACTAAATTAAAAATCAACAAAAGATAAAATTCACCACCACAAAATTCAAAAGATAAAACAACTCAAAATTTAATCACAAACAGAACAACAAAACCACAACTATAACTAAATTAAAACGACTCGTTGAATGTTCGGGAATCCCTCGGATGATGTAACCCACGTGTTGCTAACGAGATTTCCCACAGTCAAAATGAAAGAGTGGAAATCATTCAGTTGAGTTTAACAAATTCATTTGTACTAAGTGAATCCGATGAAAATAGCGATGCCAGGATGATGAAACAGTGGGATCTTAATCGGTTCTGCTTAATCAATTTTAAGATTTGTTTTAATTAAAACATTAAGACATCTGAACCTTAAAACTTTTCTAAACTAAAACACTTCTCTCATCTCTTGATTGCCACTTTCTAAAACCAAACCTCTGCAACAATAAGGAGCTTGGAGCACAGTGGGCAGCACGGCCATCTTCATCAGCAAAACTTCTATCTACTTCAGCAAAACCTTTCTTAGAATTAAATAACCAAGTCATAGGATTTCGAGGAAGTCTGCCTAGTGCAACATAAATCCTCAGCTTTTTTTTAGGCATTTGCATGATAATATTATGCAAATTAAGCCCTAACCGGTCTTAGGACTCCGAGGTAGTCGTTTAGTACAACATAAACCCTCACATCTTCGAGGCCATTTGTATGATTATGTCATACTAATATAAGTCCTGATTAATTAAAATTAACAGGATTGAAACATTAAATAAACTCTCAAATTGAAGCTAAAACATAGGATAGTTTGGAAGTCACCGAGGTTCTCCTCGGATCTGTGACATCCCCTACTTCTTCGTTCCTTTGGACTTCTAAAATAACTATTCCAAATTTGAGTTATTCCCTATTGAAATTTCCAAAATTCAATTCCTTGAAAACCCTTACACTTTGAAATTCTTGAGAGCAAAACTACTGATCTTTATCAAGAGTTTTCTTAAATGATTTCTGTCATTTAAGATGTAATTAACTATAAGGGCTTGCCCTTATAGGAAACTTTAAGAACCCAGGTAATATAAACCCTGCTTAATTCCTTTATATTAAGCAGGGGAACTTGTCGGCTTATAAAATTAGTTCGCAGACCAAACGGATGTCACAAACCTTCTAGTTTATTTAATCGAGCCCCATTATCAAGCAGTGCATCTATTCCTCGGGATAGATACACGGTTTGTGATGTGGTGCTCGTTTATATAAATAATTTAGGATGTGAGATCGGTTTGATTTCCTATCTTAAAATTTTCAAACTTCAAATTATTTTCAAAAAATCAAATTTTATTTTCTAAATTATATATATATTTAAATCAAATTTAAAATCTAAAGTTTACCGACAATTTCTGTAGGTGACTCCCTTTTCAAAACACACAACCTAAAAATATGCCGACATTGGTATGTCAAACCATAGGGTAATATGTCACTAACAATAAAGTTCACAATACTGGCATACCATGGAACATGCCACTCATTAATAGTAAATAGTTTTTCATCGGTAAATGTTCATTAATTTCTTCATCAGAAAAGAGAGATTTTTCATTATCAAACCTGGACAACTGATCAGTAATTTGATTATCAGCACCCTTCTTATCTACTATCTCAAAGTCAAATTCTTGTAAAATAAGAATCCATCTTATCAATTTGTGTTTTGCATCCTTCTTTTTCATTGAAAATTTAATAGCAGAATGGTCAGTATGCACCACACATTTAGTTCCAATTAAATATGATATGAATTTATCAAAAGCATATACTATAGCAAGTAACTCTTTTTCAGTTGTGGTATAATTAATTTGGGTTTCATTAAGAGTTATACTAGCATAGTAGATTACTTTGAAAGTTTTATCATGATTTTGTCCTAAAACATCTCCAATAGCATAATCATTTGCATCACACATTAATTCAAAAGTTTTTTCCTAATCTAGTGAAACAATAACTGATGCAATGATTAATTTTTCTTTTATTAACTCAAAAGTTTTTAGGTAATCTTCATTAAAATTAAAAGTTTCATCTCTTTCCAATAACTGGCATTAAGGCTTAGCAATTTTTGAAAAGTCCTTAATATAATGCCTGTAGAATCCAGCATGTCCCAAAAGTCATAATTTCCCTCACATTTGTTGGGAAGGTAAACTAGCGATCACTTAAATTTTTGCAGGGTCTACTTTCATACCTTTTTCTGAAATTTTATGTCCTAAAACAATTTCTCCTGCTACCATAAATTGGCATTTTTCCCAGTTAAGAATTAAAATTGTTTCTTCACAGCATTTGAGAACTTTAGTAGATGTTCTAAACATGATTCAAATGAAGTTCCAAACACTGAAAAATCATCCATAAACACTTTAATTCATGTTTCAATTAGATGACAAAAAATTGTCATCATACATCTTTGAAATGTAGCAGGGGCATTACATAAACCAAATGGAATTCTTCTGAAAGCAAAAGTATTTATGCTTAGCTAGTATATCCAACATCTGATCCAGAAAATGTAGTAGAAAATGATCTTTCCTGGTGGAAAAAATTTAATTTTTTATAATCAATGCATATTCGCCATCTTGTTACTTGTCTTGTTGATATAAGTTCATTCTTTTCATTAAAAGTTATAGTTACTCCTCATTTCTTAGGAACACATTGAAAGACCAACTCATGCACTATCTGAAATAGGGTAGATAATTCTAGCATCTAACCATTTTAAAATTTCTTTCTTAACGACTTCTTTCATAATAGGATTTAATCTCCTTTGAGGACCAGCCCTGGGTTTGTAGTTTTCTTCCATAAGAATTATGTGCATACAGATTGAAGGACTGATTCCTTTAATATCAGTTATGGTCCATCAAAAGGCTTTCTTATTTTTCTTTAAAGTTTCAAGCAAACTCTCTTCTTCTTCTGTAGTTAATTTTGAGGAAATTATAACAGGAAAAGTTGAGGAATCACCTAAAAAGGCACATTTTAAATGTTCAAGAAGTACCTTCAATTCAAGTTCAAGAGGTTTTCAATTGATGGACTAAAAGATTCATCTTTATTTGTCATGTATAAAACTTCAAAACTTTCTTGGATATAATTTAAGTCTTCCTCAGTAAAATCTTTAGAATATTGTGTTTTCTCTTCTTGTTCATGTTCCATCTGTTTACTTTCAGATTTCTCTTCATATGTTGCTTTGAATGACATTCACTCAGATATCTCATAACATCCATCCTGAAACATTCATCATCTTTAACTTTTGCATAGTATTTCATTAACTTTGAAATATTAAAAGTCACAGTTTGATCATTAACACGCATAGTTAATTCCCTTTTCTGCACATCTATAATTACTCTTCCTGTAGCTAAGAAAGGTCTCCCCAAAATAATTGGTATCTCTTTATCTTCCTCCATATCAAACACAATGAAATCAAATGGAATGATAAATTGATCCACTTTTACTAAAACATCTTCTATAACTCCTTTAAGATATGTTATCGAATGATCTGTTAACTACAGAGTTATAATAGTTGGGGTTATTTCTCCTAATCCTAGTCTTTTAAATATTGATAATGGCATAAGGTTAATGCTTGAACCTAAATCACATAAAGTTTTTTCAGAAAATGTTTCTCCAATTGCACATGGAATTGTGAAGCTATCAAGATCTTCAAGCTTTTCAGGAAGCTTTTTTTGAATTATTGCACTACATTCTTCACTAAGTGCAACAGTCTCGTTATCTTCAAACTTCATTTTTATCTGAGAATATCATTCATAAACTTCACATAGCTTGGTATTTGTTCTAAGGTTTCAGCAAATGGAATATTAATTGCAAATTTCTGAAAAATTTCCAAGAATTTTGAAAATTGCTTATCTAACTTTTGTTGTCGAAGTCTATGAGGAAATGGTAGTGGTGGCTTTTCTAAATCAATTTTAGGTGGAGAAATAGGTCTTTCCAAACCTTTCTTAGCATCCACTTTTGGTTCTTCAATCTATTTTTTCTCTACTTCAATCTCTTTTTGAACTCTACCTTCCAACTCTCTTCGACTTCTCAGTTGAACAGCTTTTTTTTGCTCTTTATTTTTATCTATTGGATATATCTTAATATTATTAGAAAGTGTTCTTTGGGATCTAATATTTAATTAATTGGCAATTTACCCCAATTGATTCTCACTATTTCTAATTGTAGCTCTTTGACTTTGTAATTAATTTCCCATTTGTAACACCACTCCTTCTATAGAAAACTTCTTCTCCTTATATTGTGAAGCACTGTTAAAACCTGGAGGATAAGTAGGTCAAAAATTATTATTCCCTTGATTGTTCCAATTCCCCAATGGATTTTCTTGATTGTTCCCCATTGTTGATCACTACCACCCTGATTATTGTTATTCCAGTTAAAGTTTGGATGGTTCTTCCAACCCGGGTTATAATAATTAGAATATGGGTTATTAAACTTGTTTATGACATTCAAAGTTTCTAATAATGTTTGAGAATCTATCATTTGGCCTAATGAATTTTCTTCAATCATTGACATTGGTTGAGAAAAATTCATTCTAAGTTGGTCTATCTTCCTTGAAATTGCAGCAACTTGATTTGCTAGCATTGCAAAAGCATCAGAATTATGAATATTAACTACCTATTTAGGATTTACCCTTTTAGAAGAAAATTGAAAATTATTCATAGCCATATCTTCAATTAAAGCATAAGCGTCATTAAACTGTTTAGACATCAATGAACCATCAGCAGCAGCATCGATGATAGATCTAAGAGATCCAACTAATCCATTATTAAAAGTTTGAATTATTAACCAATCTGGTGTTGAATGATGTGAGAAATTTCTTAAGAGATATTTAAAACGTTCCCATACTTCATAAATAGATTCCCCTTCAAACTGACAAAAAAGATGTAATATCGTTTCTAAGCTTAGCCGTCTTTGATGGTGCAAAATATTTAGCAATAAATTTTTGTGATAAATTACCCTAAGTTCTGATAGATCCAGGTGCTAAAGAATGTAACTATATTTTAACTTTATCCCTCAATGAGAAAGGAAAAAGTCTAAGTCTAATGCATCATCCGAAACACCATCATATTTAAATGCAGCACACAATTTCAGAAAATTGGCAAGATGTAAAATTGGATCTTCAGTTGATGCTCCCCAAACTGATTATTAGACACCATTTGGATAATAGTAGGTATAAGTTCAAATGAATTAGCAAATACAACGGGATTTTAAATACTACAATGAAATTCATCTACTGTATGGTTAGTATAATCTCTTAAAGGTCTAAATTCTTGATGGATTTCAGCATTTTGATTATTTTGATTTGCCATATCTTAAATATATTTATCTTTTTCTTTATATTTAATTTTTTATATTTTTCTTATAGTTCTTTCTAATTCAAAATTGTAAGGTGCAAGTCCTTCATAACCTGAACTGCGCATACACTATTATAAAACACAATAAAATAAAATCACACAACAAAAACAACAACTTACTAAAATAAATCTAGCAAATTTAAATATGATTTTAAAAAGTAAAAAATTATTTTTCTCTTAAAAAGCTGTCTTTATTTAATTTCCTTCCAAGACAATGACGTTAAAAACTTGATCCACCGATTTTTATGCTTACGATATATATATATATATATATATATATATATATATATATATATATATATATATATATATATATATATATATATATATATATATATTGATACTCCTTTTTAATGATTTTTTAATATGGATACTACACAAGTATACGTATTGTTTATCAAGTAACATAGGACTTTCTGATTAAGCCTCGAGATAATGAACCTGTAGGGAAACTGATAAATAAAGGAAATATATTCTAGCACAGAAAATAGAAAATTAACTTTTTACTTTTTAGAAAAGATCTTACTCAAACTAAAGATAATATTCTTGGAAAATAAAATTCAATTTTTTTGTTAATTTTTATAATTTGAAATGAAAGTAAGCAACTGCTTTTTCTAAACTCTTGTAAGATGAAAACTTATGCAAATGAAATATCTTTCTCCTTTTTATAAATCAATAACAAGTTATAGAAATTAATGTTGTGGAAGTATCTAAAATGTATTGTGCTAAATAGAACAATTTTATTCTTTACCCTCACTAGAGTTGCTATAAAGAACATAGGTTAATCTACTATTTTAAAAATCTTAAAGACGGGTTAGGCAGGAAAGATACTAGCTCTCACTCTAGAGTTTCCTCGATTCCCTCCACTTGGGGGCTAACATCTCGTATCAAAATATAAAACAATAAACCAAATTGGGGGCTTTAGCCTGTCACTCTAAAGTCCTCTAATTTTACGCCCATCAAAGTATATCTCCCTATTTGTTTGCACTCAACCATATGGATTACATTCTCACCCATAAAATCTCATGTGATTCTTTCCAATTGTTGATTGAGACAATACCATACCGGTTCTTACATGTTCTCACAACAAATTTTAACATCTTAATTAGCCAAATTAAGAACTAAATGAAGTGCAAAGTTTTGAATCATCACAACTTCTTCCAGCATTGAAATCCTATACTTCACACAACATATTTCTATAACTTTATTACTTCATCATTCTAAGAAAAAAGATAAAGAAAACTACTCAGAATTCATGGAGAAAATGCAATCATAACTTGGTTTAAAAGTAGAAATCATAGTGAAAACACAAGAAGTCTTAATTAAAAATTAAATGTAATAACAAAGATAAAGAATTATTTGAAAATTCTCTCCACCAAACTCTTGAAGTTCCTTTGAAAACTTTATTTTCCCTTACAATACTCCTTATATGTTGGTGCTCAACTTTAAGGGATCGAAATCTCACTTCTAATCCTAATACAAACTATAATAAAGTAATTAAAGATGGTGAATTGGAGAGGTGTGTTCTCAAATAACTCGCTAACATAAACCTCACTCTTCAACAAAAACCACACCCTCCAACATTAACCTTTTTTCTGATCTTCAAGTCCTCTTTTTATACTTTTCCAAAAGGTGTCTTAGTATCTCTTTAAATTGAGTCCAGATTCAACATATCTTCCAAGAGATGCATCCATTTAAGAGAGATTTAATTAAAATTTAGCGCCAATAGGTAGTTACCCATGTCCTTACCAAGAGGTGCCTCGAAAACCTCTTCATAATGGCACCTAAAATTAAATAACTCCTCTTTTATAACTCCCGCACGTAAGCGCGGGGTACTAGCACTTAGCCGCGAGCATGCTGGCACGTAAGGTCCAGATCTAGGCGCATAGCCATGGGGCCTTGGAGCGTAAGCACGGGTTCAGGCGTTTAGCTGCTACACATCACTTTTTCAATTTTCTTCATTTTTCTCCAAATTGGATCCTTTTTCACACTTTTCATCACAATCATCCGTTTAATCATACCTGTAAAAAAACACAAAAAATATCTTTCATTAAAGTGCAATATCATCAAAAATAGGTATAAAAAAGTGTATAAAAACACTATATATTTTCGGTGTATCATCAATCAGTTAAATTGCATTTACGATTCAATCGATACATGTTTAATATGGATACTTCAAGACCTGATTACATTTTAGCATTTCAAATCAACTACGTTAATCATGATTTATAATTGCAATAGTACATGCTCCATGCGGTTCTAAACCATGCTTGACCCATTCATCATTAGTAGATTTGGTAAACAACCTCTAAAGGGCATTTATGTGGAAATTACATTCAAACTAAACGGCTTATGGCTAGCACACCCTACTCATCTAAAACATCAAAATATTTCAATTGACTAACGCCAAGTCTGATTGAAACTTGTCATTAATAATGAAAAAAAATCGTGCACTTTCCTCAACAAACTCTCTCAATCATGGATTCTTATGCAGGGATTGAGAACCAAGATTACCCATTCAAAATAAATGAATCTCGCAAAGATTTTTGAAACATACACACAAATTTGGAATTAAAAGTTAAACACTTCTCATCATTAGACTACCCTGTGTAACTAACTCTTATGGTGCATCGATCAACAGGGCTAATGGCTGATGTTAATTTTCGCACTGAAAGCATGTAGTATCGATTCAAGCTTGTTCTTGTTTGATTAATTCTTGCCTAGGCATGATACACACCTCCCTAACTATTTGATAGTGTTCCAAACATCACAACCACTATGCCTAATGGATTGAGCATTGATGAAAGCATCTCAGGCTACAAAGCTACTTGGTTCTGAGGTCTGTGGAACAACAAGACTACTTAATTAGTTCTCTAATGGGAGCAACTCAATAAGCTAAAAGGATGGGCGCGATGCCCAGTGCTTTTCCACCTAAGCTAATTACTTGGATAATCTCCCGAGATAGGAAAAAATCCACCTTAAATAGAAGTAAAGCATCCTTTCTTAAGCTAGCCGAATCAAATAAAATTTGAGAATTGGAGTAAAACTACCATAATGCAATAAGATTTCTGACCCTTCGACAAAAGTTAAGTCAGTTGTGAGGCCTACTTTAATAGGAGAAAGGCTTTCCTTCAATATTGAATCAATTCATTTTCCCATTAGGATTGGATGCGAGACCACCTTAAAATGTTTAGGCCTCTCCCACCTAAGGTAATGATTCAAAACAAATCAAATCAAAATTAAAATTTGATGATAGGGAGAAAGCTGCCATAAATGGGACAAAGACACCCTTTTCCTCAAAATAATTCCAAGGAAATGGAGTAAGCCACCCTAATTTGGGGTAAGGCACCCTTTTCTTAAAGCAATTTTGGGATAAGAGTAAAAAAAAAAAAAAAATGGGCAAGGTTCTTGATCCGTTAAATGACAATTCAAATTGGAAAACAAGCCGCCTAAATAGAGTAAGGCATTCCTCTTCATGTTACTAATTGATATCTCGTAACACATGAGATGATCGAGCATTCTCAGTTGAGCACACTATCAAGTCATTGGTCAGTTGTAGTTTATGTCGAGCCACCTTAACCTTAAAATAGCTACCCAACTAAACTATGGGTGCTTCACTTAACAAGAATCATAGTTAAATCTTGGTCAATTTATTACAAGGAAGCATAATGGATGCTCATATCACATGAAAATATAAAGCCTTATACAATATAATTACCTTGTTTACCCCTTAAGTTGGATATGAGGGCCTCGTAAAAAGGAGCAATGCATTCTACTCTAATGTAGCAAGCATGCTAGATTAAATTTACCGTTTAGGACTTTCCTTAAATAATATTTGAGGTTTAAAAGTAATCCCCCTAAACTGGATCAAGGCATCTTTTCCTCAAATTAGCTCTTATGATTGCAAACAAGCCTAAAATGGAACAAGTCCTCTCATCTTGAGCTAGTTTCTATAAAAGGTTTGGAAGTAAGACCCAAAAATAGGAACAAGGCCTTTTTTCCTCAACAAATCTTCAGTTTGGTGTGGAGACCCCTTGTTGACAAGAACAAGATTTCCCCTTCTTAAAATCAATCAGATCTCCCTTTTGGTTGACTTGTCAAAGTTGGTGACACAATTAACTCTAGTTAGATCAAAAATTGAGTTGCTTCTAGTAAGCGCACTATGCCTCAGCAACACAACGCACTTATTAGGAGTCATTTGTTGGCATCAATTTTTTATGTATGTTTTCACTCCTTTCTCATTTTATTTTTAAAGGAGTCTTCAGTTTGTCCACCTTCGTATACTCCCATTTTTTTAATAAGTCTCTCTTCTAGATCATGTAAATGATCAAAAGAAGAGGAGAACAGAAAAAAATGGACATACGAAAAAGATTGACGAAATTAAAGAAGGAATGTGGAAAGCCTATGTGCGATAAGAATCGTAAGAATAGATCAATTATATCTGCCTAAGCAATTGTTGACCTCATTTCGATGTGGTCTAGATCTCCTCTTATTGCTTAGGATCTAGCCATGGGACTTTCTATTGACTGTCCTAGAAGCCTAGTGATGGGACCCACCCCTTTTAGAATTTCAAACTACTTCCTGGCTCTTTTTGGAATCTCACATGGGTGGTCATAAACCTCCAGCACATGGATGGTTAACACAAACATGTGAAGACTCAAGAAAATGAGTTCCTTTAGATTTATGAGGCTTTAGAGGCACCCCCTTGACTCTGGGTGGCTTGGGCATCTCACACTCACTCCACTTCCATTACACTTCATACCCTCTCACCAAATTTGCCCCAAAACAGCACAACCTACCCAAATTTCAATCCAATAGTCAATCAACCTTCAAATCCAATTTCCATGGGCCCCAATTCAGTTTTACATCATTTTACATCGAATTTCACATGAAATGAAAAATCAAATTCAACACCCCATAAAATTCCAATGCTTATAGCTAAATTGATAAAGCCACACCAAATTCAACTAAAATCCATCAAATTTCATATGTCAAATCCAATCTTGCCAAATTCCCATCAATTTGCATCAAATTTCATATTATATCCAAACCCAACTCACTTCAAATTCCAAGTTCCCATCCAATTTTGCTAAATTAACATCTAATATCACTCTAGACAATCCTTGAAATCTCACCAATCCACCAATTGGTTTGTGTCATTGAAAAGAAGGTTTAAGGTTGGTTTGGGTTTAATTTGGGCTAGACTCAGCCCCTATAACACCTTAACACAGCCACGAGAATCCCTCCAATAACACCACAGTCGCATAGCCCGCTCTTCAGTGGAAAAATTCTTTTCTTAGAAATAAACAACAATCCATAGAATTTTGAGATAGTTTTCCTAGTGCAACATAAACCCTCTCTTTATCTCGTTAGGCCTTTACACCTCATGCAAGATAAGCCCTAAACTCATTTTAGGATTTCGAGGTTGTCATCGGATATGATATAATTCCTCCTATCTTCCAGGATATTCACATGATCGGTATCAAGTGAATGTAAGCCCTAAATAATAAAATTGGTAAGATGAAACATCAAATAATTACCTAAAATTGAAGCCAAACAATAAGATAGTTTGGGAAATCACCAAGATTTTTCTTGGAGCTGATACAACTTGAGTATATACACATTCCTCACTTGGTAAAAAGGGGAACTCCTCCCAAGAGCACTTAGCCTCACTTATGACATGCTTTAACCCACAATGGAGACCCTAGATCTCTATGATGAGACTATATCACACTCCCCAAGCTAGCCAGCCACTTGGAAAACCACTCTAGCCCATTTTGTTAGTCCACCCCGATAAAACTCCATTGATCTCAAATCCTTTTATATTTAAATTCAAGACCTTTGGATATTTGGCCCAACACATTGGATTTTATAATCTTCCACCTCTGCAATCCCTCAACATGAAATTGACCTCACTCACTTTGGTCATCCATTCTATCCACCTAAAAACTTTAACTTTGAGTGTCCCCTTATGGCCAAAAACCCAAACTTCACCCACCTTACTTGGCTAACTCCCATTGGATCTTGAACAATGGATTCCTATACTTCATCACCACCTCAGAAACATTTTAAATACTTCAGCCTACCCACTTAGCCACCATGGTCGGGCCTATAAGAAAACCCCCTCTCATGGCCAAAATAAAGGATATACACATGCCTGTGGGGAACCTCTACCAAATTATTTTCCAAACCTTCCTGTACCTTCCCTCAACAAAATTCAAACATTCTTATCCACCCCTTGCCCTTGCGAAACCCAAATTTTAAAAATCCAAAACCATGGCTTTTTTCGGCCACTAACATTAACCTCAACAAAACCCAAAAATAAATTGTTCCATAAGCTTCACAACACTTCAAAATATTGTTCATCATCAAAATTCCTCCTTCTCGAGCTCTATAACCAAGCTCAAGACCAAGGCCAAACCACCATTTGGTCATGTTTGTACTTGGACCTGTTCTCAGACAAATCCAATGCATGGAGCATGTTCGTGGGACTCAGGTGAAGCTTCTTAAACCATCCAATTGAGGTTACACAACCAACGTATGGATCAAAAACTCCATTTTTGGCTCAGCTTTGGACCTTTATGAAGAAAAATTGCATGCTATCATGATCTATCCAAATGGATGTGCTCTTCATGCTTAAATGAAGGTGTAGGAACAACCTGTTCTTAATTTTATTTAGTATCAAGTGAGATCTTAAAGTTTTAAGTAAGACTAATTATATGTTTTGGTGCATTTGGGACATTGAGCAGTGTCCATGTTATTTGCATCATATTTTGGTAGTAATCGAGTGTTATTTGCACTGTTCCGTGGTATTATTCATGTTGTCACGGTTTGGTGTTATTCCTATAGTATTCCGATGTTATTCCAGTTTTACTTGAGTTTTCCCATGGTTTTTTGAGGCGTCGTCTTTCGAGTTTTCTTATGATGAGTCAGCGCCACGTGGTTAAGTAGGAAAATGGGGATTTTCTTGATTTAATTAATTACAGAAATTTGATTTAACTTCCAAAAATCATATCTCGATGTAGAAAAATCATAAAATTAAATAAAAATATATTGGTGCTCGGTAAATAGAGGAGAAATTACTGAACTAAAAATTTGAAATATTTACTTAATATTTTTCTCTAATTTAATTAATTATTTTAAATCATGTTTTAATTATAAAAAATCATATACTCATCACCACAACTTGAAATTTTGAGGGTTTGTTAGTCTTGCTGTTATGAGTGTTCCCAAAATTTTTCAAAGTCAGATAATAACCTAATCTTAAAATCATTGTTTTTGAATGAAAATATCAGTGCTTTGGTAAAGTAATTATTAAAAATAAAATAGAAGTCACAAAAATACAAAATCAAGTTTGGTGAGTTCTCCTAGGACCCAGGGAAACATAAAAGTTTGATTTAAAATGCAATTATGTTTTCTATTTGGTTTTCTTTCAAAAATCATCTAAAAATTATAAAAATTAAATTATATTTTGAAAAATCATCAAAATTGCTCTGATTAGAAAACATTATATAAACTTTTTGAGGACTGAGAACTTATTTTGAGTAGTTAAATAAATTATTATGTTATATTCACTATTTTGAGTATAAATAAGTCTAAAAAAATAAATAAATAATAAAAAATTGTAATTTCTCCTAAAAATCTCACCTTTTTTTATAGTCTTCAACCATCCAAGATACCCTAAAGCTGGCCATATGAGTTTATAAGCATGGCTCACCACAGGAAAGAAAACTCTTGCCAAAATTGCTTCCGAGGGCTAGGCGCAGCACGGGTGCACCGTTTGTTGGGCAGAGAGAAGTGCGCAAGTGTGTTGGACTAGCATGGGTGCGGGCACACCGTGCACGGTGCGGGTGCTCCTTTGTTAAAGCGAGCATGCCGAATGTACAGTGTATGTGTTCTAGTTTCAAAACCTCCCTTTTGTATTGTTTCTCGCTTTCTTCCGCCCAAATTTCATGTCTACCCTGTCTCCTGCACAGTTAATATAGAGATACCCTTCTCAAGCAAAATATCAGTAGACAAAATGTAAAATTTCCTACATATCTAACAGTTTCTAGTTCATTTTTTCGTGGTATCTGATAATTACTAACCGTAAGATAATTTTCCAACGAATACAAATGACCTTTCAACGGGCTATTAAGTAAAGACACGACCATTTCTAATGGCCAATAACTCTAAAACAAAGCAAAGAGAAATGACAATTTCTTTTTATACTCCAGATTGCTGATGGTTTTGACCATTTGATGCTTCTGATGGCTTACCGGCTATATGATAATTTGAGAAAACTATTATTTATATTCTACTATATGATGTTTTGGACCAAAATATTATTTGTATCTGACTTTTTCAGTAGTGTCTCATTTAATTTTGAACCTAATAATTTTCTATCGGTTATGTCTGTGTTAGAGATGTCATACATTTTGGACCATATAAAGCTTCATATGATATCATTCTAATGCTAGAATAAAAATTATTATTCTACGTGGATTCACTTGGTAGAATATGGTCCTATCAGCTTCCCCTACAAATCCTCTATTCTTTCTATAGTTTTCTCAAATTACCATCTATTTATGGGTGAACGATTGTGCTAAAATTTAATGACCTACAAAGCTCATGATAATACTAAGGGTGCATTTGAGGCAACTTATCTGTAGCAGCTGCACTTTGAAAATGCCGCCTCACCATTTGAAATCTGCGTTTGCACAGCTTATCTGAAAATGCAGTTGGTTTTCTATACAAAACGTGGAACACGGGTCAAATCCCGCAATCTGCGTTTTCAGATAAGCGGTTTATCTGGATAAACACAAGCTGCTCCAAACGCACCCCAAATATGAGCTGATTTATTTATTCTGGATTATTCAAAAAACAAAAATTTTATATCGAGACAATTTAGAGCATGAAAAGTCAGTTTTTAGACCATAAGAAATAAATTATGCATTTATATGTAAGGGATTCACAAATCAAATTATCGAAAATTGATTTAAATAAAATAAAGTTTTCAAACAAAATAAAAAGTGTTGAGAAAGAGAGCAACCAAAAAATGTAAAGAATAAACATCTTTAAACCAAGGTTACAATACGCTCAGGCGCTTGTTTGGATCTCCTTTTTTTTTAACTTTTTTATTTAAAAAAAATTGTTTAGTAATTATTTATCTAAAAAATAATTTAATTTAGTTATTAAGAAAATCAAAATATTTAAAAATTGTTTTGAATATTTTTAAAAATAATTATAACATAACAATTATATTTTATTTCAAGTAAAATAATAAATAAAAAAATCAAAGTCCAATGTGCTTCCAAATGGCACGATGTAAAAATTTTTTAACCATTCTATTATAACTCCATACGAATAAACTACGCTGACTTTTCAAAATTAGATTTTAGTTATTTATATAAGAAATTAAAATTAAAAAAAATTAAGAATACTACTGCATCAGTAAAGTAACGGGTCGCCATCGCCACTGCTAAGGTGGAAGAAGTTTGGAATAAAAAAAAAGTTAATGATTTTGAATGACCAAACCAAATAATGCAACAGGCTTACTCGATGCACAATTGATGACTCTTCTGATTATCTAAGGAGGTTGAAGATATCATCACAAACAATGTCGAATTTAACATTACTTATTTGAAGTTTAATAAAATTTTGAGAAATTGAGAATCTCCATTTGTCAATCGCTCAACAGCAAAAGAAATATGACTCCCTTCAATTCTTTATTTTTATTTTGGACAATTATACTACGAGTTGAAGCACATCCACACTACGATATGAATATACAGGTCTCTTAAATGTTACCGTACAAAATAAACTAATTTATTTTAATATCAATAGTTTATCATAAAAAAATAGTTCTTTTTTTTTTCTTTCCGCAGATAGGATGAATACTTGAATTGGTTGAATTTTTTATTTTATTTCAACCACATAAAAAAGAAGATATGTGTATACAAAGATTTTGCTAGCACGAATGTGATGAAAAAAGAACGACTCGGGAGAAAGGAATGACCAATCGGACACGCATGGTGATGGACGATGGATTGGATATTAGGAAAGAAGATGTTTGGATCGAGTAACTGGAAGAACATGCCAAGGGATTCTCCATAGGACAATGATAGGCTATCAGGCCAATCAACAAATTACTTAACCTCAGATCAAGTACCGACGGAGTCAAGGTGGGGGCAAGCGGCTGACTAACCTCTTACCCATCGAATCGATCTGTCATTCTTATTATATTCATAAATCTTTTTTCTAACTAAAAGTTCTCTCTAAATGAAAATGACAAAGGAACTGATCTGTAATTTTGTAAGACTGGGGCCTAGTCCTATAAATGAATGGTCTATATCACGAACAAAGGGCTACGCATTCTTATTATTCTCTACTATACTCTCACATTATTTCTCTACAAAATGTTTTCTACCTTGGATGTGTTTCCAGACACTATTAGATTCAACATCTCTCAAAGTGTGGTGAGCATGAAAACTTCATGTCGACAAGAAGTTGATCTCAGCCACAACAACATGAAGAATCCAATTAGAGGAACGTGATAGAAGCATCATGCACTAGAGAATTCATGGAAGAATTCGTCCAGCAAAGTTTGCAGGACTTGATGACCTAATTCATCAACCAGATGTCAGGATAGTTCGCAGAGGTGCTCAGGGTGGTCCCTGCCTTAGCAGCGACTGCAGTTCCAAAAGAAGAACTAGCTCGACAAGGAGCACTCAATCCCACTGAAGGGGAACCACCAAACCTGAAGATGGGTTTTATCAGGATAAATCCAGATCAACTCTCAGAAAGTGTAACCGATGGTTGCGAACCGAGGCACAGCGGCAACCGGAGAATGTGTTGTGTGAAAAGATTGCACGAATTTCTTTAATTTTTGCACATCTATTTAGAGGAAATTGTACTATAAATAAAGGTATTTTTATGTTCTTTTCTTGTAGGTATAACATGTATTAGAGTGGAACAAATTAGAAGAAACATGGAGTGAAAAGGATGATAAATAGAGCAAAAGTTGGGTTTTGGCCTAGGCGCCAGCCACTGGGCGCCAAGGCCACAGATGTGAAAGCCAAGGTCTTGGCACCAGAAAAGTTGGGCTCCTAGGTGCCAGCCCTAATATTTTGTAACCCAAGAGATCGACGCCTAGGCGCATGCCACTGAGTGCCAAGGCTTCAAATGTGAAGCCAAGGCCTTAACAACATAAAAGTTGGGCACCTAGGCGCCTGAAACGAATTCTAAGCAGTTGCAGCAGTTTGATCCACCTTTTTCAAGGCGTTGTTTGGGCAGACTGATGGCAATATGAACATAGAATATTCAAGGATATTCAAAAAAGACTTAATGAGTTTTGAAGAGATCTTTTGGGTAGAGAAGGTAGGAAGTTCCACTAATCGTGATAGATATATTTGTAGTGTGGAAGGCTTGGTTTAGGCTTGAGAGAACAAGTCTAAAGTAGAGATTTGGTGAGGATGTGAGAGTTAAATTGAGGAGAATCAACAGGGAAGCAGTAAGGGCTTGTGTGGAGCATTCTCAAAGTTGTACTGAGGGAGAGAGAAAAGTATTACTGTGTTTAAGTATTGAACTTTTCTGTAAACACTTTAGTATGTTGATTCTCTTTGTTTCATTGAAATTTGTGGTTTTTTAATTATGTTTTCTGAGTAATCTCCTCTACATGTTCCTTATGGTGATGTAATTGGACGTGTAGGAATGTGAAAATGATTTTAAATTCTCTTTAACCTTTTAATGTGATGATTTTCCATTTGCCTTTAATTTAAATCATTCTGGCCAAATGGCTTGTTAAAATCTATTATGAACTCATAATAACTAGGGAGAGCCATGACATGAACGACTAGGAAGATCACGTTGAACTATAGTATATGAAGTAAAAGTATCCTATATGGAGATGCAAACAAGTAGGGAGATAATCATTGTTGAATTCAAAGTGGTTCTTAAGGAACTAAGGCCACCTTAACCAAATTTTTTTATGCACTCAGGAGAGAGTAAAGTAGATGATGCTTCTATTTGTCACTAGCCACATTTCAATTTGCATTTTTCTCATTTTCTACACATCACTATTATGACTACGATGAAAGGTAACTTTAACACCTGGTTTCACTAATTCACATAAGATAATTAGAATTTCTATAAGAAAAACTTTAAACCTATTTGTATTGCAGTAAGAAGGTTAGTGCAACTTAGATCTCTCTAAATTCCAAACCGAGGATGAATTAAGTAGGCTAGAACCTTTTCCTAAAGTTGAACACCACATTTTCTCTATGGGATTGACAATTTGGACTTGGTAAAATTTGATACTACTTTGACTGTGCACTTGCCTAATCCACCTGAGTGTTGAAGAATTTGTCAGGGGTCAAGCATTTATGGCGCCGTTGCCAAGAAGCATGATGGTGAAAAACTTGACAAAATTTTAGTTGAACTTTTAGGACTTAGATTTGGAAATTTTTATTATTATCATTATGTTTGTTTTTTTTTGTTTGTGTAAACCTACTAGTGAACCTTTAGTTAGTAAACGTGTAGGACAGGTCCAACAGAACTTGAACCTTATGATTCAGAACAAGAGAGAACTGTTAAGAAAATTAGAAAACAAAAAAAAAGTTATTGATCTTGAAGAAGAAATGTCGAATAATCAACATATTAATGTAGATATTCAAGAATCAATTAATAAACATCATAATGCGCAAAGACCATTAAGGAATTATGCTAATCCTATGGCAGAAGAAATTCATTTAAGTATTCAAACTCCTGTTGTAGAAGCTGATACTTTTGAACTTAAGCCTGTTATCATCCAAATGGTACAAAACAACCAATTTGGGGAATCCCCATCTGAGGATACAAACTTACATTTGGCAAGTTGCTTACAACTTTGCGAATCATTTTGCTATAATGGCATTTTTAATGATGCTATCAGGCTTAGCTTTTTCCCTTTTTTCCTAAGGGATAAAGGCAAAATGTGGATGAACTCATTAGCATCGGATCTATTATAACATGGAATGAACTAGCCTAATAATTCCGAGCCCAGTTATCTCTCCTTCAAAAATGGTGCATTTAAGGAATGATAGTACTTCATTTTGCCAGCATGAAGGTGAGTTGATATACAAAGCTTGAGAGAGATTTAAAGAACTTCTGAGGAAGAGCCCACATCACGCTCTGCCTCATTGGTTGATTAACTAGACATTATATAAATTTTTAGTATGATCCCTTAGTTATATTATCAATGTTCTCATTGGTGGTTCAATCATTTCGAAGCCAATTTTTGGGGCCTATTCTCTAATTGAGGAGATGGCTACTAACAACCTCCAATGGCCTACTAAGAGAGTAAAACTAAAGAAGGTAGCTAGCATACACAACACTGATGTGATTTCAATTTAACTTCTTAGTTAGCAGCTATATCTTGGAAGTTAGACCAATTTGGGATGAATTAACCTCAAGTACCATCAATAATTGAGGAAAATTTATTTGGACAATTGATTGATCCTAACACTTAATTATATAAAACTTTAAACAATATAAACAATCGACCGAACAATCATTATACCAATTTCTACAACCCAGGTTGGAAGAACTACCCTAATTTTAAATGGAATAACAAGTCTGGTGGAGGAAACCAACAATGGGGGTAATAATAAAGCAAATCCTATTGAGGATTGAAAAGATCAAGTTAATTCTAACTTTATATCTTCTTATCCTCCTAGGTTTAACCAGAATCCACAATTTAAGGAAAATAAGTGTTCATTGGAAGAAGTTGTTTTACAAATAAGAAATCAACTGCAAAATTAAGGTAATCGATAGAAATATTGAGAATCATTTAGAGTAGATTGCCAACTAACTCTTTCTAAAATTACCGAGATTAACCCTAAAGAGAAAAAAAGTGAGCGTGCTAAGGCTTTGAAGTTAAGAAGTGGAAAAAAGTTAAAAGATGTAGTTCAGAAAAATTTTGAGTTGGAGAAACGGCATTCAAAACTTGAAAAACCTAAGGAAGTAGAGAAACCAGTTCCACCAACTTTTATTAACATAGAAAAACCTCCACCTCCCTTTCCTCAAAGACAAGAAGCAAAAACTAGGTCAGCAATTTTCATGATTTTTAGAATTTTTTAAGAAGCTATCGATTAATAATTCTTTTGCTGAGGCTCTGAAGCAAATGCTAAGTTACTTGAACTTCATGAAAGACATCCTTAAATAAAAGAGGAAGTTTGGAAATTATGAGAAAATTGCACTGAAGAGCGCAGAGCTATCCTGTAGAAAAAGCTTCCTAAAAAACTTAATGATCCTGTGAGCTTTACTATCCCTTATGCAATTGGAGAAATATTTTATGGAAATGATTTATGTGATTTTGGAGCTAGCATAAACGTTATCCCATTACCTATTTTCTTAAAGATAGGATTATTGACCACACTTTTCTTGAGGTCCAATCTTTCTTTAGAATAGCCTAGGGACTAGCAATAGGACTTTCCTGGTGACTATCTTAGAAGACTAGTAATGAAACTCTTTCCCCTTAGAAATTCAAAACACTTCCTTACTTCACTTGGAGTTTCAAATGCTTAAAGTCTAACCACTAAGAACTTAGAAGGATGATACAAAGCATAAGGAAGCTCAAGAAGAGTTCCCTATAGAATGGTCAAGCCTTAGGACTAACCCAGGGAAGTGTGGTCCGAGTCAGGCTCACACACACTCATCTAAACTCTACACTTACACTCACTACACAATCTCTAAACCAAACATACCTATACTTGACCCCCTACTCTTTTGGAAACTCATGTAGGTGGTTCCCCTAGCACTTGTCCCTAGGCTATGGTTTGGCTAGAACCAACACATGGAGGATCCAAAGTGGGATTTCTCTTAGGCCATGGCTCAAATAGGTTGAAATTCTCAACTGGCACCCAATTTTATCAAAAATTCCTACCTTTGACCGTTACCCTAAAACTCCAACAAATTATCAAATTGCCCTTAAACCCTAATTTTGACCAAAGTTCCCAAAATTACTCATATTACCCAACTTTCCAAAAAACTCATTCTAAAATGTTCCCCACCACCCAAAATACCAAAAACACTTCAAATTTTCCAAAATGCCCCCCAAATTAGCCAAAATTACCAAAATGCCCCTCAAAATTTAAAGTTTCCCAAAATTACCAAAAATTCCCAAATCATACCAAATGTCCCCAAAATTAATTAAAACTACTACATTGGACCCAACTTGACCAAATTGACCCATTTTGACCAAAAGCCCCAAATTTCCCCTTAAGACCCAAAATGCTTAAATCACCTCCAATGTCCACCCAATTGATCTCAATCTCCCTCAATTTCATTTCTAAACTCAAATTCATCATCCCTAATCCAAATTGAAACCAAATCGAAGCCCAATTTGACCTAAATTCAAGGTGAATTTCAACCTAAACCAAAAAACCCCAATTTGACCATATGACTAAATTTCCCCAAAATTGAAACCGTTAGCCAAGTCCATGTCACCAAATTTTAATTTTAAACTCTTCCAAAAATTCCACCAAACCAAATTGATCCACCAATTCATCCACATTTAAGCCCAAACCTCACCCAAATCCAACCAAAGTTAAAATCCACAAATTTACCCCAAATGTCACCAAATTGAATGCCCTAACCCCAAAATTTCCACCCAATTCATATTCAAAACACTTCATGACATTCCCTAAACCAATTTGAACCATTAATTGAACACTAGCCCAAACCTAAGTCTATCCAACATGCCTAAATTTGACTAAATGCCCAAATTACACAAAATTTACCTTTTAAATCAACTCAAAATCACTCCAATTATTTTTCTAAAAGCTTTATGGCAATTATACACACCAATTTAAACAACTAATTGGACCCAACCCAAGCTTAAACCTAACCTAATCCAACTTGAATGCAAATGACCAAGATTGAACCAAAACCCAAATGTCACCCAAACCTAGCCAAATTGACCAAGCCAAGCCCACCACAGCTAACATTTGGGCCCTAGGAGCCACCCTAGATCCACTTAGCCTAACCTACATGAGACATGGACCAAAGGTTCCCTAAATTAGGAGATTTCATTCCTTAAATAGTTAAACCAAAGAGATATCTTACCCACAGCCATTACCACACAGGCTAATCATCTTAATGGCCTGCCCACTGGCTCACCTGACCACCTAGCCCCTACCCTGGCCTGGTCGGTGGGCCTAGTCACCGTGAGCCAAAATCAAGAGCCACCATACTTGAATCTAAACCCAATTGCACTCTCCTGAGCTGTCCAACCCTGATTGGTCAATTTCTCCTTGTTTCCCTCCACCTAAGCACTTGAGCACAACCAAATCCAAGCCCTGAGCTCCACCATAATAATGGCTTTTTAAAACCCACCTCTTCACAGCCAAGTAAGAAGAACAGACTGAACCTAGGGAAAACTCTGTCCAATTGCTCCCAAAGCTTTCCACAGACCTCCTAAGCTCATTCCCCCTGCTCTTAGCCACCCACAGCCACCACCTGAGGTCAATTTCCTCACTGAATTTTCAACTGAAACTAGGACAAACTCAATCATACCCCCATACTACACCAAACTCCAAATTAATTTCCTCTACACCATCCCCCCACCAAACAAATAAGATCCCACACAAAAGCTCCATCACAGAGCCTCTCTAACCTAGAATTCCCTCTGACCTAAAATCGTCTCCTGATCGAGTTCTGGTGCAGACCCAAGGAGAGCTTAAATTGGTGCCTGCACGAGCTACGCAAGGTTACAACAAACATGTGGAACCATTCTGATTGAGGCTTCCCCTCTCAGACTAAGGTATTGAACTCTTCCTCTTACATGAGCCTATTTTTTTTTCTCCATACATATAGACTGTATTTCATATCGTATAAGTAGTATAAAAAGGTTCGTTTAGGTCCGATGATTCTATAGAAACAAACATGAGTCGACTTGGTTGAGTCAAGCTTGAGTTCTTAAGGCTGGAAGGTGAACGACTCTTGGGCTTAACCAATTGGAGGCGATGAATGAGCTTCGTTAGATCGAGCATGTATTAGACGGACGGCTCTATTTGAGTTGGATGAAACTGTGGTGCATAAAGTGTGGAATGCATGGCTGGCGAGTCTGATGGTGGCGTCGAATGGGGTGGCTCCACATCGGAGTTTGGAGCTGCTGATGATTGAGTTGCGCCGCGTGGTTTAAATAGAAAAATATTATATTTAGGATTTATTTAAATCATTATACCTTTGAAAATCTATAACTTGGTGTAGACACATCACAAAAATACAATAAAAAAACTCTAATGCTCAGTGAACTGAGGAGAACAATGTGGAAATAAGTATGGGGTTATATAAGTTATACTTTATTTTTAATTAATTAAATCTAGTAAATTATACTTAAGCCATAATTTTCTCCATACATTTCACTATTGCATGAAGTTTGGAGGGCTTAAAGGCTTTATGGTTAGGCATCTTTCCTGATTTTTCCATGGACATGGGGCATCTCTATCAAGAGATCCCAAATTTTTAAGATAATCCCCTCTGTTTGAGTATAAATATTATAATAACTAAAATATTGATTAAAAAAATGCAAAACTTATTTCAGTAGGTTACTTAGGTCAGAGGACCCAAGGAATAAGATAAAATGGGTTTAAATAATTAATAATAGCACTAAGGGTAATTAACTTTAAAATCATTTAAAAATTAAATAATTAAAATAAAAATGCAAAAATCATAAAAATGACTCTCCATTATTAAAAACAGACAGAGGAGCTCCCAACAAAAATTAGAATTTAATTCGAGTTAATTTACCCACTAAAATGAATTTTCAAGTTAAATGGTACTTTGGAATTAAATTATAAGTAAAAAATTCATAAAATTAGATTTGGGAGCTCTCAGTAATCATAAGAACTTGAGAAAATAAAATGGGAATTAATATTTCATTTTAAAATCATAATTTAATATTTAAATAATTATAGTATTTAAAAATAATAAAAATCACAAAAATACAAAAATTCACTGAAATGTCACATTTGGTCTCCTGATTATTTATGAGCAATTAAAATAATTTTTCTAATTTTCTAAGTGAATAGATTAATTTTTAAATGCTTAAAATAATTTTTGAAGGCTTAAAATGAATTTTCCTTAATATTTCAATAAAAATAATTCCAACAATTAATATATAAATAAAAAATAGGAATCTTGTTTCTCTGGGTTCTCTGGACTTAGAGAGATTTAATAAAAATATATAACTTAATTTTCCATTTAAATAATATTTTATTTTTAATTAATAATCAAAATAAATAATAAATTCTAATAATTAAATTAAAAGTCAAAAAAATCATGAAAATTAGTCCAAATGATCCTCTAGCCTAGGTGAACCTCCAATAATTTTCTTAAGGATAGATAGTTAACTTTGACCAAGGTATTAGCCAATCATTGAAAACCCCATATTTTTACATTAAAATAATTATAATAATTAAATTAAATTCAGAAAAATCACATTTTCTCCTCTGATGTTTTCATTGACCCATGGGTGGGGTAACATAAAAATTTTAATATTATTTGATTTGAATTCAATGAATTATGAAGTAATAATGCCTTTAGCGGCAAAATTGTAATTTTGAAATTTAAGCCTTAATTGGTAGAAACCAATCTCACATTTTCCACATTAAGAAAAAAATTGTAATTTTCTTAATTATTTTAATTGGAAGATAATTGAAATTAAATAATTATGAAGTAAGGGGTTTGTCTTTAGAAGAAAATAATAGACTAATTTAGAACCCCTAATTAAAGGTTTCACGACAATTCGATATATTGATAAGGATTAAATGCATAACTAACTTAATATCCCTCCGAAACAATAAACGGGTAAATTTTTCCTCCTCTATGCTTAATGCTTCTTCTAAAGCCTGACATTACTTTATTTCTGCTCATATTCTTCTATCAAATCACGTGAGTGAAGTGACTGAAGAACGAGCTATTCTAAATTATTGCATTCAAGAGATGAAGCCTATAGATGTGGGAGACATTATATACGATGTGATCAGCAATTCAACTAGAGGAAGTGTTATTTCTGGATTAGGCTTCCCAGCTCTCATTTTCTCTATTTGTAAAAATGTCGGTATTACTTACTCTCATTCTGAAGGGATGCTTAAGCCACTAAAGCCAATTGAAAAATCTTATGTGGATATTTATGGAAATTCAAAAAGTCAAGGTTCTGCATCATATACTTCTTCTATGCCTTCTACTTCTGCACCTAGAACTTCCACTTCTACTTCTGAGCCTCCATCAAATGTGTGGAATACTGTTTGTCAGAGGTACTTGGAGCATCAAAGTGATATATTCTTGATGCAATGTAGAGTAGATGAGATGGATAGTAAGATTGATCATGTGTCTGAGCATATACAGAGGAAGAGTGACTATGATGGAAAATATAATGAAGCGCTTGTAAAATTTTTGAAGGGTGATAAGAATACTGACTTTCCTACTTGCTCTAAATTCACCCCATGGATTAACCCCAGAAGTCATATTCCTAATGATTCTTCTAACGATGAGGAGGAGACTAAGAATGATTAGACTTTATTTTTACTTTGCTTTGCTTATGTGCATGTTATGTGTGTTTTTACCTTATCAGTATTATTGCACTGTATGAGTACTCTGTACTAACTCAGTTATATTTTTGTTGTCAGATTGCTTAGAATTTAATCCTATTTATGCTCCTGTTATTTTTAAATGTTTAAAATGTAAAAGGGTGGTAGTTTTCCTTATGTTATTTACTTTGCTACTCTTTTATATTACTGTTTATACCTATATTACTCTACTGCTTTAAACACCTTAGTTAATGTACCTTTTCCTTCTTGCTTAGTTTAAAAATTGCATATTGCAAAATGGTTTAACCTTATTAAAATAACTAACTTTGGGGGAGAGAAAGAACTTAAATTTAAACTTTCCTTGTCCTTGGTAAAAAATATTTTCAATGTTAATAAACATAACATATGGAAGAAAAGTTAATTTAAGAAAGATATGTTGTTGTTTTCATGAATACTATAATAAACTTATAAAAGTATTTTTATATAACAAGTGATAATTTTAAAAATTATAATTATTTAATAAAAGAGTGTAAGAATTTTGATTCAAATATCTTAATTAAAAAAAATGTTGTATTTTTGAAATTATTAAGGAATCTAAATGTTTACTTGAGAAGATAGAATTGAAACTCTATGAAAAATATTTTTTCTAAACACATATTCATTAAGTGAAAAACTTGTTAAGTCTTTAAATATATGTTAAGGATAGTGAAGTTCAAAATCATTAACAGGCTATCCAGATATAGTAATCCTCATTTAAAAGAAAAAGAAAAGGATTGAAAAGCAATCCAAATATGAAAAAAAAAAGAATATGTAAGGAGAAGCATTAGGAGATGCTTAATCAAAAATTGACTTCACTTGAATTATCTTATAGGAAGAGACCTAATTACATTTTTTTTAACTTAAGTCTTATGTAAAAGTATCCTACTAGTAGAGTTACCATGAAAATCTTTTTCTTGTAAATTATCTACATATTCTTAATATGATAAATTGCAATTATTTTTTTGAAATAGATAGGAGAAGAGAGTTCTTAACACTTAATTATTAAATATTTTACGTATTTTGGTTTTAGCCTAAGTTAATTAAAAAGCTTTTAAGTTTCATTATTCTATTTATAAAATAAACAGTTATAGAAGTCTTAAAGAAAATTTTTTCTCCATAGATTATTATTTTTAGTAGTAAAGAGTTACTTGTAATGTTTAAGTTTGGGGGAATTGATCACCCTTAAAATTATCTGAATTATATATCATTTTTAATTAATATTTTAAGGATATTACGCTTTAATGAAAGTTATTTCTTATGTTTTTGGTTGCAGGTACAAGAAAATTAGTTTATGAAGAAAAAGAATCAAAAAAGGAGTAAAAGGAGCAAAAATGAGTCAAGTGAAGAAAAAAAAGGGCTGATACTGGCGCCTATTCGCCTGACTCGGTAGGGAAATCAAGAGAATTCTTGGACGGTTTTGTGATGGTTATTAATGACTCAGAAGCAATCTATAAGTCTCTGGACAAATTCTCATATGTTATAAATAGGATACAATGAATATAGACGTAGGGAATCAGTTATTCAATGAAGAGGTGCAACTCAAAACCTGAAGGGACGCGTCCATTCACGCAGGAGACTGGCGTCTAGGCTCCACAGTTACTTTCTAGAATATTCAATGAATATTGATGAATTTTGAAGAGGTGCCTGAAGCAACCCCTGGTCATTTTTGAAGCTTTATAAATAGAGGATGATTCTACAACATAGTGTGGTCGTTTGGAGTGTGTAAGTGTTATAAGAGTGAAAGAGGTGCTTAATCTCGTTTAGTTAAAGAAACTGTAGTGTTATTTACAATTCTTTAGTGAGATTTCAAAGTGTGTTTAGTGTGATTGATGGAGTTGGAGTCTTGTAAAAGTCAGTCGGAGTCAGAGAAACTTCAAAGGATTGCTTGGATAACATTCCAGATAAGTATTTATAATTTGGTTCTTAAGTTTTTTACTTTGAATTTAAATTATATAAATATGGTTTGTGGTGTGAATCCTATACTTTCTGAGTAGTCTTATTCTCTTTCTCCCTACGAATGTGAAATGATTTAGATAAGGATTTAATTTAACTTTGAGAACTTATTTTTCTTCATCTATAATTTGTGATGATTCTTTACCTGATCTTCATTTATACTGCAACTTGATCACTTGTAATGTTAAAATCTGTAGAGAGTTCTTAAGATCTGACAGTGGGCTAAGTGTTCTAAACTTGTAAGTATCACATTTCCCTTGGAAAGGGAGATGGTAAATCCTTGAAGGGGGAGGTGCGAATAGATAGTGAAATAATCTTTGAAGAGTGTAGAATTGAATATGTTTTTAGAGTGATAGACTAAATTCTATCAATTTGGTTTAAGAGGAGGTGACGAGTCACTAGTAGGCCCGACCATAGGCACCCTTGGGGGGAAACTAGAAGTGAGAGCCTAGAAATTCATCCCTTACTACTAACAATACATCCTGATCCAATCTTCTAAAACTAGCCAATGTTTTTTTATACACTTGACCAGAGGGTAAATAATATATATGCTCATATTGTCACAATACCTCATTCTCAAAGTTCACAAACTAATTTAGATGTTTACTAATCATGAAATATTTCTTATGGGGAATGAATCTTTATTTATTGTGTTAATGCATTTAAATTATGATCTTATTTACAATTACTACTTTAATAACTTACATATTATTAATTTTTAGTTTGTTAGTTTTTAAATAGATTTTCTTTTTTCTTTCTTAAATTCTTACCTAGCCTTCCCTATGGGATCAATATCTGGGGTTTTTAAAAAGAAAGTTCTATATTACTTGAAACGATACGTATACTTGCGTAGTACCCCTAGTGCATGATTTATATATATCAAAACTTCAATATTTAATTATCGTACATTAGTCGCTTAATCAAATTTGGGGTCAAGTTTAGCCATAATTTTATAAGTTATTTACTTACATAATTGCGGTTGGGTCACCCACCCACATAATTCCTAAGTAAAGCACCAAATGATAATTACCCTGCCTTTCGGGATGACTATAACATTGGCTCACTAAGCATAATGGTATGAAATAAATAAATCATTTAATAACTATGATAAGTCCAGAAGGACCTCAAGAAAGTTCAAAAGTATTGTGAAATATTCGAGTTTCTCCTGGACCTTTTCACAAGTCTTCTGGACACCTTGTAGGACCATTGCACCTATTATATTTATTAAATTAAGAAATCTCATAAATGAATAGAATTCATCAGGTTATGACCTAGATCTTTGTAAGCTCATGACGAACATATCCATAGGATTTTACTTCCCTGCAAAATATAAATGTTTATTGCAAGAATTCTAAAGTTTTAGGTGGAGATGACGGGAAGACCTACCAGGTATGCTTTTATTTTAATGCAATTTACTTATCTGCACTCTACTGTGCTTTCCTTCATTGCAAACTTGCATGTTAAATAACAATGTCACCCTGCATGAAAACTGAAACCTTTTAGGATAACCACAAAACCAAAACCAAAAATCAAAATTAAAAAAAATCAAGACAAGATAAAATTCACCGCCACAACATTCAAAATATAAAACAACTCAAAATTTAATCACAAACAAAACAAAAATCACAATTGTAACTAAATTAAATCATCTCGTTGGATGATCGGGAATCCCTTGGAGGAGGTAACCCACATGTTGCTAACAGAGTTTTCACATGGTCTAAATGAAAGTATAGAACTCATTAAGTTGAGTTTAGTAAATTCATTTGTACTAAGTGAATCCGATGAAAATAGCGATGACGGGATGATGGAACCGTGGGATCTTAACCGGTGTTGCTATAATCAACTTTCATATTCCCCTAATAAAATATTAAGACACCTCAATTCAATAATTTGCAAAACATGAAACTTCTCTTCTCTTCTCAATTGACACTTCCTTAAACTAAACCTGCTACGACGAGGAGCTTGGAGCATGCATGGTGGGCAGCACGGCCATCTTCAACAGCAAAACTTGTCTACATCAGCAAAGCCATTCCTTAAAAATTTAAAGAACAAGCCATATTACTTTAAGGTAGCTTGTCTAGTGCAACATAAATCCTCACATTTTCTTTTGGCCCTTGTACAACTATGTTGTGCAACATTAGCCCTAACTCACTGTAGGATTCCGAGGTTCTCATCGGGTATGACATAAACCCTCCTATCTTCCAAGCCATTCACATGATCGGTATCAAGTGAATGTAAGTCCTAAATAATAAAATTGACAGGATGAAAAACCAAATAAATATCCTAAATTAAAGTCAAACCATAGGATAGTTTGGGAAGACATTAAGATTTGCTTTGAATCTATGTTCTTCCCCTAGCCTTCTCTCCTTTAGATTCTGATAAAAATGAAATGTTCCAAAGCTTGAGCCATTCACCTATTGAATTTCAAACTATCACATTTTCCTTGGAAACCTTACCTTTGGAAGTCATGAATATGAATATTTCTTAATCTATATCAAGAGTTTTTTTAGGTGACTTCGGTTACCTAAGTTGTAATTAACTATAGGGCTTACCCTTATAGAAAACCTAAAGACCACAGATTAATATAAACCCTATCTAATTCCTTCATATTGATAAGAGAAATTTTTGGTCAAAATTGGTTTGTAGAGCAAACGGACGTCATAAATTCTTTAGTTTATTTGACCAAGCTTCACCTCAAGCCATGTACTTATTCTTCGGGATAAATACATGTTTTGTGATGAAAATGCTTGATTACTTAAACTATCATTTATATGAGATCAGTTCGACTTCGTAAAAATGTTTTATATATATATATATATATATATATATATATATATATATATATATATATATATATATTATATTAAATCAAATTTCCATTTTATAAAATTATATTCTAAACCTTTTCGAAAAAATATTCACCTCCAACCAAACAACAAAATTTAACGGCCGACACATGCATATATACTATATTTCATACTGTATAAGCCGTATAGATAGGTTTGTCTATGTCAAATGAGTCTATAGAAACAAACCAGAGTAGATTTGGTTGAGTCTAGCTCGAGTTCTTAAGGATGGAAGGTGACGGCTCTCAGGATGAACCAGTTGGAGACGATGAATGAGCGCCGTTGAATCGAGCGTGTACTGGACGAATAGCTCTGGTTGCACTAGACGAAACAACGGTGCATAAAGTGTGGGATGCGTGGCTACCGAGTTAGATGTTTGTGTCGAATGGGAACACATCTTGTGAGAGTTTGGAGCTGCCGAGGATTCTGTGGCGCTGCGTGGTTTAAAATGAAAAATAAGATATTTAGGATTTATTTAAATCAGTATACCTTTGAAAATCCATAACTTAGTGTAGACACATCACAAAAATAAAATAAAATAACCCTAATGCTTAGTGAACAGAGGAGAACAATGTGCAAATAAGTTTGAGGTTATTTTACTTATAATTTATTTTAAATTAATTAAATATATTAAATAAAACTTAAGCCATAAGTTGCTCCATACATTTCACCAGGGCATGAGGTATGGAGGGCTTAAAGGCTCTGTGGTTAGGGATCTTTCCTGATTTTTCCATGGTCAGCGGGCATCTCTAGCCAGAGATCCCAAATTTTTAAGTTAATCCCTTTTGTTTGGGTATAAAAATTATAATAATTAAAATATTGATTAAAAAAATGCAAAGCTTATTTTGGTAGGTTTACTGAGGTCGGAGGACCTCGGGAATAAGATAAAACAAGATTAAATAATTAATAATAGTAGTAATGGTAATTAACTCAGTAAAATCATTTAAAAATTAAATAATTAAAATAAAAATACAAAAATCATAACTGACTCTCCACTGTAAAAAACAAACAAAGGAGCTCCCCATAAAAATTTGAAGTTAATTGGAGTTAATTTACCCACTAAAATGAATTTTCAAGTTAAATGGTATTTTGGAATTAAAATAATTATCATAATTAAAATATACGTAAAAAATTCATAATATTAGATTTGGGAGCTCCCAATAATAAGAAGAACTTGAGAAAAAAACGGAATTAAAATAAATATTTCATTTTAAAATCGCATTTAATATTTAAATAATTAAAAATAATAGAAATCACAAAAATACAAAAAATATACTAAAATGTCACATTTGGTCTCCTAATCATTTGTGAGGACTCAAAATAAATTTCCTAATTTTCTAAGTGAAGACATTAATTCTTAAAGGCTTAAAATAATTTTTAAAAGCTTAAAATGGATTTTCTTTAATATTTCAATAAAAATAATTACAATAATTAAAATATGAAACAGAAAATTAAGAAACTTATTTTTTTGGATTCCCTGTACTTAAAGAGAATTAATAAAAATATAAAACTTAAATTTTCATTTACATAATATTATATATTTAATTAATACTAAAATAAAGAAATAATTCAAATAATTAAATTAAATCTCAATAAAATCATAAAAATTGGTCCAAGTGGTCCTCTATCCAAGGTGAACCTCCAATAATTTTCTTAAGGATAGAGAGTTTACTTTGACTAAGCTATTATATTAACATTGAAAACCCTATTTTTGCATTAAAATAATCATAATAATTAAATTAAATTTAGAAAAACACATTTTCTCCTCTTATGTTTTGATTGACCCATGAGTAGGGTAACATAAAAATTTCAAATTCATTTGAGTTGAATGCAATGAATTATGAAGTTTTAGGACCAAAATTGTAATTTTGAATTTTAAGCCATAATTAAATATTTTGATCTAATCAAAGGGAAATGGGTAACAAATGATCATAATTAATATATTTAGATGATTGAAATATAAGAGATTAATGGTAGAAACCAATCTAACATTTTCTACATTAAGAATAAAATTTTAATTTTTTAAATTATTATAATTAGAAGATAATTGAAATTAAATGATTATGAAGTAAGGAGTTTGACTTTAGAAGATAATAATACACTAATTTAGAACCCCTAATTAATGGTTTCATCATCACTCAATATATTGATAAGGATTAAATACATCATGAACTTAATATCCCTTAAAAATTGTAAATTTACTCATTAAGTCTTAAAGGCTTAGTAGTGATAGGCTTAATCTAATTTGACTTAATAAGGTTTCGAAAAATGAAATATAATCAATATTAAACATTTCAAAACACTACAAGCCCAACTCTAAAATTAAATTGGCTAAATTCTTAATAAATCAATTTGCCCCCAAGGGCTTTCACCTAAATAATTTATAAATGAAATATCAAATGATGGTTACCCCACTCATTGGGATGATTAAAACATCAAGGCTCACTGAGCATAAGGGTAAGAAAAGGATGTATAATATAGCAAGTATATTAAGTTCAAATGAACTCGAGATAACTCAAAAGGGTTGTGAATTATTTAGGGTTTTCCCTGGAGCTTTTCACAAGTCTTCTAGATATCTTAGAGGGTAATCGAACTTATTATATTTTGTTAAAGAAAGGCATCATTTAAATGAGCAAATAAAAACTCACCAAGTTATGGCATAGGATTTGGCAGTTACACTATAACCTGTTTTCCCTGTTTTTTTCATGCAATTTTAAATTCCCTGCAAAATTTTATATGCAATACAAAAGGCTAAACTTTTAATTGGAGTGCAAGAATAGGACTAGTATGCTTTTACAGTTTACAGCTCTTTCTTTCCCTGCATTTACTTTACTGCATTTTCCTGCTTATAAAACTAGCATGTCAAAACTGAAACTTTTAAGATAGCCACAAAACCAAAACAAAATAAAAATCAAATTCACCGACACAAGTAAAGTATAAGACAACTAAAAATTTAATCACAAACAAAACAAAACTACATTTGCAACTAAATTAAAACGTCTCTTTGGATGATCGGGAATCCCTCAGTGGAGGCAACCTATGGTTGCTAACGAGATTTCCCACGACCTGAATGAAAGTGTTGAATTCATTTACTTGAATTTGGTAAATCCATCTGGACTAAGTGAATCTAAAGAAAATAGTGGTATCAAAATGAGAGAATCGTGGGATCCTAACTGGTGTCGTTATAATCAACTTAAATATTCCTTTAATAAGACATTAAGACACCTCAATTTAAACTTCTCCAAAACATGAAACTTTTCTCATCTCTTCAATTTGACACATCTAAAACTTAACCTGCTACAACGAGGAGCTTTGGGGCATACACAGTGGGAAGCACGTCCATCTTCAACAGCAAAATTTCTTTCTTAGAAATAAACAAAAAATCCATAAGACTTCGAGGTAGTTTGCCTGGTGCAACATAAACCCTCACTTTATCTCTTTAGGCTTTTGCACCTCGTGCAATATAAGCCCTAACTCATCTTAGGATTCTGAGATTGTCATCCAATATGACATAAATCTTCCTATCTTCTAGGATATTCACATGATCGGTATCAAGTGAATGTAAGCCCTAAATAAAAAATTGGCAAGATGAAACTTTAAATAAATATCTCAAATTGATGCCAAACAATATGATAGTTTGGGAAATCACCAAGTCTCTTCTTGGAGTTGTGTTTTCCCCTAACTTTCTTTTCCTATGGATTCTTATAATGACTGTTCCAAACTTGAGCCACTCACCTATTGGGTTCCTCATTATCCTATTATCTTGAAGATACTACCTTTTGAAAGTCATGAAATATAATATTTCCTGATACAAATCAAGAGTTTTCTTTGGTGACTTCAGTTATCTAAGATGAAATTAACTAATGGGGCTTGCCCTTATAGGAAACATAAAGACCCCATATTAATATAAACCTATCTAGTTGATTCATATTAGATAGGGTAAGTTGTCAGTTAACATAAATGATTCGCAGACCAAACAGATGTCATGGCTTCTTTAGTTTATTTAATCAAGGCACACCACCAAGCAATGTATCCATTCTTTGGGATAGAAACATGGCTTGTAGTGAAGTGCTTTATTATTTAAACTATTGCATTTATGAGATCAATTTGATTTCATATATTTTAAAATTAAAAATAATATTTTCCAATATATATATATATATATTAAAATAAAACCTCCTAATTCCAACGACCGACAAGGATTAGGAGAAGTGTCTCATACTATTGTAACCCTTCAATTAATTGATCGATTGATCACTTATCTGAAAAGGGTTATAGAAGATATTTTTGTTCAAGTGGATAAATTTATCTTACATGTTTATTTCATTGTATTAGACATGGAGGAAGATAAATCAATTCGTATTATACTAGGTAGAACTTTTCTAGCCACTAGATGAGCAATGATAGATGTGCAGAAAGGTGAATTAACAATGAGAGTAAATGATCAAAAAGTAACTTTCAATGTATTAAGATCTGTGAAGTATCCTCCTAAAGAAATGAGATGCATGTTTTTGGATGGAACTAATTGATTATTTCTTTAATAGTCATTTTTTAGTAAGTTATGTAAACAAATCAGAAGAGCAAGATTTGGATAAGGAGAATATTTTTTTACTATCAGGATAAATTTGCTCTAATAAGTGCTTGTAATTCAAAAATCAATCATGATAGGATTGAGATTCATCTTACAACATAAAATAGTGAACCTCTAGTTCCTTCTGTTGAGGAACCCCCCCCCCACAAGAACTTGAAACGAAGGTATTTCCCAAATATCTAAAATATGCTTACTTAAGAGAGTCATCTACCGTACCTATTATTATATCCTCAGATTTAACTCACTTGTACGAGGAGAAATTAATAGAAACTCTAAAGAGTTATAAAAAAGCTTTCGCATGGACCTTAGTTGATATTAAAGGGATTAGTACCTCTATATGTATGCATAGGATTTTGCTAGAGAAAAATCATAAACCTAGTGTAGATCCTCAAAAGAGATTAAACCCAATAATGAAAGATGTCATTAAAAAGAAAAAATTAAGATGGCTAGATGTAGGAATTATCTATCCTATATCAGATAGTGTCTAGGTTAGCCCTATTCATTGTTTTCCTAAGAAAGGAGAAGTGATTGTGTCTATTAATGAACATAATGAACTAATTCCAACTAGACATGTCACTGGGTGGCGCATATGTGTTGATTATAATTAATTAAATTTAATCACAAGAAAATATCACTTTCCTTTTCCATTTTAGGATCAGATGATTGATAGACTAGCTGGCTAGCCATATTTTTGCTCTATAGATGAATAATCTGTGTATCATTAAATGCCAACAGCTCTTGAGGATCAAGAGAAAATAACATTCACAAGTCCTTGCAAAATTTTTACCCTCGGTAAAATACATTTTTAAATTATATAACGCACCAACAACATTTCAATGGTGTATGATGTCAATTTTCAATGACCTAGTTGAGTAAGGTATAGAAGTTGTCATGGATGATTTCTAAACTTTTAGCCTTACATTTTACTTTTGTCTGGATCATCTTGCTGTGATGCTAAAACATAGTGAAGAAACTAACCTAGTTCTCAATTAAGAGAAATGTTAATTTATGTTCTCAGGAAAATTTTTTTTAAGGCATAAGATATCTGAAAAGGGCATGAAGGTAGACCTAGAGAAAGTTCAAGTTATTAAAAAATTTCTACCACCCACTAATGTGAGGAGAATTTGAAAGTTTCTTGGGCATGTTGGATTCTATAGATGATATATAAAATAATTTTCTATAACTAACAAACATATATGACATCTTTTGGAAAAGGATATCCTATTCAACTTTGATAATGAATGTTTAAAAGCCTTTTACACTCTAAAAGAGAAGTTAGCCATTGCTCCAATTTTTGTCTCACCTGATTGACGAAAACTACTTGAACTAATATGTGACACAAGTGACTATGCTATTGGAGTGATTTTAGGACAACAAAATGATAAGGTATATAAGGATATATATTATGCTAACAATACTCTTAATGAAACTCAAATTAATTACACTACAATTAAGAAGGAGTTATTGGCAATAGTATATGCTTTTGATAAATTTAAATCTTATTTGATTGGAACTAAATGCATGATTTGCACTGACCATTCTACTATTCGATATCTGATGTCGAAAAAGGATGCCAAGCCTTGACTAATTAGATGGGTCCTTTTAATACAGGAATTTGGTTTTGAAGTAATAGATTGAAAAGGCTCTGAAAATCAAATACCATATCATTTATCAAGACTTAATTATGAAAATTCTTGTGCTTATAAAGAAGAAATTATTGAGAATTTTTCTAAAACATCACTTAGTTATTATTGAATGACATATTTTATGGTATGCTGACATGATTAATTTATTATTAGCAATATTGTGCCCTATGGTCTTACATAACATTAATGAAAAAAATTATTCCACGATGAGAGATATTATTTTTGGGATGACCCATATTTGTATAGGAAATGTAAGGATCAAGTGAAAAGGAGATGTATGCCTACTTAAGAAACTCATGAAATTATTCAAATATGTGAAAATTCTGAATTTGGGAGATAATTTGGAGTTGATAGAACTGCTTATAAGATTTTATAATCTGGATTTTACTAGTCTGCTTTATTTAAGGATGTGAACATATATATCAAATCTTCTGATCGATGTCAAAGACTAGGTAATATTTCTAAGCGTGGTAAAATGCCCGGTTTTTTTACTTTGAGGATTGAGATACTTGATGTTTGGGGTTTAGATTTTATGTGACCCTTTGTACCTTCTTTTGATAATATATATATTATCATAGTTATGGACTATGCCTCAAAATGGATTGAGGCAGCGGCTCTACCAAAATGTAATTCTCAAAGTGTTACAATTTTTTTTTTTAAATATATCTTTACCAGATTTGGGATGCCTAGTGTGATCATTAGTGTTAAAGAGAACTACTTTATAAATAGAAAAAGGCATTCATTACTAAATACGGAATTAAAAATCGGATTGCCACAACCTGTCATCCCTATTCTAGTGGTTTAGTAAAAGTTTCTAATAGTGATACCAAGAGGATCTTGGAAAAGATTGTCAAACCTAATATGAAAGATTGGTCGTTGAAAATAGATGATTCATTATGAGCCTACAGAACTGCATATAAAGTATCTATTGGAATGTCTCCGTATAGGCTCATATTTGGCAGAGCTTGTCACTTGCTAGTATAATTGGAATATAAACCTTATTAGGTTCTTAAGGAATTCAATTATGATATGAAGGAAGCTAGTGAGAAGAGACTACCACAGTTAAATGAACTTCAAGAAATTAGGCAAGAAACGTACAAAACTTCTTGGATTTATAAAAGGAAAATGAAGAAAAGACACAATCAAAAGATTCTTAGAGAGATTTCAAGCTAGGACAGGATGTTTTGCTGTAATTGCTTAAAATTATTTCCCTAATAACTAAAATCTAGGTGGTCAGGACCATTGTAGTGAAAGTTTACCCTTTTGGTGTTGTTGATATAAAAGATCTTAAGAGTGCTAGAGAATTAAAGTTAATGGATAAAGACTTAAATCCTATATAGGATGAGAAAGACTACTGGTAAATGAGATTTTAATGTTGGGACATCTCATGTAATATATGAAATCATCAGAGTGAGGACATTAAACTAAGTGCTTTATGGGAAGCAATACATGTTGTATGGTTTGATTATGATTTTTGTTGTTGTAATGTGATTTGCTCGTATTTAAACGTTAAAGTTTATGGTTGTGTTTTTGGATTGAGATTGTGTGACGTGAGATAGTGAATCCTTAGTCTTCTCATTATGATTGGGCTTTAGTATGGCTGTTCGAGGTAGAAGGATCAATGTATCCTTTATATACGGGTCCTTTATCGAGCATAGGATTATCCAGACTCATGCTATGTTTAGGCATAGGACTGGTTTATCTCACTTCCTTACTTCCTTTTTCTGATAAGCTCTTCTTTTTATTTGTTCAACTGATCAGCTACGAGAAAGGGGCTAGAGGATGTTTCTTTTTGTTAAACTGACTTAATGCATATTTTATCGGGAAGGGCGACACTTAAGACTAACAACACATAAGCCAATCTTAATAGTATAGATGTTACCCGGTCCAAAAAAGTTCTCCTTACCATGTTATATGTAAAGCACCCGTCTGTTGATGTAAGAAGATTTTGTAGGAATTAGGCGACAGTGAATGGAGATGTGATGAGAACGTGGATGAGTAACACTCATTTATCACCAATATAGGATTTTTGTTTGAACTTATTTCAAGAGATTTAGGACTTGATAAGGGGCAAATATTACAAATTGTGTCACCGAGACCAATCTGGGGCTTGCACATCTGATCTTGCGGCCCTGGCGTCAAAATAGCTACAAGTCACTCTAGCAACTAGGCGCGAGAGCATTTGGGGCCAAGGCCTCAGACAGGAATTTTTATTGCGTCTGGACAGCGTACGCAACGCTGCGTTCGGACGCCAATAAAAATTTTCCACGTGGATTTCTGGGTTCCACCATGGCGGATTTGAAAAAATGCATTTTAAATTCCTTTCTGCCGACCCGACCCAACCCGAGTTGAGACCCGCGACGGAAAAAGCAAAATTTTCGCGCTTTTCGTTCCCGCCAAAGTAGAAAGCCTTATTTTGTCTCCATTATCTTTAGGATGCGGAGACTTTTTTTCTGACCTAGCTTGTCGTGGACCTGAGGATTATTTGTCTGCTTTTGATTCTAACCTAAAGCTAAAGCATGCTACCGTTCGCACATAATATATCCGATCAAGTTGACAGTGAGTTGGAATCTCAAAATATATTCGAGGAACAAGATTTTCAGCTTAGTTTAGCTGCGACAGAACATATCCCTTAGGTTGGTAAAATTTGTTGTACGCACTGTTCTATTACTGTTTCACTGCTTTGGTATTTTTATTACGGTAGTATGCCCGTAGTTTCAAAAGAGTAACCTCAAGTTTTCTTTCATAGTGGGACCTGGTGTTATTTGGGTAATATTATGGGTGTATTCAGGTAGTTTAGTATTCTTTCAGCGGCAAACGTGGTGTTATTTTGGTAATTTTGTGGTGGTATTCAGGCAGTTTCTTAAGAGTAACTTAACTTTGCTTCATATTTGGCCGTAGTTTTATTTATGTAATTTGAAGGTAGTATTATGGTAGTTTAGGGGGAGGAGACATTTTATTATGGTAGTATGCCTGTAGTTTCAAAAGAGTAACGTCAAGTTCTCTTTCACAGTAGGACATGGTGTTATTTGGGTAATTTTATGGGTGTATTTAGGTAGTTTCAGAAAAGTATTTTTGTTAAGTATTCTATCAGCGGTACGTTGTGTTATTTTAGTAATTTTGTGGTGGTATTCTGGCAGTTTCTTAAGAGTAACTTAACTTTGCTTTAGATTTGGCCGTGGTTTTATTTAGGTAATTTGAAGGTAGTATTCTGGTAGTTTGGGGGATGGGACATTTTATTATGTCATTAATATTATGGTTTTATTGTGAAATACTGTCTTGTGTGATGCTTTTATAGGTATTATTAGGGTTACATGTGTATTATTCGTGATAATGCCTAAAAAACACCAATACTTTTATAGTTATAATTATGGTACCTTGGTGTGACTGTGGTGTTATTATGGTATTATTTTTGTATTATTCGTTGTTAAGCATAGTTTCTTGACATACAAATCCTGATCTGAGTTGCAGAAACCCGAGAGAGATAGTGCCTCCAATGATCCATTTGTAAACATATTGCTTCAAGCTGTTATCAATAATGAGAAGGAGGCCTATGAAAAATATTGTGCCTATGCACACATTGTTGGATTTACCGTGTGAAAGGACCACATTGGTTATTGGCCAAATTCAAAGAGGATAAGGCTGGTGCGAAGAGAGAATTGAAGGACAATGTATCAGTGAGGTACAAGAGAGCGGATACAAGGACTGGTTGTGCTACCATGAACTGATATGCCGTTGATGTCCAAGGGAACTGGTCGATAAAGAAATTTATAGAAAGACATAACCATCTGTTGGCGGATGTTGGCGACAAACACCTATTGCGTTCAACCAGAAAGATGAGTGACATCAATGCGGATGTTCTCAGATCGATGACAAAATCATGGATTAGAACCACCGATGTGTTTAGCTTCCTAGCCACAGAAGTTGGTGGAGTAGAGAATCTTGACTGTACGAAGAGGGATGCATATAATCTCTTACAAAGAGAGAGAAGATTACACATCGAACTTGGGGATGCTAATTCTTTACTACAACTATTCACTGCACGGCAAGCTGAGGATCCAATGTTTACGTGGGACGTCCAAATTGATGAGTCAGGCAGTTTGTTGAATTTCTTATGGAGCGATGGGATGTCCAGACTCGATTATGACTGCTTTGGTGATGTCATAATATTTGATACAAGCTATAGACTAAATAAATACAACCTATGTTGTGCGTCGTTTGTCGGTATGAACCACCACTGGCAGAATGTGCTTTTTGCAGTTGGTTTTTTTTCGGATGAAACGATTGAGTCTTTCAAGTGGTTATTCAAAGCCTTTATCCGTATAATGGATAACAAGCACCCAATCACAATATTCACCGACCAAGATCAAGCAATGACTAGAGCAATACAAAAGTGCTTGCCGCACACTAGATATAGATTATGTCAATGGCATATATACAAAAAATTATCTTCAAAAGTGCATTGTAGTTCAGGAAAAAACAAGAGAGTACACGATCTCTTTTATAAATGCAGGCGTAGATGTGACTCAGAAGTAGAATTCGAAGAAACTTGGGGCGAAATGATTGAGATGAGAGAACTTCAGGAGAATGTTTGGTTGGATGAATTGTATAATATAAGGCATCGTTGGTCAACAGCCTTCAATAAAGACATTTTTGGAATGGGGATCCTATCAATGCAGAGGAGTGAGTCGACTAATAACATCTGTCATAGTTTCTCCAAGCCAAGAAGCACGGTAACAGAATGTTTTCTGGTCCTCAAACATATCGTGAAAACTTGGTGAAGAAATGAGAAGGACGAAGATTTTAGATGCGAGCAATCTGCTATTGTCCCTGCAGTAAAATCTAGCCCTGTTTTGAGGTAGGTTGCTTTACTTTACACATGAAAGTTATACTCAAAGTTCGAGTCAAAGTTTCTTTATGGTTTGGGTGGACTTGCTTTGGAGGGATTTGTTAACAATGATTCAGAATTTCACATAAGAACCTTCGATAATAGAGACACAGACAAATAATGGATTATGAAACTAGACAGAGCTAATTCGGATATCATTTGTAGCTGCAAAAAATTTGAAATGATGGGTTTACTATGTGCTCACGCTCTAAGGGTTCTTCAACATGAAAACGTGTACAAAATTTCTGAATAACATATATTACTTCGGTGCTGTACACATTCAAAAAGGGACATATACAACAGTTTAGAATATCGACATCTTAAGGGGTCTCAAATGTTGTGAATCGCCTCAAGTGGACTTATATATCGCACACATGTTCATAAATTAGCATACCAGATAAGTACAAGAACGCCAGGCCATGAAGTTGCTGAGAATTTTGTGCTAGATACACTAAAGAAACTAACACTTGACGCTGATAAAATATTATGTGGGAGAGAACCCCAACAACAGGCAAAACCAACTAAGAAGAAGACCATGTGTAAAGAGAAAAACCTGAATGACCCAGTAAAAATGCTGTTGACCTCATTTTTGATGAGGTCTTCTCTTCTTCTCTTTAGTACTTAGGATCTAGCCTTAGGCTTTTCCTTTGACTATCCTAGAGGATTAGAATTGGGACCCACCACTTAGAAATTCAAACCACTTCTTAACTCCCTGCAAACTCCACAAACTTGATTGTAGACCCCTAATCACCTAGAGGGTTGAAATTAAATGTGGAAGTTTAAAGGATGAGTTCCTATAGGACTCTTTGGCCTTGGGACTCGCCCGGGTGGCTTGGTCCGGTGAGGGCTGACTTACACACACACTACACTTATACACTACACTTTCACACACCTCCTAAAACCACACCCATACCCAACTTGACCTCCTGACTCATGAAGGTGATTCACATGGATGGTCCTTAACCCCTAAGCCCTTGGCTAAGAGGGTTAGGAACAACCTAGTGAATGCCTCAAATGAGTCCCTTCATGGCTCATGTGGGCTTGATATGGCCTCATGGCTCAACCAAAATGATTTCATTCCACTTACATTTAGCCCAACATTGGCCCAAGTTAGCCCAATTTGACCTACATTGGCCCATTTACCAAAGAGGCCCAAATCCAACCCCATTCAAACCCAAATCACTCCAAACTCATTTCAAATCACTCATGACATATCCCTAAACCAAACCCAACAATTATTTGGCCCAAACTTCTACAAAATTCCCATCCATGAATTTATTCTTAAACCTAAAGGCCCATCCCCTTAGCCTTCCTAAAAGCCCATCAAAAATAATTTCAAAAAGCCCAAAGCCCACATGACAATCCTCTATCATCATCCATTTGATAAAACCATCTCCTAAGTTCTAAATCCATGATAAAATAAATCCAAATCAAGGCATATGCCAAATCCCATCAAAATGCCAAAATTCACAAAACCCTTTTTCATGAAGTTGACTTAACTTTTCCCGAGCCAAAGATGAGCCATGAAGCCATGCATGAGCCACATGGAAGCCATGAGAGCCTCTTTACATGTCACCATGCCATTTTTGGCAAAAGAATGAGACTCTTTCCTTAATCTCCTAAAGTCATTAGCCTTAACCATGATTCCCCTTAACCCGAATTTAATCCAAATATATTTGGATAAGGACTTCTCCATGCCAAACCGGTTGATTCCTTTGACTCCACACAACACCCAAAGCCTCCTTGAAGGGTGAACCAAGCCCAAAGGTGGACTTGACCAAATCGAAGCCAAAATTGGCCTTCCCCAATGCCATTTTAATCCAATCTTTTGACACATGGCAAAGCCCGATTGCCCACACTAAACCCCGACCACGACCTACCTGGACACGAGGGTGACCCATGCACTGCCGGCCGGTCGCTCGGATCGCTGGAAAACACCATGGCCGAGACCTTGGGAGGAGCGAAGTTTGGAATTACCACCTGTCGAGCTGCCCCATGCCCAATGGCCACCATGGCTATTCTTCCCTTGACCTGAGCAGTGATCCCAAGCCTTAAACCCCCCGGGAGGCCCTCCGCCCTCTCCTGATTCAAACCTCACCTCTCTCGGCCATGGGGGAGTCTTCGAAACAAACCTTAAGGAAACTACGCCAAAATTGTTCCGGACTACTCCCCACACATAGAGAACTTGATCCCCACTGAAATCCCCTGCCATTTCCTCTGCGCGAGCTCGATTTCGAGTTGAAATCCAAGCCCAAAACCGGGACACTTCTCCGCGGTGAGCCAATCCCCAAATTGATTGGTCCTACACCTTCACCGGACCAAGAGGAGAAGTTTACCGGCAAAAGCCCCTTCTCCGGGCCACCCATACGTTCCGGACTCCAAGCTTTGTAATCGGCTGCGGTCGAAATCATACTGGACGATTCACCGAGCCGAGGGACTTCATGCGGAGCTTGCTTGGACCCGATCGAAGGTGACACAACCCTCGGATTGAAGCTTCACTTCTACGAGCAAAGGTATGGACTCATTCTTCTTCCCGAGCTTACGGAGATTCTCCATTTAATTTGAATCAATTTCAATGCATGTTTACCGTATGGATGTGTTCGTCTCCTCAAAACGAATCCATAGAGCATAAGAACACGAAAATCCGTTGAGAATCGAGTGAAAAATTAGGGTTAGAAGGTTGACGGTCACGGGTGCACACCAGTCGTAGACGATGACTGGGAGCCATCGGATCGAACGTGTATCGAGCGGACGGTCTGGATCGAGCGGGCTCGCGCGATGGTGCATGAACCGCGGGCCCTGGAGCGGCGAGTCGGATGGCGGCGCCGAATCAGAAGACGACGCGTGTGCGTTCGGAGCTGCCGAGGTTGAGCTGGCACCGCGTCACTTAAGTAGAAAAATAGAATTTTTCCTATTTATTTAATTACCAGAACTTCAAAAAATGCATAACTTTGTGTAGGAAAATCAGAAAAATAAAATAAAAATACCGTCTTGCTCAGTGAACAGAGGAGAATAATGTGGAAAAGAAATCATTTAATTTCATCAAGTATTTTATTTTTAATTATTTATTTACTCTCTGCACTATTTCAATTCTCCATGCATGTATACAATTCACCATGGTATGTGACCATAGGGCTTTTGAAGCCTCGAATTTGGGAACATTCCTCGAATTTTCCAAAGTCAGAGGCCACCTTATGAAGAGTTATTGATTTTTCAATTCTAGGTCACTATTCTGAGTATTTTAATTCCAATAATTAGCATGTTGTGAAATAAATTCTAAGAAAATTTGGTGATATTTCTTATGACCAGAGGACCCTAGGGAAAATGGTTTTTGAGTTAACTCACTTGTAATAACCACAATTGGCTTAAACACCCAAAATGGAGCTTTAATTAATTAGAGCTAATAATACATCAAATTGACTTGCAATCAATTCTCCACTGACCTTTAGGATCAGAGGAACCCACCATAAAAGTTTGAAGTCGATTGGACTTGGTTAGCCCTATCGAATGGGTTGATTAAGCCATTTAGCCAAATTAAACATAAAAAAATTCATAACTTTCAAAATACTTGTCAAAAATTCACCAAATTGGTTTTGGAGCCTCTCTGATATTAGGGGAATTTATGAAAAATAAAATTACAATTTTCCAAAAAAGTTGATTTTTTACATTATTTTAATATTTTTAATAATAAAAAAATAATAAAAATCACAAACAAAATAAAATTCATCAAAATGTCACATTTTGACTTTTAAACACTTAGGAATAAACCCCATTTTTTTCTTAAGTCTCTATGATGAGATATTAATTTTTAAAACCCTAAGGTAATTTTAAAATTAAAAAATGTATTTTCTAGCATTTCCACTAAAATAATTCTAGTAAATCAAAGAAAAATCAGAAAATTGTAAAAATTGGTTCTCTGGTTTCCTTGATATCAGAGAGATTTTTGAAAAATATAAAATTTATTTTTCAACCTTTATTTTATTTTTAAATTAATTAATATTCCAAAACTCAAAATAATTGTAATAAAAAGAATATAATTCAAAAAATCACCAAAATTGGTCCAATTGGTTCTCTAGTCTTTAGGAATGTCCCATAATTTTCTTAAGGACAGAAACTTTCCCTTGGTCATGTTATTAAATTTTCCTTCAAAATCCCTATTTTTCACCAAAAATAATTACATAAATAAATTAAATACAGAAAAATCACATTTTCTCCTCTAATGTCTTGATTGACATATGAGTGAAGTCACATAAAAATTTCAAATTCATTTGAGCTCAATTTAGTGAGTTATGAAATTAGTAAGTTTAAAGGGCAAAATAGTAATTAAAATTTTAACCTATAATTAAAGATTTTAGGTTTAATTAAAATGAAAAAATAAAATATTTGATCCTAATTTGATTTGGATGATTGAAATTTAAATAATTAAAGGGTAGAAACCTACCAAATAATTTAAAAATAATTAAAATAAACCTTAATTAAATAATTAATTAAATTTGGAAGAATAATGAAAAATTGGAATTATTAAAATAGGGATATTATTAGGAAGAGATTTGTTCTTTAATTTAAGAATCCCTAAATTAATCACCTCAATAATATTTAATTCCTAATTAGAATGATAATCCAAATTTAAGATTTAAAATGCTAAAAGACTTAATCATTAAATTAAATTAAAGTTAAAATATTTAAATCAAATCCTTTTAAAATTTCAATTAACTTAATACTTTAACAATTAAAATTAAATCATCCTTAAAGCATAAAAAATAAAATATTAAATTAAAATTAAAAAATAAAATTAAATTAAAATTTAAATTAAATTAAAATTAAAAATAAAACCAAATTAAAATTTAAATTAAATTAAAATTTAAGCTAGATTAAATTAAATTAAATTAAAATTAAAATTAAATTAAATTAAATTAAAGCATGTTAAATTACTTAAAAAATAAAATCAAGTTAAAGTAAAAATTAAATTAAATTAAATTAATTGAATTGAAATTAAAACTAAACCAAATTAAATTAAATTAAAATTAAATTAAATTAACTTGAATTAAAAATAACATCACCTAAGACATAAAGAATTCAAAAATAAATCTAAACAACTTAAACACTATTCCAAACTTAAACCCCTTAATTGAAACTAAATTAAATCATAAACACTTGAACATTAATTTGCCCTCAAAAGCTCTTGTTGTCATAACTCCTAAACGGAGTGTTAAGTGAAGTTTTACTTCATTCATAGGATATTCAAATGTCCTAGTTCACTGAGCAAGATGACAAAACTTGAACTCCTGGATGATTAATTCATTTGTATAATTAAATTCTCTTTGACTTAAAATAATCCTAGAAGTATTGAAAAGATGTTTAAGATTCGTCTTAAGCACTTCCTCGATATGATAGGATATTTATAAGAACAATTGAACTTAATTGTTCTTTGATGAAGAAAATCATCCTTAAACCAAAACACAAGAACCTAGACGTCATAGGAAGTTACTAGCTATAGGATTAGGACTTTGGTAGAAAACCATAACCCTTCCCTTAGCTTTACCTAGGAACTTGCTTTAAATGCTTAAATATTCTAAATTGTGTTTAAGTGCAGCTTGGGACGACGGGAAGACCCTCCAGGTACGCTTTTATTTTATTGCAATTTACTTAATCGCATCGCACATACTTTTCTTGCATGATAAACAACTGTTGCATGAAAACCCACACCTTTAGGATAGTCCTAAAACTGAAACCAAAACTAAATTAAAAGTCATTACAAGATAAAATTCACCGCCACAACATTTCAAAATATAAAACAACTCAAAATTTAATCACAAACGGAACAACAAAACTACAACTACAACTAAATAAAAACGTCTTGTTGGATGATCGGGAATACCTCGGATGATGTAACCTACGTGTTGCTAACGGGATTTTCCACGGTCTAAATGAAAGTGTGGAACTCATTTAGTTGAGTTTAGCAAATTCATCTGGACTAAGTGAATCCGATAAAAATAACGATGCCGGAAGGATGGAACCGTGGGATCTTAACAGGTGTTGTTATAATCAACTTTAAGATTTGTTTTAATTAAAACATAAAAACACTTGGAAACTAAGACTTTCTCTAAACCTGAACACTTCTCTCATCTCCCGATTTATGACTTCTAAAACTAAACCTCGCAACAAGGAGCTCGGAGCATGGTGGGCGGCACGACCATCGTCATCGACAAAGCCGGAATCTACATCAACAAAACTTTCTTAGAATTAAATAACCGAACCATAGGACTTCGAGGTAGTTTTCCTAGTGCAACATAAATCCTCGACCTTTTGTTAGGCATTTGCATTGCAAATTAAGCCCTAACCGAGTCTTAGGATTCAGAGGTAGTCGTCCGATACGACATAAACCCTCACATCTTCGAAGTCTATTTGTGTGATCACATCATACGAATATAAGTCCTAATTAATTAAAATTGGCAAGATCAAAACATTAAATAAACATTAGGGCATTCCTAAATTCAAGCCAAACAATAGGATAGTCGGGAAATTACCGAAGTTCGCTTCGAATCTGTGATTTCTCCTACCTCTCTTCCTTTGAATTCCCAAAATAAAATGTTCCAAATTTGATACATTCCCTATTGAAATTCCAAAATTCAATCCTTGAAAACTTAAACCTTGAAATTCTTGAGAGCGAAACTACGATTATTATCGAGAGTTTTCTTAGGTGATTCCTGTCACTTAAGATGTAATTAACTATAGGGGCTTGCCCTTATAGGGAATTTTAAGAACCCAGGTAATATAAACCCTGTTTAATGTTTTCATATTAAGCAGGGGAACTTGTCGGCAAATAAAATGGTTTCGCAGACCAAACGGTTGTCACAAATGCTTTTTGTTTATTTAATCGAGCCCCACCATCAAACAGTGTGCCTATTCTTCGGAATAGACACGCGATTTGTGGTGTGGTGCTCGTTTATATAAACTATTCGAGATGTGAGATTAGTTTGATTTCATATCTTAAAATTTTTAAAATTATTTTTAAAATCAAAGCACTACTTTCCAAATCATATATATATATATATATATGTAAATTAAATTAAAAAATTCGCCGACAATTTCTGTTAGGCGACCCCTTTTCAAAAATAAAACACATAACCTAAAAATACGCCAACAGATGCGTCCTAAATGAATATCTAATTCAAGGTTAAAAGGATATTGGGGAAAAAATAAAAGAACAAAAAGTAAGTTTAGTTTGCTGAAATAATTTTTATTTCTTAAACATATACTGCCTCCTCCATAACGTGTCTACTTTTTTTGTAGGAACGGAGAAAGATGTTGGTCCAAGTGATGCTAGAGTTCTCCAAAACGAGGCAAACTGGTTTGGAACGTCGAATCACTTAAGTCAGGTAAATTATAATGTGGACTAAGCTATTCATTTATTGTTTAATTTGCGATGTTTACAAATTTGTATTCAAATTACTCCAAGAATTGCCTACATCACAACAGACAGAGACATATACAAGCATGCTAATGAACATAGAGGATGATATCTAGATTGCTAAAGACTTGTTCCGCTGATGCTAATGAACATAGAGGATAATTTGTTTGAAGATATTGTTTTGATTTATTTGAATGAAAAAAACATTCGTTATCGTTGAGTTATTATTGTTGAGTGACTACTGTTGGAAAAGAATTTAGTAACGGTATACTAATTCAAATCGAAGTATTATTTTAGTTATATTTTTGTGTCATTGTCGTTTTATTCTATAAGTTGTGTTTTTAATCCCTTCACTTGGCTGCATTGGATTAATCACCAGATAATACATCCTAAAAACATTTGTAATATCACTTAAATACAACCGAGCATCGGCTTGATTGGAATCAATGCGGTTGTATCAGAATATTCCTTGTTTTATTCCTAAACAACGCGTGGCGGAATACCTTTTTGTAACCAGTTATATTTGAGTATTCCGCGTTTTATTCCAACAAATCAGCAGAATAAGTCACTGAATACAACCTTAAAACAATGGTGATATTGTTCAAATACAACAGAGTTAAATTGTAAAATTGGATGTATCAGATATCTTCAGTTTTATTGTGGATATATTCTGATATTATTGGAGTTGAATTTCATGCACTACTACTATAAAGCAGTCCCAAAAATTCAGTCTTATTTTAGTTATATTTTTGTATTATTTTTGTTTTACATACAACCGAGCATCGGCCTTATTGGAATCAAATGTGGTTGTATCGGAATATTCCCCGTTTTATTCCTGAACAACGCCCGACGGAATACCTTACAGTGGCCGGTTGTATTTGAGTATTCCTCGATATATTCAAGTCAAACCGCGGATCCGCCGAACTAGTGTATTGAATATGAAAGCGGAATATTTCTAATACTATCGCACTTGTTGTATTAGAATATTCCGCGTTTTCCAATAACTCAGCAGAATAAGTCACTGAATATGACCTTAAAACAATGGTGATATTGTTTAAATACAACAGAGTTAAATCGTAAAATTAGATGTATCAGATATCTCCAGTTTTATTGTGGATATATTCTGGTATTATTGGAGTTGTATTCACTACTACGATAAAGCCGTCCCAAAAATTCAGTCTTATTTTATTTATATTTTTGTATTATTTTCATTTTAAATACAACCGAGTAACGGCCTTATTGGAATCAAATGCGGTTGTATCAGAATATTCCTCGTTCTATTCCTGAACAACGTGCGGTGGAATCCCTTACAGTGGCCGGTTGTATTTGAGTATTCCTCAATGTTTTCAAGTCAAACCGTGGATCCGGCGTATGTTGTATTGGAATATTCTGTGTTTTATTCCACCAAATCACCGGAATAAGTCACTGAATACGATCTTAAAACAATGGTGATATTGTTCAAATACAACAGAGTTAAATCAAAAAATTGGATGTATCAGATATCTCCAGTTTTATTGTGGATATATTCTAGTATTATTGGAGTTGTATTCCGTGCACTACGATAAAGCAGTCCCAAAAATTCAGTCTTACTGTGGTTATATTTTTGTATTATTGTAGTTTTACTCTATTATTCGTGAATTTTTTATCCTCTCACTTGGTTGCATTGGATTAATCACCAGAGGACTCCTGACAGAAAGATGTAAAGCTTTCCAGAGCATATAACCGTAAAACCATTGTAAAATCACCTAAATACAACCGAGCAACGGCCTTATTGGAATCAAATGCGGTTGTATCGGAATATTCTATGTTATATTCCTGAACAACGCGCGGTGGAATCCCTTACAGTGGCCGGTTGTATTTAAGTATTCCTCGATGTATTTAAGTCAAACCGCGGATCCGGCGCCGGTTGTATTGGAATATTCTGCATTTTATTCCACCAAATCAGCGGAATAAGCCACTGAATACGACCTTAAAATAATGGTGATATTGTTCAAATACGACAGAGTTAAATCGTAAAATTGGATGTATCAGATATCTCCAGTTTTATTGTGGATATATTCTGGTATTATTGGAGTTGTATTTCGTGCACTACGATAAAGCAGTCCCAAAAATTCACTCTTACTGTGGTTATATTTTTTTATTATTGTAGTTTTACTCTATTAGTCGTGAATTTTTGTTCCTCTCACTTGGTTGCATTGGATTAATCACCAATGGACTCCTAACAGAGAGATGTAAAGCTTTCTGGAGCATATAACCATAAAACCATTGTAAAATCACTTAAATACAACCGAGCATCGGCCTTATGGAATCAAATGCGGTTGTTTCGGAATATTCTCCATTTTATTCCTGAACAACGCCCAACGGAATCCCTTACAGTGGCTGGTTATATTTGAGTATTCCTCGATGTATTCAAGTCAAACCGCGGATCCGCCGAACTGGTATATTGAATATGAAAGTGGAATATTTCTAATACTACAGCGCTAGTTGTATAGGAATATTCCTTGTTTTATTCCAACAACTCAGCGGAATAAGTCACTAAATACAACCTTAAAACAATGGTGATATTGTTCAAATACAACAGAGTTAATCGTAAAATTGGATGTATCAGATGTCTTCAGTTTTATTGTGGATATATTCTGGTGTTATTGGAGTTGTATTCCGTGCACTACTACGATAAAGCAGTCCCAAAAATTCAGTCTTATTTTGGTTATATTTTTGTATTATTTTCATTTTATTTTGGAGTTGTATTATTGTCTTTTTACTCTATTATTGAAAATATGTGGTTTTCAAATAAAACAGCCTTAAAGCATTTCCTCCAATAAAACGACGAGGTAATTTCGAATAAACTGCAATAAACATTGTAAAAAATCCTCCAATACACTGCAATAAACTGCAAATCCCCATCAAGGCAAAATGAACATTGTAAAAAATACTTCAATACACCCAGAAAATGACAAGAGAAATGTAGCATTGGAATATTCCAGCAATACAACCAACATAAATAGTTTCATTTAATATACAACAGACTATTCCAGTAGTACAACCAATTTCACTCCCAGTCAGAATCTGTTCGATTATATTTAATTACAGATGGAAATCACAAGCAGAGTTCATATGCTAATTGAGCGCAGAATTTGGGCATATCTGCATGCCAATTCTGCTCTAGACTCCAGTCAGGAGGGGTTGCCCGAACTAATCTTTCAAGGTATTTGCAGACAAAAATGTCACAGTCAATGTTGTTCGTCTATTTTGGAATACCACTGACGTGAGCATGATTCCATTTCTCTAGTCAATTTTGTAAATAGCTTGATCTACAAATTGCAATATAACAGTTTTTATTAAATCAACAAAAGTCAAGAGAAATTAAATTATTTTCCATAATATACTCAAAACTCAGGTGCAAAGATCTTTATGTATGTCGTTGGGAAGAGAATCGTATAGTCGCCGTTTCTTTTGTATTAGGTCGTAGACCAATAACATCCAATGAGATATATCCACAATAGGAAAAAATATCATATCAGAGTCTTTCACCGCTCTGGGAGTGATGTGTGACAGAAATTGTAAAGGGCCTCCGTTTTATGATAACTCTGCATGAAACGACATTTAGTTAGTATTTTTGTGTCATTCATTAATATGTCAAACAAATTACACTCAGGTTATTACCCAAAATAATGGGGACACGTATAGGTATTTTTGGTACGCTTTGGGATTTTGTCTCTTCAAGTGGTGCAGGATGGCGGCGAGGCAATTGACATGATCATTCCCGACGAACTCATCAAAAAGTAGGTCATCCATCATTCCACGATCTAACAGCAAGAAGCATTGGTTGATGATAATATCACACCTGCATTAAAAGCAAACCTATTTTATGTCAATTATATCTAAAAGAGATTTGAAAAGTATCATGAAGAAGTTGGTACACGTACGGCGCAGGATAACTTGACAAAAACTGTTCAATTACTCCGCGCTGCTCAACGCTAATAAGCTCTCTCCCAGGATAATTTACGAGCGCTTTCGCCTTTGACTACTGTACACAAATGAAGTCAACGTTAATGTATGATGTTTAAATAAGAGCATATATAAATGCATTACGTAATATTTATAGAAGTACCGCTGGGGCAAGCACGGTTGATGTCGGTTGACGAACTACTAATGCTTTGGTAGTCTCCGGTTCGCTGTGTGCATCTACCTATGGAGTTGAACTGCTCAAAGATCAATGTGCCGCTGGACTGACCAAAGATGATGTATCTGCATTTTTTTATGTGGCTTGATCGTTGTCAGCAGTAATACCATCATCATCCTCAATAAGCTTCTCAATTAAAGCGGATATCTGAGCAAGAGGTTTTGTTCCCGGTGATAACGAAGCTTCCTTTTTCTGTCAATTGATCGTGTGCCTTATCTTGGTCTTCCATGCTCTCTACAGTCGGGTTCTCCTGGTCTTTTATATCCTTAACCGTCTTCCTCCTTTTGAATTGAAAAGCAGTGAAAGGTGATTTCACAAGCTTCTTCCGCCGACTCCGTCGGCCCTTCACCCTTTGCATCAAGCTAGGAATGGACGGTGTGACCTCGGCATGAATATCTACATTATTTTCACCTTCCGGTATGAAGGTGTCCTCATCCTCACCTTCTCCGGTTTGGGAGGTGTGACCTGCCTCATTATCGTCCATCATATTTTCATCCGCATTGAGAAGGATTTCACCGGGTTGTTCTAGCGCACCAGTTTTTTCTTCAGTAGTATGGACTTTAGCGGTATGAACTTCGGCGGAAGGGACTTCGGCGGGCGGGGTAGAGTGAGTGGGTCGAATTCTCCGACGAAATTTGGTCCTTTGGTGATAAATGTTGCTCGATCTTTTCAACTTTTTCGTTCAGTGCTGACATTTGCTCCTGCAGCCCCGTCACCCCAACACTTACTGTATCGATGCTTCCTTGATATTGCAGGAACCATTTCTCCTGGCCTCTAAGCAATTCATTCATAACTTCCATGTTACGATTCATGGTAGCTAGTATCGGAGCAATGGTGTTATCGTCTGCAGCAATGGTACCCGTAGCAAATGAAGATGGTGAGGGGGATCGAATTTCAGTTTGATGATATTAGACCGGATTTGGAAGGCCCTCATCCGGGTTGGCAATCAAGAGAAGTTCATCAGCCTTGACATCAGTGAATTTGTCGTGCACCTAAATACAATTTCAAGAAGATATAAAATGCTTTATTAACTATTTCACAGCATGTATTTGTTAAGAAAGTTGGGCATGACTTACCTGTTTGGTATTTAGTCTCTTGAAGAATGTATCAGTTTGTGACGTGTTCCATTTAACAGACCTCAGCCACCGCAACATTCTGGGTCTGGCATCGGGAGTTACGGGCGTCATTAGAGAAATGTGCTCGTAAAACCAAAGCTGCGTGGAATCAATGTAATATTACCATTACCGATCAATCAATAAAGTAGCTAGAAGGATTAAATAAAATACTAACCGTTAATAAAAACACAAACCCATTTATGTAACCGATGGATCGATTCAATCTAACTTTAATTGAAACTACGTTGATTTGCTCTATAAGATGTTCACATAGAGCCGCAGGCCAGTTGTACGAGGAGAATGTCTCTATATTATCACCATATGTGTCAAGATCTGAAGGAACACTAAAATTACTTGATGGAAAGAATAAATTTGACAACAAATATTTTATGTAAATGTTCTCCAATGAGATCAAAGTATCCCCGCTTGCAAATGCTAATATTCTGTCCCTTTTGTTGACAACAGTCATTGTGGTTGATGGACGTCGCTTCCACTTCGGCATTGCTCCTCGGTTTGGCATCCCAATCAACAGTGCAATTTCATCAGACAACAACCTAAGCTCTTTCCCACCCAATTTGAATAACATTTTGTCATGTTGCCAACATTGTAGAATTTGAAGGGTAAGAATGTTCTCCTGGGGATACGGAGGTAGATCAAAGAACTGGTCGATATTCATTCATCTGAGATTACTCATCACATCTCTAGACACTGCAGGCCTGACCACATCAAATATTTCTCTCACAATGGACGGCCGGCATCTACAGCTCATGTTTCTCGAGTTAAGAAACCTGTGGCAAAAAAAAAATTCATAGTTGTATTATTAAAGTTTTGAACAAATGTTGGTTGGGTTTTATTCTAGTAGTATTTTGGTTTTATTTCAGTTTTATTTGTAAAGTGAAGAAGGTAAAAATTGTTTAATTTTGGTAAGTTGCATAACAGTTGTACTATTATTAGACTCAGTTTTATTTTTGTAATGTTTATGTTTTATATGAGTATTATTGAGGTTGTATGTTTTTTGTTTTATGTTACGATATATGTAAGCAGTATTGTAGGTTTATTTCAGTAGGTTTAGCTTTATTGTAGTAGTATTTTGGTTTTATTTGTAAAGTGAAGAAGGTAAAATTCTGTTTTATTTTTGTAAGTTGTATAACAATTGTACTATTATTAGACTCAATTATATTTTTGTAGTGTTTATGTTTTATATGAGTATTATTGAGGTTATATGTTTTCTGATTTCTGTTACGATATATGTAAGCAGTATTGTAGGCTTATTTCAGTAGGTTTAACTTTATTCTAGTAGTATTTTGGTTTTATTTTGGTTTTATTTGTAAAGTGAAGAAGGTAAAAATTCTATTTTATTTTGGTAAGTTGCATAACAATTGTACTATTAGTAGACTCAGTTTTATTTTGGTAATATTTATGTTTTATATGAGTATTGTTGTGGATGTATGTTCTCTGTTTTCTGTTAAGATTTATGTAAGCAGTATTGTAGGTTTATTTCAGTATGATTTTTAAAGTGCAGAAGGTAAAATTTAATAGATTTAGTTTTATTGTGGTAGTATTTATGTCTTATATGAGTATTATTATTGTTATAGGTTTTTGTTTGCGGTTAGGTTATACACTGGAAGTGTGCGGATTTTATTTGGGTCATATTCAGGTCATATTCGGGTTGTACTTCAGTATTATTCAGGGTTTACATGTAAGAATTCTTTCTCCTAATAAAAATACGAATACAAAATAAAAATATTACCTCGACGAACTGTCGGTGCTGACATTTTTGCTGCTAGTCCCCTTTTTCTTTTTTTTCTCATTGGTGACCTTCTACGTAGGTACGTTCAGTGTGTTGTTCTTCTCTGTTTCCATTTGTACTGGAATATCTTGTGCTTCCATCGGGGTATTCTCTGCTTCCATCTAAGTAAATTCCTAGAAATGGAAAATGTGATTATGTTCCCGATTGAAAACGCAATGCCCTAAAACCCTAAAAATTTTGGAGCGGTGAGACGTGGCGTAGTCTTTCTTCGGGAAAAGTTCTCGACGAGACATTTCATTTTTGGTTATATTATCTAAGTATTGGTGCGAAATTTGAAAAGGGTTGGACATTTTATAATAAATATTTTTACGCTAGTTTTATGGTTGTATTCTGCGGAATGCATTGTCAGCGGAATATTCCATTACAACCAATTTAACGTTCGCTTTTCTTCTGCCGCCATTGTATTTCAGAAATATTAAAAGTGTTTTAAAGCTGTATTTTTACAGCCGAAACCGCGGGCTTAATTGGAATATATTGCGGAATATTCCAAAACGACCAGTTCTGCGGCGCGTCATTTTCAACTAAGTACGTTGTATACGACGCTTGTATTCCTGTGATATTGCGATCGTTTTATGGTTGTATTCTTGTGTTATTTCGAAGTAATGCCACTGTAATACCGCAATAAAAACCTCAATGTTATTAAAATCAAACCAAAAACTTGCCAACAAGGTATTATATTAAAATTATAGAAAACACTTACAAAGCAACTTTCAGTATTAATCAAATAATACTGAATTACAACCTAAATAATACTCTAATAATACCAAAACCATAATACGATAATAAAACAAACATAATAAGAAAATAAAACCTAAATTTTACAAATGCAGAACGTAAATGTAATACCACAATAAAAACCTCAATGTTATTAAAATCAAACCAAAAGCTTGCCAACAGGGTATTAAATTAAAACTATAGAAAATGATTACAATGCCACTTTCAGTATTACTCAAATAATACTGAATTACAACCAAAATAATACTCTAATAATACCAAAACAAAAATTCCCTAAATAAAACAAATAATAAGAAAATAAAACCTAAATTTTACAAAACCAGAACGTAAACAATACTTAATATATCCATCTTCCAAATCCATCTTCAAAATCCATCTTCACTTGCTCTACCCTAATCCAGGAATCTCAGCCCCTCCAGGAATAAAGCATCCACCTCATAAATGCGTCGTCCCTCCAAAAATCCACAAAAGTCTCCGCGTCCTAAAGATAAATGGCGAAGACTTTGTACTTTGGCGGGAACGAAAAGCGCAAAAATTTTGCTTTTTTCTGTCTCGGGCCTCAACTCGGGTCGGGTCGGGTCGGCAGAAAGAAATTTAAAATGAATTTTTTTTCAAATTCACCATGGTGGGACCGAGAAATCCACGTGGCGAATTTTTATTGGCGTCCGGAAGCAGCGTTGCGTACGCCGTCCGGACGCAATAAAAATTCCTCAGACAGGCCGCAAACAAAAGGAGTAAGGCCTCAGGCACCTCCTTTCCACCTTAGTGATAAATCTTCTAAACTAACCGGTTTAGATCATTTTCAAAACTGTTCCTCCCCAACTCTTTTTTGGCAGATAGAGTGTAGATACCTAGGGACTTCCCATCGCTTCCATTTGTGCTTGATTTGTGAAGCTTTTGAGAAAAAAATCACTTCCGTAAGTTAAATCTACCTCAAGCTCAATTTTTTCTTTTTCATCTGGAAATTTTTTAGTATTTAGAGATTTCTTAGGGAGGTGCTTGATTTAGCCCATAACTTTCATTTTGAGTGCCTTCACCATCATTATCTACTTCATTCTTGTGCATTTTAATCGTCTCTACTTTTCCATGGCTCCAAAAACTAAGAGCAGCAAAGTAGATCTTCATTCAAGAAAAGGAAATTAGTATGCTCCAAAGCTCAGGAGCAATGCAATGATCATTTGGTAGCGAAGTAATGGATTGCTGAGAGAGGATTTATTAGCTCAGGAGGAGAAAAGAAACGTATGATTGTGAGACATAAGTATTGTGAGACATAAGTGGGAGGCTTTCATTACACCACTTGCATAACTGTGGTTTTTATAGTTTGGAAATTTTACACCAACCTACCTGAGGGATCTGCTGATTCTTTATATGTGAGGGTGAAGGGAGTGGCTATCTCCACTTCGTGCATCAATTTATTTTTTTCATTAGGAGATGTCTCGAAGAGTTACTACTCCAACTTTTTCCCTTTTGATTCTGAGCTGGATGAAACCATCAATTTCTTAACTAGTAGAAGAGGGACTTGGAAGGTGAGAAATGACCATCAGGTCAATTTTTCTTCATCTAAACTTAATGAACCTTCCAAGGCTTGGCATTATTTCATTTCTGCCATGATCCTGCCCTCAATCAATTGAGTGAGGTGATAAGAGAGAGAGAGCTACTTTGAAATATTGGATCCAAACCATGAAATCTTATAGCACTGATGTGTTGACTTACCATCTATTTTCAATGCTCCTAAGGGTGGATCCACTGTAAGGGTTAAGACATCCTTCCACTATTTTTTCCCTTACTCAGCAGACTGGTGTCAAATTTGAGGATTGGGACGAGCTGGTTCATCTTTTGAAGCCCATATATAAAGCTAATGTGATGTTATGTAAGCATACTATTTTTGGCTCGAAGCAAGTTCTTCTCAGCCTTCTACCTCACATTCGTCTACATCCTATTCTCAAACTCAACCCTCCACTAGTATGGCTTCTATGTTAGCCATAATGAAGATCATAAAGGAGGACATTTAGACCATCCAAACTACTCATTATAATAAGGTTGATCACATGGCACATCTTGATTGACAAAATGCCAATCGGATTTCTACGACAATGCCCGTGCTGCTAAGTTTGAGATGTACATGACGAACTAATTGATTGGTTGGGATAACTCAGTGGAGTTCCCCAATTGTCTCTGGTATCAGCTATATGAGCAGAGCCAACCCATGGATGACGATTCAGAGAAAAGGAATCTGAGGAGGAAGATTCAAACGACGAACACGTCGATGAGGATTGATTATATTCAGTTTTATTTTTGTTATATTTATGGATGTACTGTAGCTTATTTTTTATTTTTTACGGCTACTTCTATTGTACTCTCTTATTCAATTTATATTTTGTTATTATGAGCTCATTCCTATTTATCTGTTGAGATAATTAGACTTTCTTTGTTGCAATTTTATTTCACTTTTGTTAGCTTTAATATACTTGTTACGACATATCTATGAATTGAGCTTAAACTGTTAATTTTGTGATAGACACATGATGTATGAAGTTTGTTCGTGAAAATTTTTCCTACTTATATTCATGTTTCAAATTTTTTTATATGATATTTTTTTTTTTCAGAGGGAGGGGGGTCTTTGCAAAAACATAAATTTATTTCTCCTCAATAACATGTAGTTGAAATGTTATATTTTTTAATTTGAGGAATTTGGATTTATTAAAAATTACTATAATTTATAAGGAAAGAAAAATATAGTTTCATTATTTTAAATTCTATGTAAATGAAAATTCGCTAGAGTTACGATAAATTCTAATTGAATAAGTAGAAAAAAAATGAATAAGTTATTTATTTTTTAAAATAATTATATTTGTAAAAATAAGCTATTCATAAAACCTTTATTTTTAACTAGTATTTTTTAATTTTTCAAAAGTTTAAGAAGTAAAGGGGTGTGGTAGGTTTCACGTTGAGGAGGTGATAGTGGAATCCAAAATAATTAAAAGGCTAACTAGATACAGTAAAGCTCCTAAAGTTATGCTAATGATTAAGGTAGACATCCTAAAGCAAATAAAAAAAAAGAAAGAAAAAGGAAGAAAATATTGAAGGAGGAGAAGCTTGAGGAGATTTTTTATCAAAATTTGGTTTCACTTGACCCTTTTTAGAGTTAAAGCTTTATCGCATGCCTAAACTTGTTTGTATTTATGTGTACTAGTAACCCTTTTTAAATAGAGAACTTGATTCCTATTTTTCTATCATCTAAAGATACCAAACTAGCCAGTATTAGTTGTTTTTAAAAATAAGAAAGAATTCATGTTTTCCTGGTTGAGTGGAGAGTTTATTATATCATAAGTTTAAGCTTATTTACTAGAATTAACCTAAAGGTACACTATTAATTTCCTAAAGTATAATTGTTGATATTTTTAATCAAATTTAATTAATTTGATATTAATACTCTAGTGTTAGTTAAGAACAAGTAACCTATACATTTGGAGGATTTTGATGCGTGAAAGTTTAACATGAATTCTTTCCTTTCTTCCAAATCTTTTTTGAATGAAACTGCACTTTAAAGAAAGATATTTTTATGTATTGAAGGATGCCCTCTCCGTTAGTTTGTTTTTCGGAGTTGGTCGGAGTTCGCCGGATCCTGTCGGAGTTAGTCGAAGATGCCTCCCTAGGCTAGGATGATGCTCCCCTAGCTATGCTCCTCGAAGGCCTCGCCAGAGATGAAGAAGTGCCCACAAGGAAAAGAGGTAGAGAAATACCAAACTCTAACTTTCTTCCCTTAATAAACACTCAAAACTTCAAGCCTCAAGGAAGAAGAAGACCTTCCCTTGAAAAGAAGCAAAGGAGAATAAGAAGAAGAAGAAGAAGAATAAGTGAAGGAGGAAGAGGAAACAATATTTCACCAAGAAAAAGACATGCCCCTCTCCAAAGCTCTTCCACCAGTTCTCCCAAGCAAAGAAGACTTCTCCCCCATGAATGAGGAGGGTACTAGCTTAAGCAGCCCCCTTCTCTCTAAATTCACAAAAAGGTCCTCAATAGAAGCCTAATAATCTTCTCAAGTGAGGAAAAAATGGTCATTTTGCATCAATCCCAGAGTCGATCTTCCCTGCAAAAATGGTGGCCTTAGGAGCTGAAACAGTGCTCCAAACGGTCATTTTTGTGACCTGGGCCACGTTTGGTGCCTAGGCGTCAGGTTCTAGCTCCTAGGTCCAGTCTGTGGTACATAAGTGCCAAAATGGGACCATGGCACCATGATCACTGCTATATGGTGCTTAAGCGCCAGAAAGTAGGCATAATTTGACCTGTTTTGGGTGCATAGGCGCCCAGTTTGGGTGCCTAAGCAGCCAAAAAATGTCTTGGCAACAAATTTAAGTCCTAGAACTATATAGGCTCATTAGAAATGATCTAGAAAAGTGTTTTAAGCATGTGGGATCCCCAGGACGGCACCTGAGCGCTGGTATAGCACTAAACACTAATTTTCACCGGGAATGCCTGACAGATCATGTTTTCAATCCGGAAGTTATGCGAGACTCTATGTAAAAGAAATATAATCTCATAAATTCCAAATGGAGTTCATGCATTGGTTATTTACTAGCAAAATTAGTACTGACGATCGTCTTAAAACGCAATGCGAGTAGGGTGTCCAAATCCCTATTATTCCCGTAGTGCGTGTATGTGGACTTTGTGACTTCCTATGACTGTGGGATGTTCTCGGTGGACGTGTAGTGATCTCTAATAATCCAATTAGGCACCAACCACATGTCACAACCCGAAGTGGCCTCCCATATGGAAATTACTCAAGTAGGGCTGAATCGCCACCAAACCTAGCCACTTGCCCCGAACAAGTGCTAGAAGGTTCTTGGTGGGTGTCTTGAGCCATCGGATGCTACAGACTTACCGTAAAACACTTTAAGTCATGTAAGTGGACACCCTACACACGTTACATAAAAAAAATGATGCAAACAAAGGATCCCTAACAAGTTAGTTACACCATTGAGGCACATGCACTTGTTAGCAGTATCCTTAAAGGAAGATCACACTTGGTAGTCGACGTGACATCCCAAGACAAGAATAAGGTATGGTCGAGGGTGTGACTAACCTGTCGCAACCTGCCAACCACAAAAGAACCCTACCAGGCCAGATAAAATGGACATGGTTGTTAGTGATAGTGCCCTAGGCCTATTATATGGATATTATATGGATATGTATTTTGAACTTTTTATGAATATTTTTCTATTTTAATTAGCATGTTTATGATAGAAGAAGAACCTTGAATAGTTTCATGTTTATTATGAAGATTATTCTAAATATCCATAATCGCTTATTGTTGTGGGAATGACGATAAATAAAGATTAATATAAAGTTTGATGGATATTCATGAGATGAATATATGTATGGGGATACACATCAGATTTATATGTATTTATTGGAGAATAAATATTGGATCGACTCGCTTTGAGATTAAATCATGGATATAAGTCATATGTTAATCTCGAGTTGTAGTGACATCGAATCCTTTGACACGAGATTGTCATGGTTCTCGACATGAGGAATATTATGTTTTGACATAACCTGACGTTGTCTTTGACCGGATGACCATAAAGATTATGATTGGGCATAATGTGAATCATGTAGTGAGATATGAGTAATCGAGATGGAATTTATCCCTCTTATAATAAGAGAGATATCTACGGGCCCCTCGAATGATTTAGGTCGAGAATTGTGTGGCCACACTCGAATGAATTGATGGAGATCGATTGCATTTATTTAATCGATCTAATCGGGAGTCGAGAAATTAAAGATAGAGAGATATAAGGTTGACATTAATCCATGCCTTATATTCTATCATGATATCATGTGATAAAGGGATTATGTCATTAATAATCAGGTTGTCTCGGATCTTGAGACTATTCATACTAACTTGGGTAGTTATAGTGTCTTGCTAGAGACCAACTATAACTTGTAGGTTTATAAATTGTGATTTAAGCCTACTGCCAATGTTAATTGAACCTATAGGGTCGCACAAAATTTGAATGGACTAGAATGGTTGATGAACACTCTCTCACTTGAGTAATTTATAATAATAAGATTATTTTAAATTACAAGCATGAATTAAAAGAGTTTTAATTCATCATATATTTAAAAAGGAGTTTTTAAATATATATTAAAAATGACCTCTTTAATGAAGAGGTGCCATGAAACGGTGTCACTTCGATTAAAAGGAGGGGTCATGGCTTATGAAGTCGATTTTTTATTTTTTTCCTTTTAAAATCCACAAGAGAGGAAGAGAGTTCTTTGGGTTTTGGAGAAAACCCGTTTCCGATCTAGCAGTTGGAAGCCATTTGGAAATCCGTTCGAGTGTGGATACGGTAGAGGGCGGTGGTTTCGGCGCCTTAAGGATCCGAGGAAATCTAAGAGTAGAACTCTTGCATGGTATGATTTCTTGCACTTCTTTTTGGGTTTATGTTTTTGATTTGTATGAGCACATGAGATCCTTGGTGGTTTTTGGGGAAATGACTTTAATATGCGTACATGATTAATTTCGCTTCCGTTGCGCATGATCCCCAAAATCCAACAGTGGTATCAGAGCCGACTTGTGTTTTCATAGAAATCGATTTAACGGCGTTTTTGGACGTCGAGCTGCGGCGGCTATGGCCGCCGGCGGATTCGGCGGCGGCGGTTGGCCGACGGCAGCGGTTGGCCGTTGGCATGCGGTTATGGCGGGCGGTCAATGTGGATTTGACACCAATAGGTGTCTAATGGGTTGGCACCTATTGGTTTTTGAGGCCCAACTCCCTCGTGTCTATTCGTTCGAATGACACCTATTCGCATTAATTAATTTATATGATTAATTAAATTATGATTTAATGCGAATTTAAAATACGGATTCAAATTTTAATTAGATTAAAGTGTTGAATTTATATCGCAATATTTATAATTTTTTGCATGAAATTCCTTTTAAATAATTTATGAAATTTTGGATTGTTTTTTGCAAAAATATAAAATTTTAGTATTGCGATGTACAGATTTTAATTAAGAATTATCGGAACCGCCGTTTTTATTCCTAACGCCTCATAAATTTAATTGTTTTAGAAATATCGAGCCAATTATCGAGTAATTATTATTATTATTTTTTTTTTTAGTTTGTCAAACATGGATGTATTAATTAGATTAATACATGATGTATTGACTTGTGTGACACATAATATGGCCAGAGTGACTTCGTGAATTGCATGGTTGTAATATTTTTAATTTTTGCGATGGGATGTAATTATTAATTATGGCACGCGTGCCATTTTGCTTTGTTGTAATTTATATTACATGTATTTATTCTTGGTGAGATAAATCGTGAGAAGACAAGCAAGGCACTTGAAGTCCACTATCCACCATGGTGATGGAGGAGCTAGAAGTCCATGCGAGGAGATGGTGATCTCGAAGGCTTTAGAAGTTACTTTTTACCCTTAGATTGGACTTTTGATCTTCATAATTGGCTTATGAAGATCATTCGGATTTTGAGGCCATATTTTGACACGCTTAATTATGCTTCGATTTTGATATTTTTACGTGATGTGGTTTAGTATATGATACTAAAATAAATCATAACATCATTATAATTTAAAATCTATAACGATCCCTCATTTGAAATTTTAAGTTTTTCATGTCATCCATTATTATTAAACACTCATCGAAAACTAATATCACCATGATGTGGGTTCTACCAAAGTAGGAGTACATTAGATAATATTAGCATGGCAGGGATGAGTAATGGTGCTACTCATGTGTTTAAAATGGTAAAACTTAATTAGGCTTACAAAATGGTTTTGGGCCTAAGGGCATGAGATGAGATTTAAACATGCTTACGACATAAGATGTCAAAAATCCCATTAAGAGTTGCATTTGATGCAATTGGTAATAGTTACCTACCTAAATATACTTGATTTTAAGTGTCATGCCAAAGCTAACTTAAAATTAAGTATAATTATGGATCTTATACCACTAAAGTTAATATAATTTTAAAGAGGGATTATTAATTTAGTGGGAGTTTTTCATAATAAATATACTTAAACTTTGCATTTATTGTAGATGGCCAACAACAATAATAACAATTCTGTATTTTCATTGCGATCGGTCCTTGAGAAGGACAAGCTTACGAGGGCTAACTTCCTTGATTGGTTTCGTAATTTGAGAATTGTTCTCGAACACGAAAGGAAGTTATATGTCTGGATGAACCTCACCCTGAAAAACCGGATGATAATGCCTCCAGAACGAGAAAAGAATGCTTATGAGAAGCATCATAATGACTACTGTAGATGTTGCTTGCTTGATGTTAGTTGCCATGAGTTCCGAGATCCGGAAAGATTTAGAACATATGGAGGCTTATGATATGATCATAAACCTAAAGGAAATGTTCAGACAACAAGCGAGGCAAGAAAGGTATGAAACTACCAAGGCATTGCATTCTTGCAAAATGACTGAAGGTAGTTCAGTTAGTGCTCAAGTATTGAAAATGAAAGGTTACATGGAGCACCTAGCAAGGATTGGATTTCCATTGAGCCAAGAATTGGCTACTGATTTGCTCCTGAATTCACTTCCTCGTAGTTATGACCAGTTTGTCATGAACTACGATATGAATGAGATGGACAAATCAATATCGGAGTTGCATACGATGCTTAAAGCTAGCTGAACAAAATATAAAATCCAAGCACAGGCAAATCTTAATGGTTAAGCAAAAGGGTAAGGGTTTTAAGAAGAAAGGAAAAGGAAAAGGCAAAGGTTGGGGTGGAAAGTCCAATCCTAAACCTAAGCCCAATCTTACTTCCAAGGCTAAATCCCAGAAGGATGATGTCTGTTTCTTTTGCAATGAACCTGGTCATTGGAAAAGAAATTGCAAACTTTATAAGGAAAATCAAATCAACAAGAAGACTGGTGGGACTAGTGCTTCAGGTATAAATGTTATACAGATTCATTATACTCCTTCTAGTTCCTGGATATTGGATACTGGATCTGCATCTCACATTTGTGCAAATGTGCAGGGACTAAAGGGGAGTAGAAAACTGAAACGGGGCGAAGTGGATCTTCGCGTAGGCAATGGAGCAAAAGTTGCTTGCTTTAGTCTGTAGGAAGTTATGAACTTTCTTTACCCAGTGGGCTTTTGTTAGTATTGAACAATTGTTTTTATGTTCCTGATGTGTAGAAACATTGTTTCGGTTTCTTGTTTGGATAATGATGGTTTTGCTTTTATTATTAGGAATAATATTTGCTCCATTTATCATAAAGATATGTTCTATGCAAATGTTGTTTTACTAGATGGTCTTTATGTTTTGAACCTTCAAATATCCAATGATTTTTACGTATGTAACATTCTTACCAAGAAATTTAAGTCGAAATGTCTTGAATGTAACCTATCTTTGGCATTGTCGTCTAGGACACATAAATGAGAAACGCATTTCAAAACTCCATAAAGATGGACTTTTGAATTCATTTGATTATGAATCATTTGATACTTGCGAATCGTGTCTTTTGGGGAAAATGACAAAGGAGCCTTTACTTGGACACGGTGAAAGGGCTAGTGAATTATTGGCCCTAATACATACGGATGTATGTGGACCATTAAGTATAGAAGCCATAGGAGGTTACGAGTACTTCATTACCTTTGCGATGATTTCGGTAGGTATGGTTATGTCTATTTGATGAGACATAAATATGAATCATTTGAAATGTTCAAGTATTTTCAAAATGAAGTACAAAATCGACTTGGTAAGACAATTAAGGTGCTTCGATCGATCGAGGTGGAGAATATTTGAGCCGAGAGTTTGGTGATCATCTTAAGAGTTGTGGAATTGTTTCACAACTTACTCCTCTGGAACACCACAATGGAATGGTGTGTACGAAAGAAGGAATCGAACTCTATTTGATATGGTTCGATCAATGATGAGTGCATCAGATCTTCCACTTTCTTTTTGGGGTTATGCACTTATGACAGTTGCTTTTACACTAAATAGAGTTCCATCCAAAAGGGTTGAAAAGACACCATATGAGATATGGACTGGGAAGAAGCCTAGTTTGCTTTTTCTTAAGATTTGGGGTTGTGAAGCTTATGTAAAGCGTTTACATTCTAATAAACTTGAACCTAAATCGATAAATGTATTTTTGTGGGTTATCTAATGAGACTAAAGGATATTACTTTTACAATCCCATTGAGAACAAAGTGTTTATTGCTAGAAATGGTTTCTTTTTGGAAAGGGAATTTATTTCTAAAGGAATCGATGGGAGTAAAGTACAACTCGAAGAAGTTCGAGAGTCACAAAATAACATTGAAATGCCTTTGGATGATGGTGGTCGACAAGGAGTTATTGACACACCGGTTGTAACACAAGAACTACGTAGATCTAATAGAATACGTTATGAGCACGAGAGATATGGATTTCTCATGAATAATGATCATGATGTGATTGTTAATGGATCATGGTGATCCTACTACCTATCGAGATGCTTATGTTAGATCTAGACTCGACAAATGGTTAGAGGCCATGAAATCGAAATCCAATCCATGTATGATAATCAAGTTTGGAACTTGGTTGATCCACCGAGATGATATTAAGATCATTGGGTGCAAGTGGGTTTTCAAGAAGAAAACTGACATGGATGGTAATATGCATACTTATAAAGCAAGACTTGTTGCAAAAGGTTTTAAACAAATTCATGGTATTGACTATGATGAAACTTTTTCACCGGTAGCCATGCTTAAGTCTATTAGAATTCTCATTGCCATTGCTGCATATTATGAATATGAGATATGACAAATGGATGTTAAAACTGCGTTTCTTAATGGAAACTTGTTTGAGGATGTGTATATGACACAACACTGAAGGTTTTGTTCATCACGAGAATTACGGTAAAGTGTGCGAAGCTTCTAAGATCCATTTATGGTTTGAAGCGAGGCTTCGAGGAGTTGGAATCTTCGTTTTGATGAGACGATCGAAGAGTTTGGCTTTATCGAAAATGAAGATGAACCTTGTGTTTACAAGAAAGTTAGTGGGAGCACTTATTGTTTTTACGGTCTTATATGTCGATGACATATTACTCATTGGGAATGACATACCTACCTTGCACAATGTCGAAAACTTGGTTGGGTAAATGTTTCTCGATGAAGGATTTAGGAGAGGCATCCTATATCCTAGGGATAAAGATCTATAGAGATAGATGCTAAAAGGCTAATTACTACTAAATCGAAGTACATATATAGACCTTATGCTGAAAAGGTTACGTATGGAAGAGTCCGAGAGAGGATTCTTGCACTATGTCACATGGCATAACGCTTAGCAAGACTCGGTGTCCTAACACTAATGATGAGCGAGAGCGTATGAGTAAGATTCCTTATGCTTCAGCTATAGGATCTATCATGTATGCCATGTTATGTACTAGACCGAGATGTTTCTTATGCTTTAAGCATAACGAGCGAGATACCGATCGGATCCCGGTGAAAGTCATCTGGATAGCGATCAAGAACATTCTTAAGTACTTGAGAAGAACTAAGGATGTGTTCTTGGTGTTTGGTGGATTAGAAGATGATGCGGTTGTAAGAGGTTACACGGATACGAAGCTTTCGATCACACAAAGATGATTATCGATCGCAATCGGGATATGTGTTTTGTTTAAATGGTGGTGCTATTAGTCTGGAAGAGTTCAAAGCAAAGCATCATTGCTGATTCTACAGCTGAAAGCTGAGTACATAGCGGCATGTGATGCGGCGAAAGAAGCGGTTTGGATAAAGAAATTTGTTTCGACCTTGGAGTGATTCCTAGTATCACAAATCCTGTTGAGATTTATTGTGACAACAATGGTGCTATAGCACAAGCAAAGGAACCTAGGTCACATCGGCGATCCGAACATATACTCGGGCGTTATCATCTCCTTAGAGAAATTATTGAGAGAGGTGACGTTAAAATATGCGAAGTTGCGACGGATGACAATGTTGCGGATCCATTAACTAAGCCTGCACCACAAGCAAAGCATGAGGGTCATGTAAGGTCCATGGGTATTAGATACATTGATAAATGGGCACTAGTGCGAGTGGGAGACTTGTTAGTGATAGTGCCCTAGGCACATTATATGGATATTATATGGATATGTATTTTGAACTTTTTATGAATATTTTTCTATTTTAATTAGCATGTTTATGATAGAAGAAGAACCTTGAATAGTTTCATGTTTATTATGAAGATTATTCTAAATATCCATAATCGCTTATTGTTGTGGGAATGACAATAAATAAAGATTAATATAAAGTTTGATGGATATTCATGAGATGAATATATGTATGGGGATACACATCGAGATTTATATGTATTTATTGGAGAATAAATATTGGATCGACTCGCTTTGAGATTAAATCATGGATATAAGTCATATGTTAATCTCGAGTTGTAGTGACATCGAATCCTTTGACACGAGATTGTCATGGTTCTCAACATGAGGAATATTATGTTTTGACATAACTCGACGTTGTCTTTGACCGGATGACCATAAAGATTATGATTGGGCATAATGTGAATCATGTAGTGAGATATGAGTAATCAAGATGGAATTTATCCCTCTTATAATAAGAGAGATATCTGCTGGGCCCCTCGAATGATTTAGACTGAGAATTGTGTGGCCACACTCGAATGAATTGATGGAGATCGATTGCATTTATTTAATCGAGTCTAATCGGGAGTCGAGAAATTAAAGATAGAGAGATATAAGGTTGACATTAATCCATGCCTTATATTCTATCATGATATCATGTGATAAAGGGATTATGTCATTAACAATCGGGTTGTCTCGGATCTTGAGACTATTCATACTAACTTGGGTAGTTATAGTGTCTTGCTAGAGACCAACTATAACTTATAGGTTTATAAATTGTGATTTAAGCCTACGCAATGTTAATTGAACCTATAGGGTCGCACAAAATTTGAATGGACTAGAATGGTTGATGAACACTCTCTCACTTGAGTAATTTATAATAATAAGATTATTTTAAATTACAAGCATGAATTAAAAGAGTTTTAATTCATCATATATTTAAAAAGGAGTTTTTAAATATATATTAAAAATGACCTCTTTAATGAAGAGGTGCCATGAAACGGTGTCACTTCAATTAAAAGGAGGGGTCATGGCTTATGAAGTCAATTTTTTATTTTTTTTTTCTTTTGAAATCCACAAGAGAGGAAGAGAGTTCTTTGGGTTTTGGAGAAAACCCCGTTTCCGATCTAGCAGTTGGAAGCCATTTGGAAATCCGTTCGAGTGTGGATACCGGTAGAGGGCGGTGGTTTCAGCGCCTTAAGGATCCGAGGAAATCTAAGAGTAGAACTCTTGCATGGTATGATTTCTTGCACTTCTTTTTGGGTTTATGTTTTTGATTTGTATGAGCACATGAGATCCTTGGTGGTTTTTGGGGAAATGACTTTAATATGCGTACATGATTAATTTCGCTTCCGTTGTGCATGATCCCCAAAATCCAACAATGGTATGGTTAGGGGTGGTGGTCAGCAGCCTAAGCCAACTGTCCACCGAAATAATCAGTCATGCTAGATAAACTAGACATGTTTACTTGAGAAAGGATTTGCCTAACCTCATTCAAAACGACAATATTGATCTTTCTGACCTCATTCAAAATAATAGAATCGATGAAAACCCTGTACCTGGCCGCATTCAAAGCGATAGGGGAAAGGACCTAGCCAAGCTAGATAAAATGGACATATCTTGCTGGGGGGTGGTGGTCAGTAGCCAAAGCTAACTGTCCACCAAAATACTCAGTCTAGCCAGATAAACTAGACATGTTTGGCTGAGAAAGGATTTGCCTGACCTCATTCTAAATGACAATATAGATCTGTATGACCTCATTCCAAACAATAGAATTGATGGAAACCCCATTCCTAACCAAATTCAAAATGGTAGAGGAGAAGGACCCAGCCAAGCCAGATAAGCTGGACATGTTTGGCTGGGGGTGGTGCTTAGTAGTCAAAGTTAACTGTCCTCCAAAATACTCAGCCGATTGACCGCGGGTTGCTGACTTAAATTAATATTTCAAAAATGTTTTCAATTAAGTTACAAAGTATAATCAGTTTAATAAGAAAGCAGCCAGTCTATATGCAAGTATACGTATCTCTCAAGTAATACAGGGCTCTAGCGGAGTCTGGTTATTGATCCCACAGGGAGGAAGCAAACCTTAAAGCGTAGCACAGAAATCCAATATTCAAATTTACAAAGCACCAAAAGTAAATACTAAGGTGCTAAAGTTTGCTAGAGAATTTAAAATTGTTAAAGTACTTTCTAAACTTCAAATTAAAGTTAACTATTACTACACTAAGTTTTGTAATGTAAGGTTCAAATTTAGAGAAAGTGTCCTCCCCTAGGGCTGTCAAAAAAGCTCGTTGTTCGCAAACAGTTCGTATTCGGTTCGCCAAAAAGTTTGTGTTCGATTCATTCGTTAAGCAAACGAGACGAACACGAACAATTTTTTTCGTTCGGTTTGTTAAACGAACCAAACACGAACAGTGATGTGTTCGTTCGTGTTCGGTTCGTTATTGTTCGAAATATAAAATAATTTAAAATAATTATATATAAAAAATTATGATATTTTAAAAATAATTATATATTATAAAAATTTATCATATTTTAAATAATTAAACTTCTATAAATTATAATATATGATAAATTATTAATAACAATAATAATATTATAGTATTAATTATATTAATATAAATATTATAATATTATAATTAATATACTATATTATATATTAAAATAAAACTCTAATCAAAATCCTAAACGCCTTATTCGGATTGCTTCATTTTGAGGAAGTATGAGTTACCTGATGTGTACGAAATATCTGATCAATTTGTTTCATTTGAGGAAATATCCTATCAAAGCTAGAGCTGCAAAAAAGCTCGTTTTCGTGAACAGTTCGTGTTCGGTTCGTCAGGAAGTTCGTGTTCGTTCGATAAAGAACGAACCAAACACAAACAGTGATGTGTTCGAACATTTCAAACACGAACACTAGCTCTGTTCGTTCGTGTTCGGTTCGTTTACAACCCTAGTTGGGGGTGATGTTGGCAGTTAGATAAGTGGCTGCTCCTGTGTGGAGGACCCATCAGTTGAGCTTTAATAGAAGGATGTGATGAGTTCTATTTAAGGTTTTGGCGAGGCGTAAGTGCTAAAATTAATTTGATGCCAACAAATTATGGTTGTGTTTCTGAGTTTACTGCATATCTGACAAGCGGTGCAAGGACTGATGTTCTAGAAGTCGTGTTTGCCATGGTTGGAAGATGGGGGGTGCACAATAGGTGTTGTTTCCATTATTGTGTTGATAGGACCTTCCTCTGTTTTCTTCTGCCGGTATTTGTACCGTGAGTGATAAAGCAGCTGATGTAGCATTTCTTTCCATTTCAAATTCAAATATGAGATTGACTTGCTCACTATATAGTAGAGAGCAAAGGTCATCAAGTTTGAATGGATGATATCTTGTGCAAATGGTGGCTTTAAAGGATTGGTAAAGGGTAGGTAGTCAAAATAGGATGTGGAGGATGATGCTTTCATGGTCAATGTGACTTCCAGTGGCAGTGATGTTGTGAATAATGAGATTTGACAGTTAGAATGTATTGAGATATGAGTTGATTTTTCAAAGAGATGTGGTGAAGTTCATTTCAAAGTTGAATAATTCTGGAGCATTTGGTAGATTGAAGATGGTTTTGTAGAGTTTTCCAAATTTTGGCAGTTGTGTTGAGGCTTGGGGAGAAGAAGAAAGTTAGAGGTGTTATACCAAGAGAGACCCACAAGTTCTGCACTACCAATACTTTCAACTGGAAGAGTTTCAAAGACTCGCTGTTACTAGCAAGAGAAATTGTAGATTAAATTTAAGGAAGTGGAGCGTCTATGGTATGTTAATTACGTCCGGTTTCGTAGCTATGTCCATCGGAAGTTAGATATTTTTCTCTCATAACCTTCCCTTCACTGGATTTAACCTGTTGGGAACTAACTGCAATGAATTGTAGTTGACAACCACATCATTCCTCTTGTTCTCTCCGAAAAAATAAAAAATTTTACTTATCCTCTTTCTCTCCCATCACAATTTAAGAACCACATGTGTTCTCTTCCCTTTCTCTCCAAATCAGGAAAAAAATAATGCTATAAATATAAAAACCTTAAACTACTAACCTAAATAATCACATAATCCTGAAAATGTTGAGGATAATAAAAGCAACAAATATTTGTTTCTAAGTATTCCATAAATTTATTAATATAAAAATATTTCCCAACATAATCTAAAAAAATATTACAAGAAGCTTTAACCAGTGAGGGATAAAGAGGGCAATTGAATTAGGGCCCGTTTGGGGTAGCGGCGGAGGGGCGGCACGGCAGGCAGAAGCAATTTTGGGTCGTTTGGGGCGGCGGCGATAAAGCTTCACGGCGAAAGTTTTTGCGAACGCGGGCAGCGGGATAGTTCCTGCGGCCCCGCGTTTACAGCGCTAATATTAAATATTACCCCCTGCCTGGTGTCTCGTGAACGCTCCCTGCGAAGCCCTGCGCCTTCCGCAGCCATTAATGGATCATTCGCGAGAAGCAGGTAACATGAGCGCTGGAGAAGCAAGTAACGTGAGGGCTGGAGAAGCAGGTAACGCCATGGTGGGTCAAAAGATTGAAGACCCTGAGCTCTTATGCTTCTTCAACCCTTCCTTTCAAGCTTCTCCTGTAATCAACGCTTCTGCGGACTTGTCTTCTTCTTCTCCAATATCTCTGGTAATGGAGTCATGGACTTGCTCGAAGGTGATCTAATGGCGAAGCAGGGCTGCAAGACGGAGAGGGAGATGCTAAGCATCTCTCGGGAAACTGGCCTTACCACCCAGAGATCTCCTCAGGTAATGAAAATGGGAGGAGTAACTATGGAGAGTGTCTTTGCAATTATGAAAAGTAATCCCTGAATCTGGACATTGAAAAATTAATTAATAGATTGTATGTATGGATTGTGTATAAATAGCATTTGTGGATGTTTATCCTCTCTGGATTCATAATATAGCAGTAGAGACATGATTCTTGTGTTTTGAAAAAAAAAGAAAAAAAAAACTTAACTTCTAATATTTGATTAAATATACTGAATTGATTAATTGAGTGTTGTTAGCATATAACTATTTACTTGTCTAACAGCTAAATTTTAGTTTTTACATTTATATCAACCAAATATTTTATACCAACTTCATTGTTACAGAAACAGCTGCCCCACAGTTGTTTTTACACAGCTGCCTCAAACATGCAGCCAGCTTCCCCGCAGCAGCTTCCCCATAGCAACTTCCTGGGGCAGCACAGCTACAGCTGAGAAGCTAAAAAACTGCAGCTGCGCCAAACAGAGCCTAAGAGTGATTCTAACGAGCTCTAAGAAGTCAATCCAATCAAATCAAACGAGACTTCGACTGTTTGTCTCGACTAGTGATGCACCAAAAATATATACGGTTTTTGTTATATGATTTTACTCATTTTTGGTGATATTGCACTTTAAAGGAATGTATTTTTTATGATTTATTGCAGGTATAATGATTTTAGGTGATCGGAGCAAAAGTAAGCCAAAACGGTGCAATTTGGAGCAAAAACGAGCAAGAAAACAAATTTTAGCTTGACACTTTCAATAAATTTTTGATGTTTAATCTCTTTTATACTTGTTGCATATTTTTGAATGAGATTACACTTTAAAGAAAGGTTATTTTTATGCTTATTTTGTAGGGCTATCTGTTAGGAATGCAACGCAACTGAAACGGGGCGAAACTGAGCTAAACTGGAGCCAAACGAAGCGAAACGGTGGAGCTGCGTTGTCCGCTCGCTGATGACGCCCATACCGGCGCCAACGGTGAGATTTACCCGAGAAGACCGAAAAATGACAAAAACTAGCCGACAACGCCCTTGAGCCCACCGACGGCGCCCAAGACTGTCTGGATGCGAAATTGAGCGGTTATTGGCCATATACATCGAATCTAGACGCTTTTTGGAATGTTTTTTTATGCACCTCTTAGGAAATTCATCCCTACACTATTTTAAACTGAATTTGAAGCCAAAAAATTGGGGGAAATGATAGAAAAAATGTGGAGAATGTTGAGAGATCTTAGAATAAGAGTAGAAATGTAGATTTCTACCTTTTTGGAGAGATTGGTGAGGGGATTTTTAGAGAATCTGTAAGGGAATGTTATAGCATTGCATGGATCCGTGGGAGACTTTATGGAAGAGATTTTTATCTTTCTTTCAAGAGGAAAAAGCTATGTATCGTGTTCTTCATTATCTTATGATTTTGTAAACACTTATTTTGTGGATTTGCTTTGAAATGAAGTTTTCCATTGTGTTTTCTTCGTGCTTTGTGAAGTCCTTCTCTTACTCTTTCTTCTTGTTTGGAAATAGTGGCATAAGAAGTTTATGACATTGTTTTCATTCTACTTTTCTTTTGCAATGAGTATGATTCATGTTTAGGATATTGGGATACTTGCTAAAAGATATTTTAATTATAAATATGATGGTTTTTACTTGCACTTCATTTACATTACAAAAAGTGCCCGTTGTATTGTTAAATCTTCGTTGTAATTGCATTGTCCCGAAATGGCGGTGTAATTCTCAATAAAGTGGAACCACATTCAATGTTCATGAATGAATTACATAGTTCATAGGCATTTCGTGCAAATAAATAGGAAAATATGGTTTCATGGGTGTCGAATTAAAGGTTTCAGGGTGACAAGCTGAGATCCCCAATTTAGTCCTAAGTTTTGGTAACTAAAGCTAGGGTTAGCCTTCAGGTGAAGGGCGAGGGGAGCTCGAAGCGAGAGCCGTATCCTCCCAACATAATATGCATTTGTGGATTAAGCCTGTGGATTTGTCAACGTTCTTTATAAAGACTCGAAGAGGGAGTACTTGAAGATGTAAGGAATATGATTGCTTCTATTTGGCACATACAATATTTAATGCATCTTATTCTTAAAATTTATCAAATTCATTACATAAGAATAGTAGATTTTATTATCTCAAAATTCACCAAACCAATTTATCCAAAAAGGGTTGTCTTTAGTATTAATATTTGCATTAGAGAGTAGCTATTATTCTTACATATAATCATCTATATTTAGGAGTACTTGTTAGAAAAACCACTTATATCAACTTTCTAATCTAAAGTCTGATAATTGTAGACTAAAATTTGACTAAGAACCTCTTACCTCGCTTCCATGTGGGATCGATAAACGGGACTCCATTAGAGCCCTGTATTAGTTGATACGATATGTATACTTACGTTTGAAATTGTGACTTTACAAATCATTATAAATATATAAATCTGAGGTCATAAATTCTTAAGTGGAGAATGTTGAGAGATCTTAGAATAGAGGTAGAAATGTAGATTTCTACCTTTTAGGAGAGATTGGTGAGGGGATTTTTAGAGAATCTGTAAGGGAATGTTTTAGCATTGCATGGATCCGCAGGAGAATTTATGGGAGAGATTTTTTATCTTTCTTTCAAAGGGAAAAAGCTAAGTATTGTGTTCTTCATTTCCTTATGATTTTATGAACACTTATTTTGTGGATTTTCTTTGAAATGAAGTTTTCGTTGTGTTTTCTTCTTGCTTTGTGAAGTCCTTCTCTTACTCTTTCTTCTTGTTTGGAAATAGTGTCATAAGAAATTTATGTCATTGTTTTCATTCTACTTTTCTTTTGCAATGAGTAGGATTCATGTTTATGATATTGAGATGCTTGTTAAAAAATGTTTTAATTATAAATGTGATGGTTTTTACTTGCACTTCATTTACATTACAAAAAGTGCCCGTTGTATTGTTAAATTTCGTTGTAATTGCATTGTCCCGAAAGGGTGGTGTAATTCTCAACAAAGTGAAACCACATTCAATGTTCGTGAATGAATTGTATAGTTCATGGGGATTAATTGTAAATAAATAGGGAAATATGGTTTCATGGGCGTCAAATTGGAGGTTTCAGGGTGATAGGCTGAGATCCGCAATTTGGTCCTAAAGTTTAACTAAAACTAGGGTCAGCCTTCAGGTGAAGGGCAGTGGAAGCTCTGAAGTGAGAGCTAGTATCCTCCCAGCCTAACCATGGATTTAGGGACTAAGCCTAGGATTTGCTAATGTTCTTTATAGCACTCTGAAGTGGGGGTACTCGAAAGAGGGTAAAGAATAAGATTGCTCCTATTTTACACATACAATATTTAATGCATTTCATTCCTAAACTTTATCCAATTTATTACATAAGAATAGTAGATTTTATTATCTCAAAATTCACCAAACCAATTTATCCAAAAAGGGTTATCTTTAGTATTAATATTTGCATTAGGGATTAGTTATTATTCTTACATATAATCATCTACCTTTAGAAGTACTTGTTAGAAAAACCACTTATATCAACCTTCTAATCTAAAGTCTGATAATTGTAGACTAGAATTTAACTAAGAATCTCTTATGTCGATTCCCTGTGGGATCGATAAACGGGACTCCATTAGAGCCCTGTATTACTTGATACGATACGTATACTTGCGTTTGAAATTGTGACTTTACAAAATCATTATAAATATATAAATCTGAAGTCATAAATTCTTACATATAAAAAAGTCGCATCAGGTAGCTAGGAGGGGCTAGTTAAACTTATCAAGTGGAGCTGGAAGCGGTGACTGCCAGAGCTACAAAGTTAGAGGGAGAGATCATGGCTAGGGCTTGGGAGTGGGATCGCGTGAGTTACTGAGTGATTCAACGAAATAAAAGTTGGTTTTGAACTGCCATTTTTATGGTAGTTTAAATCACCATGTAATATGGCAATTTAAATTGTCATCAAATAAAGTTCTAAAAGCGGTTTAAAATTTGTTGCAAATTTTTGCAATGAAACCCATTTTTGAAGTAGAGTTTAGTTAATTCATTAAAGCAAAGTAGCTAATTTTATTTTTTGTATCAATTTTTTTTGAAAAATTAATCTTTACTTAATGTGTGAGTATCACTCCATCCTATAGGTAAGAGATATATTTTATATGTAACTGAGTACCTTTTTTGTCTCTCTATCTCTCTTAAAATAATTTGAGCTGAAATAACACCTGAATTTTACTTGCTAAGCAGAAACATTTTGGGTTTTTCTAATCACATATTAATAAATGAGAATTTCACATTTTAAAATTTATGATTGAATATGAAGGGATAATTTGGGTCAACTATAGCTTTGTCTAAATGTTTTAAGAAGAAGATTTCATCTTTGATTAGCAGTTTTTTTTCATAGTAGTAATGAAAAAAAAGGATCAAAGCACTATTTCTTGTAATGTTGTTACTTTACCTAAGGCTTGTAGGGGTCTTGGTATTCCCTCCTTAGATAACCTTAATTTTTGTGCAAAACTAAAACTATTTGGAGACATTATAATTCTAATTCTTTTCTAGCTGATTAGTGCACTACATATTATGGCTCTTTTTGGTTTAATTCTCTCTTATGTTTCCTCCTTTTGGAAAGATTTCATACTAAGTTTCTACTATAATTAGAAGAGGTCTTTTATTTCAATTAATTATGAAATTAATATTATTTTCTTCTTTAATCCTTGGTTAAATCTTTTGACATTTTTGGGAACTATGTCTTTAACTAGTTTCATTTCCCAAATTTCTAAAGCTAAAAGTTGTTTTACTTGATGATGACAAGATTTTTACTCGGAGTTGTGAAATTCTTATTTATTGACTCGATTTAATTCATAGTATTCTATTATTGATTGTGACATTAATTGCCTTTGGAAGGGTCTGGATTACTATTCTAAGAAAGCTACTAATCCTCACATTCATGATAATTTTCCTATCAAAGATTGGAACAAGCCAGTTTGGCATAAAGTTTATTCCATCAAGTTGGCTTTCCATACTTGGAGAATTTTTCTTGAGGGGCTTAAGATATCTAATGTTTTTAATGCTACAAGCATTAATGTTAGTCTTAATTGTGCTCTCTGCCTTAGTAGTTTTGTGTCTCATAATAATTTGTTTTTTATTCTAATGAATTTTCTTTCATCTCCTCTTAAGGAAATGCATTCCTAATGGTGTTTTATTTATTACAGCCAATAATTAATTTCAATTCATTTATTATGCTGATAATATCAGCTATAATGTTGCCAAAGATTTCTTTTTCTTGTTGATCAAGTTATTGTCTATTAGAATTTTCAGAAATTTGCATACTATGATGTGCTTATTGTTAAAAATAATCATTAGATGATAAAACAAAAGAGTAGAAAGTGCCGGTGGAAGTTCAAAAATGATATTCCTAATTATATTAAACCTTTTATAATCTCTAATTCTTTTTCTGTTTCAATTATTAGTCTTTTTTGAGACCTCTTTCTTCTATTTTGAATTCTCTCATGCTTTCTTTCTTTTCTGATTTTGTACTGATACCCCAGATACTACACTTCAGATCTTGCCTATTTGGATTTTTTCCTTTTCGCTGGTGATATTTTGGCTTTGAGCAATGATGTACGCAAGCTTTACTTTGAGACTCAAACCATTTGTTCTAGGAAATATCCTTTTTATTTTTGGGTTTTTGAGATGGATATTGCTCTTGCAGCTAAGTGTGCGATTGGGTTTTTTTTACTTTTTTAGCATGGATGGAATTCTTTTGCTTTCGGCGTTAGATTCAACCATTTAAAGAAATTTCTGTTAATGGTTTTATTAGTGTCGTCGTTGAATTCTTTGATAACGCTCTGTTTTGGTTGCTGGGTTTAGCTCTCTGATATTCTGCACACTAATTCTTTGTATTTGGTTTATGGTTATAGACTTTGTTGCTGAATTTTATATGTCCTTGTTGTATGCTTTTCTGTTTTGTATGTTGATTGAAAATGAAGATTCCCTGCTCTTCTGTTTACTTTCTATATAATTGGAGAATGCAGTCTTTTTTGCAAGCTTATCTGTTTTACATCATGAAGAATATCAAAGATCACTTGCTTGTCTATGGACAGTGCTGCATTCTTGCTAAAGTATTAAAGTTTTCAAATTCATTTTTCTTCATATGACCTGCTTTGGATGTTCAATTTTAAATGTGTTCTTGTCTTTTCTTCAGTTATAATTATCTTTGATTCTATGTATATTCAATCTTTACTGGACAAATTCTTACAATTTTTGCCTGACCCTACTTAAAAATAAGAACTATAGCTTTGGTTCATTAGCCCAATACTATCTTACTTTAATTATATTCTTTTCGGAAAAAGAAATCTAATAATAGCATCACGTTATGAAGAATCATTTTCAATATAAAATGCCACTTACTGACAAATCACACTATCAATCTCGTTACTCGGTACAAAAATCATATTAAAAAGGAACATTGTGAGCCTCACCACCCGCCAAAACGTTCACCGCTTCGTCAGGCTTCACCATCTCCTTGCAGCCGTCACCGTCGCCCTTATCCATCATCACGGCGCCGGAGGTCTCTTCCTGTCCACCGCCGCCAGTCAAAGAGGACGCCCGGTTGCGAATTGGGTGAGCGAGAAAAATTTTACTGTCATCTCCTGCCATGATGACGACGAACCGTTCTTCTATATCCGTCGCCGGCTTCTCTTGCGTTACACCCATAGCCGTCCCGCCGTCACCAGAATTAGCCGTCTCGCTCATATGTTCGGCGCTGTCTACGTAACCAGAAAGCTTCCAATAAGAGCAGACAAGAATAAGCAGTGCAAAGGTAATGAGGCCCAGCATGGCAGCAATTCCGCCGAACAGATACGGCACCGGCGAGCGCCAGGTCGCGTGTGCCGCAGGTGATATAGCTTCCCCCGTTGCCAATGGGGCTGATGACTCGTTCAAGACGAATCCAGGCCTCATCCCTTTTCTCAAATTTCTTCGGCGGGTGCAGATAGAAAGAGGAAGCAAACATTAATACAGTAGAGTTGGAAGTTATGTTGGGTGGCTACGTATTTATAAGAAGGTGGATTTCATGTGAGGAGGAAACTAAAAGCTGGTTATACAAGCTAATGGTCCACTGTGCCTTTTTTGGGGAATGCACCAAGTGGCTTTCTTTTCTCTTCTTTTTAGTTTTCTCTTTTCTCAATGTCATGCTTTAGAGAAAATAAGGCTGATTGATGGTGATAAAGCAGTGGCTAAATATCGGTTTAATTTGGAAGATATGTGAATGGGAGACTTCAGAACGTTGCAGAATTTGCATTGTTTTTGGCCTGCTAAGCATTAAATTTCTGGTTGCTTGCAGCTTAACAATATTTAGCCTAATTATTGGAAGCTGACGTGAGCTTGTAGATTTTAGCAAACTAACGTGTAATGCATCAAGACGATAAGCATTTAATGTCAGGCATTGGTGGAAAATGTATGGTGATGTAAAGCTGTGATTTTTTAGCTTACTTTTTTCTATTTTTCCTAAATGGCGTCTGATGGTTTTACGAAGGTACAAATAGATTTTCCAATAGAATGTCTACTGCGGAATTTTTATTCGGTCCGGAGTCCGCACGCAGAGCTGCGTCTGGACTCCAATCAAATCGTGACATGTGGAGTATGTGGGTTCCCTTATTAAAAAAAAAATTTCACTCTAGCAGCCCGACCCGACCCGCATGCTGAAAAGATATTTTGTACTTTCCCGCTTTTTTTCTTCTCATTTCCCACTGCGAATGGAAGCTTCTTCCGTCAGACCGAATAAAATAATTTCTTGTCCAGCGAGTTAGTTCACTACGAATTTTTCCATTTCCTCTCCAGCGAGTTGCTGAATTTATCCAGACGAAATAAAATTTCTGAGCTCTAAAGATGGATTTCACTCTCGACAATATTTCGATTATAGATTGTGAAGACAATAGCAATGTCTTTGGGACCGATGTAAGTTTAGATTAGCTCGAAATATGTCCATTTCTTGAAGCCATTATTTAGGTTTAGTGTCCAAGTTTTGAGCGGTTTTATTTGTGGTTTGGAGACATTTTTAGTCGTGAAAAACTTCTTATTAATCTGTAATTTGTTATGGTGATTAAGGTGAGATTGTAGTGTTATTGTGGGTATATTATGGTATTACTTGACTATTATAGTTTTGTATTATTTTTGTACTTTTCTGGTATTATTTTGAGGTTATTGTGAAACTTTTAGATGATTGAAGTTTTCAGTGTTATTTTTGTTTTTTTCTGGTAATATTAAGGGTCTATTGTGGTATTATTGTAGTATTAGTGTGGTATTAGATATAATTTATACTTTGAAAGTTAGAATTGCCGAGGTCAATATTAATGATGTATTATTAGGTATTATTATTGAGTTTTTGTGTTATTATTGTAGTATTATCTCTCCTATATACTTTGCAAGAATGAAGTATAGATGGATAATGTTATTGATGTATTAGCCTGGTTTATTGTAAGATTCTTTTGGTATATTGTAAGGTTATACTTTGTGGTATTATTGTAAGGATATACTTTGTGATTTTATTGTAAGGTTCATTTGGTATTATTGTAGTATTAGCTTTTCTTTATACTTTTAAAGTAGAAAGTTCTCGAGGACAATGTTATTAATGTATTATTATGGTATTATTGTAGCATTATCCATCTTTTATACATTTCTGGATGAAATTTCTTCAAAGGAAAATATTATTGATATATTATTTTGGTTTTATTGTGGACTTATTGTGGTTTTATTGTACAATTTTACAGTTTCGTGAGAGTGGAAATACTAGCAATCATCCAATTGTGCAGAATTTTCTTCACACCATTGTCCATAATGAGCAAGAAGCATATGAGAATTATTGTGCCTATGCACATCATATGGGTTTCACTGTACGAAAAGACCATAACAGTTTTTGGCCAAACTCAAAAAAACTTAAGATGAAGGACTATTTATGTGGAAAAGCTGGCCAAAAGAGAGAGTTAAAGATGACCAATACAACGAAGTACAGAAAAGTAGACACAAGGACTGGTTGTCAAGCCATGGTGAGATATGCTGTTGATGTTGAAGGTAACTGGACGGTTAAGAAATTTGTTGAAAGCCACAACCACCCTTTGGCGGAAACAGGAGATAAACATCTTCTCTGTTCCAACAAAAAGATAAGCGAGATAAATGCAGATGTTCTGAGATCCATGACAGGATCAGGGATTAGATCAACAGATGCATTTAACTTCATTGCTACAGAGGTTGGGGGAGCAGAGAATTTAGAATGTACGAGGAGAGATGCATATAATTTTATTCAAAGAGATAGAAGAGGTAGAATTGAACATGAAGATGCTAATTCTCTACTATAGTTGTTCATGAAAAGATAAGTTGAGGATAAAATGTTTGCTTGGGACTTCGAAACTGATGAGGAAGGCATACTAACAATTTTTTTTGGAGTGATGGCATGTCTAGGCTTGATTATGACTGTTTTGGGGATGTCATAATTTTTTATACAAGCTACAGACTGAATAAGTATAATTTATGTTGTGCTCCTTTTGTAGGGGTTAACCATCATTGGTAAAATGCTATATTTGGAACTGGGTTTTTGTCAAACGAGAGGATATATTCCTTTAAGTGGTTATTTAAAGCATTTTTTCGTGTAATGGATGAAAAACATCCAATCATAATTTTTACTGATCAGGATCAAGCAATGGCAAGAGCTATCGAAGATTGCCTCCCACATACACGACATAGATTATGTCAGTGGCATATTTACAAGAAACTTCCTTCAAAAGTGCATTGTGGTATTGGCATCAAGAGTGTTACCAACCTTTTTTATAAATGCATGAGCATGTGCGACTCCGAGGAGGAGTTTGAAGAGACTTGGTCCGTAATGATTGAGCAAGGAAACCTGCACTACAACGTGTGGTTAGATGATTTGTATAATATAAGACATAAGTGGTCGACGACATACAATAAAGAAATATTTGGAATGGGGATCCTATCTACACAAAGAAGCGAGTCGACAAATATTCGAAATGTATTGGATTTACTCTGGTAGTATTGTAAATTTATGCAGTGTTTGGTTTTATTCTGGCAGTATTTTGGCAAAATTGTAGTATTTTTGGAATATTCAGAAGGTTTTGGTTTTAATCTAGTAGTATCAGAAAATTCTATAGTCTGGTTTTATTATGGTATTATTGTGGTAATTTTACGGTTTTATTTTGCAGGCTAGTTTTATTCAGGTTCTATTGAGGTAATATTGTGGTCTTATTCCAATTTCATTGCAGCTTTCTCATGGGAATGCCGTGGTCGGATTGGAATATTTTGCTGTTTGATTCTAGCCTTATTGCAGGATTCAGCGGTCAGATTGGAATATTCCTCCGTTTTATTCCAGCTTTATTGTAGCATTATTTGAGTATTATCATTTTGGCGATTTATAAAGAGTTTAATTTTGAGTTTTTTTTCTTCGATAATAATTTACATTAAAATTATTTCATAATTTAAATTTAAGAGCTTCAACAATTTGCAATCAATTTAATACGATAATTTGTCAAAATTTAGCAAAATTTTACAATTCAGATTTTAATGTCACAGCAGTTTATCGCGGGATTCCATGGTTGGATTGAAATATTCTTTCGTTTGATTCTAGCTTTTATTGTAAGATCCCGCGGTCGGATTGGAATATTCCTCCGTTTTATTCTAACTTTATTGTAGCATTATTTGAGTATTATCATTTTGGCGATTTATAGAGTTTAATTTTGAGTTTTTTTTCTTCGATAATTATTTACATTAAAATTATTTCATAATTTGAATTTAAGAGCTTCAACAATTTGCAATCAATTTAATACGATAATTTGTCAAAATTTAGCAAAATTTTACAATTCAGATTTTAATGTCACAGTGAGTTTATCGCGGGATTCCATGGTTGGATTGGAATATTCTTTCGTTTGATTCTAGCTTTATTGTAAGATTCCGAGGTCGGATTGGAATATTCCTCCGTTTTATTTTAGCTTTATTGTAGCATTATTTGAGTATTATCATTTTGGCGATTTATAAAGAGTTTAATTTTGAGTTTTTTTTCTTAGATAATAATTTGCATTAAAATTATTTCATAATTTGAATTTAAGAGCTTCAACAATTTGCAATCAATTTAATACGATAATTTGTCAAAATTTAGCAAAATTTTACAATTTAGATTTTAATGTCACAGCAGTTTATTTCGGGATTCCATGATCGAATTAGAATATTCTTTCGTTTGATTCTAGCTTTATTGTAAGATTCCGCGGTCGAAGTGAAATATTCTTCCGTTTTATTCTAGCTTTATTTCAGTCTTATTGGTGTATTATGAATGTAGAAGATAAAGGTCAGCTTTTACATATGCAAAAAGGAACCTACCGGGAGGAAGATGACCTAAAGCAGCGAAAATGGAAGGAAGGAGCGAACGCAGCTAAAAAGGAAGGAGCGAACGCAGCGAAGAAGACGAGCAAGTGTGAGCGGAAATTTGCCTTTTCACTCATTGCGGGTCGGGCCGGGCGTAAATCAAAATAGTTTTTTTTTTAAATGGGGGGACCCACATACTCCACATGTCACGATTTGATTGGAGTCCGGACGCAGAGCTGCGTCTGGACTCCAGACCGAATAAAAATTCCTACTGCGGGTATAGTAATTAATATTTATGGGGGCATTGACATACATACCTAATAAAATATAGTATTATTTTTTACAAGGAGAAGTGATTACTCGAATGAAGAAGGATTAGATCGCACTTGGTCGTTCTCTAGTATAAGCGGCCAGGCTGAATCAGAAGATCAAAAAATAAGGGAGCCAGCAAACACTCATGGGCTGATTACGAAAGACCGACTATGAGAGGCCGAGTATGAGTATTAACAGAAGCAGAGATCCTACCAGTTCACTGAAGAAGTCATCTGAAAGAACCTCTCGAAGAACAGTTTTATTAGAAATATTAACAATAAGACAATCATATATGTTTAAACATATAGCAATAATATAGGGCTAATTGGTTAAATTTGTTATTCTGAAGTTAATTGATTTCGACATATATGAGAGTTGCATTATGAGAAAATAAAAGAAGATCGGTTTCTTGAAAAGTGGCAGGACGCCAAAGACAGGAAAGCTGGATTTAGTACACACAAATGTGTGGGGACCTTTTCCAGTGATATCTCTTGGAAGCTCTCGTTACTACGTCACATTCATTGATGATTACAACAGAAAGGTATGGGTCTATATAGGGAGTTAGAGTTTTCTTGGTGAAGATGCGTGTCTCTTCATATTTGTGGGTTGTGGGGAGCGAGGCGAGTTAGTAATTTTATCCGTGGGTTTTATTTATAAATAGATGTGTAACTCTATGGGTATGTTTGAACCGAACTATTGTAACTCCTCTGAAATAGTGAAATTCACCGCTCTGCTCCCGAGGACGTAGGCATTCATGCCGAACCTTGTTAAATCTTTGTGTTCTTCTTCTGGATTTGCGTTTTGTTCGCCCTGAATATTTTCATAACAATGAAGGCCAACCCCTATAAATAGGAATATTAAATGTAAATCGGGATTTTGATTTCGATCAAGATTACAATTTTCCATTTACTGAAGCTTAGTTTCTTTCCTCTGATCCCTCTCAACTTGATCATTCTTGTCTTAACTCAGTTGCTCAACTACTCAGCTCTCTGTACCCACTATTATCTCTTCTTTCCTGCATTCTTTTTCCATTGTGATTCAAAAATAAATTTAAGTTCAATAAAGTTAAACTTTTTAAAAGAGAAATACATTTTTATGCATAGATAAAATGGCATGTTCGTAAAAACTGAAATTTGATGTTAGGTATGAAAATAAATAGGAATTGAGTGATTTGTAAGTAAATCTTTTATATTTATCATAAATAGCAAATACCAATCTCAAAAGTTTTTGTTTTGTGGCGTTATGTGTGTAACGTTAAACAATATTTATTTGTTGCTCGAAGGCTCGTATGCGCATTAATTGAATGAGCAAAGAGAGATAGAGGGGAGATAAAGAAAGTGATGTGCGTGGATGACCAGATATGCAAAACATATTCATTCTCATCTTTAAATCTCTCAATTTTAAAACATAAAAACAACAGACATTTACATAATTAGGGGAGTCAAAGAGCTGACACGGAAACTCCAATTTGAGTCCACTCAAAAAATTTTGATTTGAGTTTATTTATTTTTAATTGGATCACGTTTAAAAATCTTAATCTGTTTAATTTTTTAGTTTAAGTTTGGGTTGTCCCGCAAATCAGAAAATAGCCCAAAATTTTTAAATTGACACAAAACTTTCTGCCAACTAGAATTTTACAGTAGATTGACCATAAATTGACCCAATCTGGCTTGATTTTGACATGAATAGTTATTACTCTTTATATTAAATGGGTTAAACGTGTCATTTTTGGTTTGGTGGGTTAAAGGTGGGTCGTGTTTGAGTTGGACCTTTTGACCCGTTTAATATTGAAGTAGAGTTCGGGTCGAGCAATTTCGGGTCGGGTCAGATCCGAAGCCGACCTGCAACTCGATTTGACACTCTGACACATACTGACCATGCAATTCACTCATATACACATGCATATCATTCAAATCATAACATTAGATAAAAAAATAACATCGTTGCTATGTTTATAAATGTAAAATATACATTTACATAATTGTATTCCTATTGATGATCTTCTTAAACGTAAAGGTTTAAAAATTATTTCTAAATGTTACTGATGTAAGGTTGAAGAGGAATCTACTATGCATACTTTCAGTTATTGCAAATTTGCTCAAGTTATTTGGCAGAAAATATTTTCTTTATGTGGTCGGCTGGACCATTTTCAGAACTACACTTCTATTTCTGATATGTTTAATGACTGGAACAATAAAGGTCATCCTTTCCTTAGTTGTATACCCTCTATTATTATCTGGTTTATTTGGTTGACTCGTAATAACACTAAATTTAATGGTACAGTGATCAATTCTTTTCAGGTAATTGGTCAAATTTCTTCTTATATTCATAAAAGCTTAACTGTTAACGACCTTAAGTTTAGCAGTAATAAGTATTTTATTGCTTTAGCATATAAGCTTAATCTTCATTTAAGCTTTACCTCGAATTCTGTTGGCAAAATTCACTGGCTCAAACCTCCTGCTCCTTATATGAAGTTTAACACTGATGGTTCTTGGAATAATTTAAAAGCAGGTATTGGTGGCATCTGTTGTGATTGGAATGGCATTCCTATTGCATGATTTGCTGCTCCTATTACTACCCTATCTCCTTTAATTACTGAAACTGAGGTTGTTATATTTGCTTTGCTTATTGCTAAACACAAGGGTTGGCGTAATATCTATTTAGAAACTGATTCTCTTTGTTTATGGAATATTTTTGCTTTAAATTTTGCTTGCCATTGGAGTATTGTATTACAGATTAAAAAGATCATAGAGTTGTCTGCTGGAATGAATGTGATCTGGATGCATACGAGACGAGAAGGAAATGTGGTGGCTGATTGACTTTCAAAGCTTAGAACTCATTTGCAAAGGCCTATAGTTTCTAACTTTATTCCTGTAGTCTTGAATTCTGTTCTTGTTTTAGATAATTAATGCGTTTTTTTGTGTCCGGTTGAGTCGTGTGAGTTGTATGATTTTTATTTTTTTGGAAAAAGGACCTAGTCTTTTATTTCTTTTTGGGTTTTTGTAGGGTGCGTGAGTTGGGACCTTTTCCCGGGTTTGTACTTTTTTATTCGAGCGATAAAATCGAGCCTATCGAAGCTCTTTTATAATATATATATATATATATATATATATATATATATATATATATATATATATATATATATTTGGAGGAAAGAGCACTTATAACTCCTTAAGTGTTAATATAAAAAGTGTAGTACAAGGGGGAGGTTAATATATACCTTCTTGATGTGCCCCATCTTAGAATTGTAAATTAAATGGAGTAATAGAAGCACTTTTTGAATATATATATATATATATATATATATATATATATATATATATATATATATATATATATATATATATATATATTTATTTATTGAATCTATGTCATGTGAGACATGCCCAAAAATCGGAGTGGTAGGAATCTTGAGGGAGAAGTAGAGAGAGAGAGAGAATAAAAGTACAATTATAGACTTGTTTTGTAGAGGCAAACTGGGGTATTCTTAGCCTTTGTAACTCATTTTGTGTCTTATAATTGAAGAGTTACAAAAGAGAAGAGAGATCTCCTTACAAAGTATGGGTTTCAAATGAAGAGGCAAAATAACATTTTTGCATTATTCAACCCCTATTTATAAAAGATAAGGGGTTATGAAGAAGAAAATTGCATATATTTCCCTCCTTTAATGTGGGCATTACAAGACAATGTTGTCTTTTGTCGCTTCTTTTTTATTTTGTAACAGATTTATGCATCTTTTGATTTTTATAGATCATTTGGTTGGCAGATCCTTGATTCGGTCGACTGTGTTGGGGTCAGTCAGCTATTTTGTCTAGATATTGGTCGGTCAGTCATTGCCCAGAGAAGCAAGACAGTTTTAAGTGCTATATCCACTCAGCCCTAGCACGGTTGTTAGGATTTTTTGTTTCTTAGTAATCTTTGGGAGGAATGTTGAGAGCCTCACTATAATGCTTGTTCGATCGGCTTAAGCGGACATTTGGTCAGTCACGAGTCTTTAGGTTGGATCATTGTTAGTGGGCCGAAGGTTTTTCAACTAGCCAACTTTATGAGTACTTAGTTTTTGATCTAGATCGCTAGATTGTTTCATGCAAGTCCTTTTTGGGTGTACATATTAAGTTCTCCAATTTTCTTGCTACTTGATAACAAGAAATATGATAAAAACAAGGAAATTTATTACTTGCAATTAATCGAATCTTAGTATTGATAATATAATGTAATAATAGGTTCCGTTGATTTCTGTGCCCACAACCCTTATATATAAGATGTTGGGAGCAGTTCTATTGTCTTGAATCTGTTATATGCTTTCACTTGGTTTCAATGATTCCATTTTCAAAAAAGGATTTGAGTCGACGCTGAAATCCGTATATCAGGCAAAATGTTGGTTGCTCTTGCTATAAGACAACATCCATGCGAGGGTGGGCTGACATAAAAACTGTAACCCATAGAGTGAGTGGAGATAGAGTTTTCTGACTTTATTCGAGGGACCCTGAAGAAGGTTCAACCTATCGCTGAGCAGGAGCTGTGTGATTCAACATTCGATCCAACGATGAAGAGCCCTGCGGAAGTTCAGGTCTAAACAAGAGTTGTTAACATTTCCCCAAAGGGGTTGAAAGAAGTGACTCTCCAATCAGTGAAAAGGGTTGGTTGATGAATTTGCATCTTTTGATGTTGCTAGAACTACTTGGTCTGAAGTGAATCAAAATTTGGGTATGAGATTCCCTTCATTCTCTCTCTGTTTAAATTCCTTTTCATTTGTTGTTTTATTTTTTTTCTTCCTCTAGATGAGGATCTCGAGCTATAGAATTTTTTGGTTGATGGTGGTTGCCAAATTTGGCCTTGTTGACAAACTCATTCCCCCAGCACCAAGTGGTATCAAGGAGAATGTGGTCGATCACCAGGCTAATCCTATGGAGGCTCGGGGGGAGGCATCAGAGGGACGCTTCATTTCCCAGAGAACCTTGAACCGTCTCCTAGAAGAAGTGGAGAATGCTTTGACTAGGCAGGATGAGGATCTTTGTATGGTGTTGCAGGAAATGTATGAGAAGGTATTCAGTAATCGCCAAGAGTTTTTAGAACTTTTGGAAGATGCATTTCACAGAGGGTTCATTTCGAAGCCCACCAAGCGATTCAATTCAAACTCGGCGGTCATATATGTATAAAAAGTTATTTAGGAGGGGTTTGGTCCTGGTCGACATAGCCGAGTACCAATTTGTAAAGAATATTTTATTGAACTAGAACAATTGAAATTAAATTTTTTAATAAATAAAGTTTTTTTTTTGTTTTTCGTATATCTTAATTTTTGTGATGCATAGTATTTCCTCTCAAAATTCTGGTGCGACTTTTCCACTTCCATCGAATTTCTTTAAATATGGGTTGAGGGACTCATTAACACGCCTTCCATCTCTTCTTCTCAAGTCTCGACATACAGTTTTTTGTTTTTCGTATGGCTTTATCTAGGGGTGTAAACGAACCGAACACGAACGAACAGAGCTAGTGTTCGTGTTTGAAATGTTCGAACACATCATTGTTCGTGTTTGGTTCGTTTGCTTATCGAACGAACACGAACTTTACGACGAGCCGAACACGAGCCGTTCGCGAACAATGAAGCTTTTTTGACGCCATCACTTTGATAGGATACTTCTCAAAATGAAGCAAATTGATCGGGTATTTTCAGTACACATCAGGTAACCCATACTTCCTCAAAATGAAGCAAACCGAAAAAGGCATTTAGAGTTTTGATTTGGGTTTTATTTTAATATATAGTATAATATATTAATTATAATATTATAATATTTATATTAATATAATTAATACTATAATATTATTATTGTTATAATAATTTATCATATATTATAATTTATAGAAGTTTAATTATTTAAAATATGATAAATTTTTATAATATATAATTATTTTTAAAATATCATAAATTTTTTATATATAATTATTTTAAATTATTTTATATTTCGAACAATAACGAATCAAACACAAACGAACACATCACTGTTCGTTTTTGGTTCGTTTAACAAACCGAACGAAAAAAATAGTTTGTGTTCGTCTCGTTTGCTTATCGAACGAATCGAACACGAACTTTTTTGTGAACCGAACACGAACTGTTCGCGAACAACGAGCTTTTTTGACAGCCCTAGCTTTATCTGCTCATCCTTCTTTTATATTATAAGATGGCTCCCGAGAGAGATGCCTACCAATCATTCCATACTGTCTCCTCCCGAGATTTGTTTCATAATAGAAGACTTTATCTTTAAGAGCTAATTTCCTGGATAAGAGGGCAACAACTACGTATAGAGATGGCTTGGTAGTCTACCTGGATCAGTTTCGTTATGGGCTACGATTACCATTATGTCATGAACTTTGGATTGTTTTCAATCGATATGAGGTTATTCTCGCTCAAATCAAGCCAAACTCCATTTTTGCAATAATGAATTAAATCATTTTTTGCCAACAAAATGGAACCCATCGTCTATTCAGCCACATGTTCTCTTTTTGCATAAAGGCTAATAGAAACGTCTAATTCAGAACAATTGGCCCATTCCAATTCTCCAGATTGGAAGACAAAGTTAAGGATTAAAGATATTAATTTCTATCTCTACATCATCTGAGAGCTGAGGTGTAAGGACTGTTTAGACTGGCGACATCTTCCAGAAGTAAGGCACCAACTATAGTCGAATTGGAGGTGCTGACACTGAGGGTCAGCTACTCTCAATTCTTCAGTATACAGAGCTGATGACTTTAAACGGAGTCATGTTTTTGAGTTTTTTGGCCAGATAACAATGAAATTATTGGTTTTCTCTGACGCTACTGAAGTTAAGCGTGAATAAAAGTTAGCTGCTTGAATAACAATAAAGAAGTCTAAGGCTGAGGCTAATGTAGGAGAAGCCTCAAAGCAAAGCGGTGATAGCTGAAGGGAGTCCTAATGAGGCTCAAGGTAGTGTAGTTTGTTCAGTAGATGAGGATTTTATCTTTTCCATTTCTAGAACTACAGTGGAAATTTTAGTGCGTTTTGACCGGTAAAACATGTATCTCATGCTAATTTCGTCACTTATCTCTTTTATGTAGTTCCTTCTGGTCAGCGAGAAGCTATGGGACCATCTAGCTGCCCCAAGGAAGGCATTGACAAAGGCGTATCTTTTGAGGAAGGAAGAGGCTGAAGCACAACAGACTGCATCCCACCAAGATTCTTCGTTCATTGACATATCACTAGGAGCAAGGCCGGTGGGCATGCTACTCCCACATAGATCAAGTCTGAAACTAATCTGAAAATGAGATTTGCAGAGGGAGTTCAACACTGCAAGTATAAAAAGCTAATAAAAGTGTCGACTCCTCCACCCCCTCTATCTTATAAAAAGAAGAAGATGGGTTCCTCATCTAGCTGGTTTCCCTCTTAGATCAAGCGACAAAGATTTTTAACTCTTTTGATGGTCAATTCACAGCTATCATCCAATCATAAGATTTTAGGCAAATGGATATGAATGAGAAGATCGTGGCAATCGAGCGATTCAATTGGACGAGCTTGGTTGATCTAAAGTATGCTGAATTAAAAAGAATTTGTTGCTCTTTGCAACAGTTTTGAGGGGTCATCTAGGGATGACTTGGACGTTGAAGATGAAAGAGGATCTTCTTTTTGGCTTCCTGATCTTAAATATATATTTTCCTTTTTTGGGAGAAAATTTTGTAAGGTTTATATAGACAAACTCTCCTGTAAACCTACATGACTCAATTCTATGTAGTCTTTTGTGCATCTAATCCTACTTTTTACCTGTTTTTTTTCCTAGCTATCATGGATTTTTATTACTGATTTACAGGCTGCATGAGGTAAAGTGATCATTTCAGAGAGAGAAAAAGTAAGCCCAAATTTCCAAAATAGGCGTGACCACGACTCAAATGGTTGTGAACACGCCAAATGCATTAGTGTGATTACACTTGGATCATGCGTGACCACACTGCTCCATCAACAATGTTGACATGAACATGCCGAGTTTAGGCTTGGCCATGTCGATGTAGCAGGAAATATTTTTGGAAAGAAATTTCTTCGTAATCCATAACTGGCTATAAAAATGGATTTATGACAACTTTAAAGCGAGCTTGGATCATCAGAGTTAGAGGCAGAGCTTGATGGACTTGGTGAGAGAGAAATAGAGCTTCTCTCTTTGGGCTTTCTTCCTTGCTTGAGGTTGAGGTCCTAAGGGCTGTTTCTCCCCTTTCTTCCACTCTATTTTTTTTTTCCTAACTTTTTTGGAGGAAAATTGTATAAGAGGGAGAGCTTTTGCTTGGGTGGATATGACAAGTTATTTTGTAAGTATTTACTCCATATTTAGCTTACAATAATGATTTCCATGAACTTGTTTTCTATTGTTTATTATATTATACGTCTTAGCATCAGTTTTTAATGTCACGAGTGTAGGGTGTCCACCTGCGTGACTCAGGATAGTTTACGGCCTATCCGTAACATTGTTGACCTCACTTTTGTTGAGGTCTAGCCTTTCTTTAGATTAGCCTAGGGTCTAGCCATAAGATTTTCCTGATGACTATCTTAGAGGACTAGAAATGAAACCCTCACCCTATAGAAATTCAAAACACTTTTTTGCTTCACTTAGAGTTTTCAAATGCTCAAAGTCTAACCTCTAAGTACTTAGAATGATGAGACCAAGCATAAGGAAACTCAAGATGAGTCCTTATAGGATGGTCAGGCCCTAGGACTTACACTGGGTGGTTGGTCTTGAGTTAGCACACACACACTTGCACATTACACCTTCACACACTACTCACTACCCTAAACCAAACTCATTCCATTTTGGTCCCCTGTTCTTTGGAAACTCGTAGGGGTGGTCCCACAAACCCTAAGCCTATGGCTAAGGTGGATATGACCAGCACACCTTGATCCATGGTTCAAATAAGTTGGCACTCCCAATAGACACCCCAATTTTACCAAATTCTCAATTTTACTAACTTCCCAATTTTACCAAATTCCCAAATTTTGACCCTTTAAACAGCTCAACCCTACCAAATTACCAAAATACCCTTAAATCCAAAATTTCCCCCAAAATCCCAAAATTACCAAAAATTCTCAAATCCCTTCAAAAATCATTCCAAAATTGTCACCACCATCAAAATTACCCAATTCTACCAAAATTTCCAAAATACCCAAAATGATCAAATTATCTCTCCAAATTCAAAAATTCAAAAAATTCCTAAAAATTCCAAAATCATCCCAAATGTCTCCAAAAGCAATTAACACTTTACTTGACCCAATTTGACTCATTTTAACCAAAAGCCCAAAATTGCCTCTTTAAGCCTAAAATACCCAAATCACCCCTAATTTCCACTCAATTGATCTTAATCTCCCCCAATTTCAATTCTAAACTCAAATTAATCATGCCCAATATCATTTTAAACCAAATCCAAGTCCAATTTGACCTAATTTCAAGCTCAATTTCAACCTAAATCCAAAAGCCTCAAATTTGACCAAGAGTCCAAATTCCCTAAATTGAACCCCTTAGCCAAATCAAAACCCCAAATTTGAATTCTATACTTCTCATGACATTCCTCTAATCCAAATTGATCAGCCAATTGATCTGAATTTAAGCCCAAACTTCACCTAAGTCCAGCCAAATATAAAATCCCCAATTTTGCCACAAATTTGTCATATGACCAAAATCTACCAAATTAAATATACCGACTTTGAAATCTCCACCCAATTAATGTTGAGAACTCTTCATGACATTCCCATAGACCATTTTGAACCATCAAATAAACCTTGACCCAACTCTAGCCAAACCAAAACCCAAAACCCAAGCTAACCTAAATGTCCCAAAATTTACCAAATGACCAAATCAAGCCAAATTGATCCCCAAACCAACTCAAAACCTCTCCAATACTTTTCTAAACTCTTCATGACAATCATTTGCACCATTTTTCTCAATCAATTAGCCCCAACCCAAGCTCAAACCCAAGTTAGCACAAGCTAGCCCAAATTGAACCCATGATAAAATGTGACCTAAACTAGCCCAATGTGACCAAACCTAACCTCCCACAGCCACCAAATTGACCCTAGAGACTGAGCTAGATCCATCTAGCCCAACCTAGTGGAGCCATGGACTAAGGGTCCCCTAATTTGGGGGATTTCTTTTAATTTTAGGCTAAACCAAGGATATTTTGTTCTATGCTTTCCCCAAACTAAATTAATGCCTTGAGTGATTCCTCAATGAACCACTTGACCTCTGGCCACCCTCCCCTGGCCTGGCCGGCCAGTTTAGTTAGTGGAGAAGCCAAAACTGAGAGCTACCACCCATGGTCAAAACCCAAATTCACCCATCCAGGCTGGACAACCCTAATTGGTCAATGGTGCCTTTCTTCCCTCCATCTAAGCAATTGATTCCACCCACCAGCAGGCCCTGAGCTTCACCCCAACCATGGCTATATAAACCCCACCTCTTCACGGCCAAAACAGGAGATGCACATGTACCTTAGGGAAACTTTGTCAAATTGCTCCCAGAGCTTCCTCCACCACTCCTAAGCTCTAGCCAACCAAATTTCAACCTTATCCCCCACTGTCTAAGCTCAATTTTTGAGCTCAAAATCAAGATGAAACAAGGACATAGTTGGCCACACCTTCATTTAATTGCACCCACACCATTCCTACACTGAACGAAGAAAAACCCCCGTAAAAGCCCCATCACAAAGAGCCTCCAACCATGACTTTATTCAACACCTGAAATCGGCCTTGGTCGAATTTAGGTCTAGACATTTCACCAAAGCAAGGGACTTCCTCTGCAAGATCGTTCGACCCCTTGAAGCTTCTACATCTATCTGATTGAGGTCTCCCCTCCCAGACCAAGGTATTAAACTCTTTCACCCTCCTGAGACTATATTGATTCTCTGTGCACATTGAGTTAATTTCAAGCTAGGTTAGTCATATAGATAGGTTTGTCTAGGTTAGATGAGTTCATAGAAACAAACCCAAAGTGCTTTGGTTGAGTCTAGGCTGAGATCTTAGGGTTTTAGTGTGGACGACTTACGGGACAAACCAGTTGTGGACGATGATCCAGAGTCGTTGGATCGTGCTTGTATTCAGTGGACGGTTATGGAGTCGGATTGACCCGTGGTACATAAAGTGCCAGTCGAGTCAATGCCGAGTCAGATGGCGGCATCCAATCTCGTGGTGACACATAGCGCTTTCACACACCGTAGGATTACGTGGCACCGCACTGTATAAGTAGGAAAATAGGGGATTTATGAATTATTTAATTCATCCTAAATTAAAAAATTCATAACTTGGTGTAGAAAAACCAAAAAAATAAAATAAAAATACTCACTTTCTCAGTGAATAGAGGAAAATAAAGTGGAATTGGTTTCAAGTCTATTTGATGCATATTTGATTTTTAATTGATTAAACATTGCATTTAGTCCTTTGATTTTCCATGAGCATGCACATTTCACCATGGCATGAAACTTAGGGCTTTTGTTTTTTCTATTATGTGGGACCTTCCCTGATTTTTCTAAAGTCGGGGGAGATCTCCATGAGGAGATCCTTATTTTTCAAAGTTATTGTGTCTGTTTTGATTTAAAAATATAAAAATTATAATATTCATCAAAAAATATAAAAATAGTTTGGTAGGTTTCCTGTGACGAGAGGACCTAAAGAAAAATACAAACTTGATTTAACTCATTAAAACTTACCTTAATTTTAATCAACTCAATAAACAAAAAGAGAATTAAATTGGATTAAATATAAATGGTAAGGGCATGATTTTTGCCCCCCACTATGGCTTAGGGTCAGAGGAACTCCCATAAAAAGTTTTAAATTATTTGAAATTAATTTAATTACCTAATTGAATTTTTTAGGATTGGTAGTGTTTTTGGCACTAAAATAATTATAATAAATAAAATATAAGTTAAAAAATTATGAAATTGGTTTTGGGAGATCCTTGTGACTACGGAAATTTTATAAAAATAAAATGGTAATTAAAATCAAAACTTCATTTTTTACCTAAGTTTTGAATTTTAAAATAATTAAAAATTATGAAAATAATATAAAAATCATAAAAATCACTAAAATACAAAAATATACCAAGCTATCACATTTGGTTTGTTAATCATTCAGGAACCATTAAAATAATTTTCCTAATTTTCTAAATAAAGATATTAATTTTTGAAGCCTAAAAATGGATTTTTCTTAATTTCTCACTAAAATAATTCTAATATATAAAACATAAATAAAAAAATATAAAGTTTATTTCTCTGGGATCCATGATCTTAGGGAGATTTATGAAAAATATGAAACTTAAAAATATTTTATATTTAATTAATACTCCAGAACTTAAAATAATCATAATTAATAAATTATTATTAAAAAATTCATGAAATTTGGTCAAGTGGTTCACTGGTCTAGATGAACCTCCATTAATTTTCTTAAAAATAAATATTGTGTTTTGATTAAATTATAAAATTCTCTTTGAAAATCTTTATTTTTGTAATAAAATAATTATATAAGTTAAATTAAAATTGGAAAAATCACATTTTCTCCTCTGATATTCTAATTGACCCATGAGTAGGGTACCATAAAAATTCCAAAGTCATTTGCATCAAATTTAATAAATTATGAAGTGTTAGGTCCTCAGGGGCAAAATTATAATTTTGGAAGATTTGACCTTAATCAATATTTAGGTTTAATTAAAGTGGGAAATGGGCAATGAATTATCCTAATCAACATAATTAAATTATTGAAAAATAAAGGATTAAGTGGTAGAAAACAATCCTGCATTTGTCACATTAAAAGAAAAATTTACAATTTTCTCAATTATTTTAATTTGGAAGATAATATAAACTAAATGATCCCAGGGATAGAGGTTTGACTTTGGAAGTTAATAATCCATCAATCTAATATCACTAGTTGGTGTTTGATGATAATTTTAATAATTTGATAGGGATTAAGAATCATGACCATATAGGTTAACTTTTTTCAAAATTGCAAATATACCCACTAAAGTCTTAAGAGCTTGGTAGTGAGCTAGGCTCCATCAAGTATGATTAAATGAGGTTTAGAAGAAAAACTTAATTAATTTCACACACTTTTCAAACACTACAAGTCCACTTCTAAAATAAGATAGGCTATGTCTTATAATGAACAAGTTTACCCTTAAGGACCTTCACTCACATAATTTATAAATAGAATATCAATTGATAATTACCCCATTCTTAAGGTTGATCAAAACATCAGTTCATTGAGCATTAGGGTATGGTAGGATGAGTTATCAAGCAACATAATAAATTTAAACAAACTCAAGACTTTTCAAGAGATTATGAGGTGTCCGGGGCCCGGTCCCTAGACCTTTCTCATTCTTTTTTTGGATACCATGGAGGACGATTAAACTTATTATGTTTTGCTTGAGAAATCATCTAACAATGAATTAAATAGGACCCACCAAGTTATGATATAGGATTTGGTAGACCTGTACCAAGCTATCTAATGGCTTTACTTTTCTACAAAATTATAAATGTTCACTACAAAAGATACTAAAGTTTTAGGTGGAGGAACGAGAAGACTCAACATGTACGCTTTTATAGTTTACAGTACCTTCTTTTCCTGCACTTTCTTTATTGCACTTTTCTTGCTTGTAAACTTGCATGATAAAAAACAAGGTCACCCTGCATGTCAAAACTAAAACTTTTAGGATAGCCACAAAACCAAAACCAAAATTTAAATTAAAACAAAGCAAAGATAAAATTCACCACCACAACAGTCAAAATATAAAACAACTCAAAATTTAATTACAAACAAAACAAAAATCACAATTGCAACTAAGTTAAAATATCTCTATCGGATGATCGGGAATCCCTCGGAGGATATAACCTACTGCTACTAACGTGATTTCCCATGGTCTAAATGAAAATGCTGAATTTTTTTAATTGAATTTGGTAAATTCATCCGGACTAGGTGAATCTGAAGAAATAGTGGTGCCGGAATGAGGTAACCATGGAATCCTAACCGGTGTCACTATAATCAACTTAAATATTCCCCTTATAAGACATTAAGAAATCTCAATTTAAATATTTTCAGAACATGTCATTTGTCTAATCTCTTCAATTTGAAACTTTTAAAACTAAATATTCTACGACGAGGAGCTTGGAGCAGACATAGTGGGCAGCATGACCATCTTCAACAGCAAATCTCCTTAGAATAAACAACAAGCCATAGGATTTCGAGGTAGTTTGTCTAGTGTAACATAAACCCTCACTTTATCTCTTTAGGCATTTGCATAATCATGTTGTGCAATATAAGCATTAACTCGTTTTAGGTTCCAAGGTTTTAATTTGATATGACATAAATCCTCCTATCTTCCAGGCTATTCACATGATCGGTATCAAGTGAATGTAAGCCCTAAATAATACAATTGGTATGATGAAATCTTCAATAAATATCTCAAATTGAAGCTAAACAATAGGATAATTTGGGAAATCACTGAGATTCTTCTTGGAGTTGTCTTTTCCCCTAGCCTTCTTTTCCTTTGGATTCTTATAATAAATGTTCCAAACTTGAGCCACTCACCTATTGGATTTCCTATTATCACATTACTTTGAAAAATCCTATCTTTTAGAAGTCATGAATACAATATTTCCTGATCAATATCAAGAGTTTTCTTAGATAACTTCGGTTATCTAAAATTTAATTAACTATAGGGGATTGCCCTTATAAAAAACATAAAGACCCCATATTAATTAAACACTATCTAATTCTTTTGTATTAAATAGGGGAAGTTTTCGGTCAACATAAATCATTCACAGACCAAACAGATGTCATGAATTCTTTAGTTTATTCGATCAAGCCTCACCATAAAGTAATGTATCTATTCTTCGGGATATAGACATGGCTTGTGATGTAGTGCTTAATTATGTAAACTATCGCATGTATGAGATTTGTTTGATTTCATATTTTAAAATCAAAATGATATTTTTTGAAACTATATACATATATTAAATTAAATCTATCTCCAAACTCTTTGCACAGACAAACATCCGGTAGTTTAGACACCCACCTGATACCTTTTTGGTGCGTGTTGAGGGACACTTTGTCGGGATCGTCCTGCTAGAATTTGACCTTCGCTTAGGCCGGTTCGGCATTTTATTCACCGGATGACTACAATCGGGTCCAAAATTATTATTCATTACGCCATACGAGAAATTGGTTTAAATTGGCCCGATCATCAGTGATGTTTTTCATATGACTCCGAATGATGAAACAGATTGTACGAAGGCGTCTGAAACATCGATTTCACCTACGGAGGGGGATAACTATAATAATAATATTATTATTATTAATATATATATATATATATATATATATATATATATATATATATATATATATATATTATAATTCGATAAACCTATCGTATATGCCTCGTTACTCCCTCCCAGCACCCTATTTTTGCATGAATCTTAGCCATCACCTCCTACTTCATGGATCTCGCCCCCAACCCATGGCTGGCGGCCCGTCGGCGAGCTCGCCAGTGTCCACTCCCTACACGATGGCTCTCCTTCCCCATTTTCTGTGAAACCGCCCATTCTCCTTCTCTTCTTCTTCTCACTCGACTACACGCCGAGCTCCCCAGCCGGTCCATCTTACCAAAATATTCCTCGGCTGCTGGACCTCTCATTCTCACCCAAATGAATAGCCACCAAGCCTCCTCTTAGCTTGCCCCATACAAGGGCCGAAACTCTTATTTTTCATCTCCTTTTGCACTGTTCATACCCAAAATCATGAAGGCAAACAAGGAAGGTAAAATTGGATAAGTTCTTGCTCTAAATTTTTTATAATGTGCAAAGAAATGGTTTCATACATGTATGAATGTGTGGATCTTTGGTGATGTGCAAAATCTGTGGATCTCTTGTGATTTAGAAGCCCTTTCTTCGCCCCTCACTTTCTAGTGTTGGGACTTTAGCACTTCTATGTTTATTTTCTACTAAATGCTGAAATTTCTTTTAGATGCATGAATGTTGCTTCCGATATGTGCACATGAGTGGATATTTTTTGATTTGAAATTAGTTGGAATGCTAACGATTTATTGTGGTCACTTTCATTTTTGGTGGAATGATGGAAATGAGCTTATGACATTGCATTCTCCCACTCACTTTGTGTTATGTCTTGTGAGGTGAATCCGTTCAACCTCTTATCACAAAGGTACAATTTGGGTTGCATTTTTATATGCTTTGATCATTTATTTTGGGTACTTTGCATACCTCATTAGCTCCCATGATCTGTGGTCGTATTAGCAAGGAAGTGAACTTAGATCATGGAAAAAAATGCATTCTCAACCATCACAGTGGTGAGATTTCTCTGACACTCCTAGCTAGCTTAAGTTTATTGGTGTTTAGGCATGTGGATTTGATTGCCCACACGGGGTGCGTGCGCCGGTGTGAGCCAGTGGGATGCCATTTCTATGTGAAAGATCTTTTATTACCTAGAGCCAGCCTTTAGGGTAGTGTTTTCCATATGTGGCCAAACACCCTTCATAAAGCCGAGTGTCTCCCCTTGTTGTGAGCCTTAGCACTAGTCCTGATGGGTCGGAGTCCCTCACTCCCATTAGATTTCTCAGTTTAACTTAGAGAAACTGGGAGGTCGAACTTGAAAAAGTGAGAGAACCTTTGTAGCTTGCTCACTTTGCAAAGTCTGGAGGAGTTCGTGAAATGGGAAAATGTTTTGTTGCTAGCCTATTTCAGAACGCCGTGGAGACTTCCCCCCTCAGAGATCTAGGGAGAAACTCTCCACATTTCCTCACCAAAGCAAGCGGCGGTGATGCCACACATCCAAGGATCTAGACCCTAGGTTTTCCTAGCTGTGGTCGCTAGCACAAGCCTAGTTGGCTATCTGCATGTTGGTTTGCTTCAGATTGCACTAATTTTGCTTTGGGCATGTTTGCATTTCACTTTGCTCCGACTGGCCTCCCCGACACGGTGAACATCTCAATTCCCTCCGATCAGCCGCCCTGACCCAACAAGCATATCACTTTTGTTCAACTGGCCATCCCAGCTTGATCAACCGTGCATGTTGGTTCAACTAGCCACCACGGCTTGGTCGACAGGCCACTTGATCCTTTGCATGTTATGTTGTTCATGTACATGTTTTTTGCATGTTTATTTGCTTGTATTGCATATCCTCAAGTCACTACCACCTCAACAGATTTTCCTCGAGTTGCTACCATCACAGCACGCCCATACCTTTCGCGGTCGCAACCGCGTCGGCATATGTCTTTAGGCTGATGCTGCCACAACACGCCCCTCCCTTTTGGTCACTACCACCTCAATAAACCTCTTCAGACCACTGCCTCCACATCATGTCCATCTATTTTGGTCATTGCTACCTCAATACACCTTCCTCTGGCCGCTTCCATCACGTCACACCCATCTCTTTTAGTCACTGCAGCCTCGACAGACCTTCCTCAGGCTGCTGCCGTCACGACAAGCCCATACCTTTTGGTCACTACTGCCTCGTCACACCATCTTCGGGTCACTGTCGCTATGACAAACCCATTTGTTCGGGCCACTGCTTCCATGACAAGCCCATTTCCCGAGTCACTGCCCCACAGTACACTCATCACTTCTTTCACATGACTCTCTGCACTTGCATTTGCATGTTTGCATGGGTAGTGAGCCGGGCTCATTAGGAGAGTGACCCCGTGTCAGTCACGATGCCTTAACGAGCATTGCTTGTTGGGTTGATCCTGGTGAGCAATACGAGTTAAGTCATTGAGATTGCAATGAGTATAACTGTGTTAAGGATCTAATAGATCTAACTTATGTCACATTTCTTCGTGATGCTCTTTAGATCCTTTAGATCTTTATGATGAGGTAGGTCTGGTGACCTCGTCAAAGTCATATTATACCTAAAATTTCCCCTCACTTAGGCTCTAGGTTACTGCACTTATTGTTAGATGGTGTGCTAGGCTAGGACTTAGGTTACTAGGTAGTCATTTTGATGTCTGGATATTGTTCTTTGCCAGATTGGTTGCCCTAGCCAGGCATCTTTCTTTTGCATTGTGTCTATGGTGTGACTGCATGATTCATATGTATGGTAGTGTGTTAGGGCATTTTTCTACTGTTAGTCATGCCTATTTATATGCATACACAAGTACTGCTATGGGGGGAGCACATGATGATTTCTAAACCTTTTGCTTGCATGTGCTATTTAGCTCCCCTACTTATAAGGCATACCTCATTATACGTTATATGCATGTGAGCTTTCCCACTAACACTCGTTTTCATGCAGAATTGAATCTTTTCTTTTCCTATGTACTTTTTTAGATTTTAGGACTGTTATGTAGCAGAAATAAGATACAAGCACGGGGTTTGAGGTTCTTTGATGTGGGACCCTTATGGAGGGGACCATGAGCTGATGCTCATGCCTCATATCTTAATTTTGCTTTTATACATTGATGTATAAAATTAGGACCGTATATGTATATGCGGAGTCCGACTGCCTTTTTCTTTTCTGGGATATGTTGCCAACCCAACGGTACCGGCTTGTTTATTATATTATTTAGCTTGTTTTACTTTCTGTTACATGCCCGTATGCCTGCATATCTGCATATTTTTCTTATTTATTTCTGTGATCTGGGGTTTCATGATGCAACATAGGCTCATTATGATTTAAAATCTTAATTTTTCTACATAAAAATCCTAAATAAAACATTCAAGGTAAATTAAAATTTAGGATTAAAATATTCATGATTTTAAAAATCTGTACTTTTATTTCCTACATGGCTTTCGGGTTGCATTGCATTTCTATCACCCAAGTCTTATAATAAGGCATGCACAATATTTAAGGATCGCTCTATAGAACTTCATGCATATTTACATGTTCCGAGGAGAAGTCCCCGTGCTTCTCCATCCTGATTGGCCCAACCTCCTTTATAGGTGGTTATTTAGTGCTTGATCTACCTAAAAAATACCCATTTTTATGCCTTATTTATTATTCAATTCTTAAGGATATTATACTTTAATGAAAGGTATTTTCATGTTTTTGGATCTATATGATTAAAAAAAGAGTCCAAGGAAGAAAAAGAAGGAAAAAGGAGCAAAATGGAGGAAAATTTTGGAATTATTGGCCTGACGCCTAGGCGCCAGAATCCGGTGCCTAAGCGCCAGTTTGATACAAATGCTGTCAAGATCTTTGACGACTTTAGGCATTTATTTTGATGGTGCTAGGCGATTATTGGAGCTTCTAGAAGAATGGAAGTTACTCCGATTATATAGAACATGCAATACAATGTATGTGGACACAAGGAAACGGTCTGGATAGCGAAGAGGTGCGATCCAAAGTGAAGAGGTGCAAAATACCTAGTCACGAAGTCCGACGCCTAGGCGCCCGATCCTGGAGCCTAGGCGCGACAGTTACCTTCTAGAAGATGCATTGAATTTGGACGAATTTTGAAGAGGTGCCCTAAGCAACCCCTGGTCAAATTCAAAGCTCTATAAATAGGAGCCCATTCTACAGAAAAAATCGCACCCCCCTCTTAGTACCTATACCTATTTTAGCATCTTCTCTCCCCTTTTAGTTTTACTTAGTCTCTTCCATACTTAGGGTGCCACTTTATTTTGTATCTAGTGAGTTTATTGTGAGTATTTATTGTGTGTTGTTGTTGTTGGAGTCTTTCATCATTGCTTTGGAGTCAGTAGAAGTCAGCGGATCACTTGAAGGAACACTTCAGATAAGTATTTGTACTTTAGTTCAAAGTTTTATAAATATGTTTTATTGTGTTATTTCAATGTGTTCTGAGTAGTTAGTTAACTTTCTCCTTTCAACTATGAAAATATAATAAATTAATTAAATTTTGTAGGAGAATTAAATTTAAAATATTTTAAAACATTGTGATGATATTAATACTCGATCTTAGTTTACTTTTTAAATTGGCCATTTAAATTGCTAAAACCTGTTGAAGAATTTTGAGACCTATCCGGAGATAAATTCTTAATTTGTAGATATCACATGAATCCTTAGGTAATCGCAGGCTATACACAAATTATTTAAGGTGAAGTGCAAATAAATAGGAAGATATTATTTATTGGGCATAAAATTAATTAGTATTTAGAGTGACAGACTAAATTCTAATAATTTGGTTTATAGAAAGGGAACGAGTCACGGGTAGGGCCGACCATAGCCACTTTTGGACATCTAGTAGTGTGAGCCTATATTAACCCATTCTACTAATAAAACATCATGAACCAATCTATAGATTAGTCAATGTTCTTTGCACCTGAACCAAAGAGTAAAGAATATGAATTCTTTTATTTGGCACAATACCATAATCTAAATTCCCTACAAAAGATAATTATTCTATAAATCTTGGATTAGTTGAAAAGGAGAAAGTCGTTTTTATACTTGCATTGAATTTTAATTATTGCTTACTTTACTTTATTACTGCTTACTGCTTACTTACTTATAGTAAAAATTGTTAGTTAATTAAATTTGAATAAACTCTTCAGCCTCAGGATCCATCACTACTTAGAATGACTTAGCACAGAAATTTTTAGCCAAGTATTTTTCACCCTTCATGATCGGTAAGCTTTGGAATGACATCTTGTCTTTTTAAAAATAGAGTGAGATATCATTTATGAAGCATGAGAGAGATTTAAGAAAATGCTTAGGAAGTGTCCACACCATGCCTTGCCCAATTGGCTGATTGTCCGTACCTTCCGCAATGGGCTTGCAGGTTCCCTTAGGTCCATTATAGATGCTGCTACAGAAGTATCCCTAATGGTCAAACCATTTGATAAGGTTAATGTATTCATAGATGATATGGTAGATAATAGTTTCTAATGCACTTCAGATAAGGTAAACCAAAAGAAAGTGGTCAGTGTGAAAAAAAATGATGCCTTGGTCATCCTAGGAGTCTATGTAGCAGGCATTTCTAGGAAATTAGACAATATGAGGTGAAGTTAGTGTAAGGATCGCCAGGAAGTGAAGGGATGTTATACAAACTGGTGGTATATTTTAGGTAGACCATTTCTTGCCTCTGGAAGAGCTATGATTGATGTTCAAAAAGGAGAATTAATTATGAGAGTTAATGATCAAGAAGTGACATTTAATATTTTAAAATCTATGAATTATCCCTCAGCAGAAAAAGATAATGAATGCTTTCGAATGAACATCTGTGATTATTTTAGATATGATCATTTTAAAGAGATGTTAGAAGAGAAAATAGAATTTGAAAATTTAAAAAGTGAGGATGATAATGAAATTGAAGATGATTTTGATGATATAAAGAATGAAGATTTTGACTATATTCATGAAAGAATTGAAATGTTGGATATTATGAAAAGTGATGATAAAAGTTTAATTCCATCTATCATAAAACCTCTTGAATTAGAAATGAATATTCTTCCTAATCATTTGTAATACATGTTTTTAGGAGAATCATCTACCTTACCAGTTATTGTATTTTAGATTTGAATGAATATCAAGAACAAAAATTATTTGATACTTTAAAAATATACAAAAAGGCTTTTGGTTGGACCTTAGCCTATACTAAATGAATCAGTCCTTCGATCTATATGCATAGAATTTTATTAGATGAACAACATAAACCTAGAGCTGATCCGTAAAGGAGATTCAATCCAATGATGAAAGAAGTAGTTAAGAAGAAAATTTTAAAATGGTTTGATGCTGGAATTATTTATCCATTTTCATACAGTGCTTGGGCAAGTCCAATTCATTGTGTCGTTAAGAAAGCAGGAGTGACTGTTTATGTGAATGAACGGAATGATATTATACCAACAAGACAACATAATGGCTGGTGAATTTGTATCGATTATAGAAAATTAAATGCCACAACTAGAAAAAATCATTTTCCTCTTCCCTTTCTAGATCAAATGTTGGATAGACTTACCAGACACAAGTACTATTGCTTTTTGGATGGATATATTGGTTCTCATCAAATACCTATTGCTCATGAGGATCGAGAAAAGACTACATTTACTAGACCTTTTGGAACTTTTACTTTTAGAAGAATGCCCTTTGGATTATGTAATGCACCTGCAACGTTTCAAATATTTATGATGTTTATTTTTAATAATCTAATTGATAATGAAATAGAAGTATTTATGGATGATTTTTCTATATTTGGAACTTCATTTGACATATGTTTGTATAAATTAGAAAATTTTTGGAGCTATGTGAGAAAACAATTTAGCTCTAAATTGGGAAAATGTCAATTTATGGTTGCAGGAGGAACTGTACTTGGGCATAAAATTTTTGAATTTGGTATGGAGGTTAACCCTACAAATATTTAGGTTATTGAGAAATTACCACCTCCTACTGCAGTGAGAGAGGTAAGGAGTTTCTTAGGACATGTTGGATTTTACAGGTGTTGTATTAAAGATTTTTCGGAAATTACTAAACCTCTATGCCAACTTTTAGAAAAAGATAAAAAATTTGATTTTAATGAAGAATATTTGAATGCCTTTGAACTATTGAAAGAAAAACTAATCACTGCCCCTATAATTTTCACCTGATTGGGAGAAACCTTTTGAACTTATGTGTGATGCCAGTGATTTTGCAATTGGAGTTGCTTTAGGGTAAATGTATGATAAAATATTCAAAGTTAATTACTATACAAGTAAAACTCTTAATGAAGCTCAGATTAATTATACCACTACAAAAAGAGAATTATTAGCTATTGTGTATGGTTTTAAAAAGTTTAGACCTTATCTGATTGGAACTAAATGTATAATGCATATGGACCATTCAACTATCAAATATTTAATGCAAAAGAAGGATGCAAAACTGAGATTAATCAGATGGATACTTCTAATGCAAGAATTTGACTTTGTGATAATTGATGGAAAATGAACTGATAATCAAGTTTCTAGCCATTTGTCTAGATTGGAGTATTATAAACTATCTGAATTTGAGAAGAAAATTATAGAAACTTTCCTTAATAAGCAAGTTTACAACATTAAGGAAAGGAATTTGCCTTGGTATGCTGATATTGTGAATTATTTAGTAAGTAATATTTTACAACTTGATTTAAAAAGGTAACAACAAAAAAATTTAGATATGATGCTAAATTTTACTTTTGGGATGAGCCCTACCTATATAAATAGTGTAAGGATCTTATTATTAGAAGATGTGTGTCATATTAAGAAATTGAACCAATTATTAGGAGTTATCATGATTCAGAATTTGGAGGATATTTTGGTACTTATAAAACTACTTATAAAATTTTACGATCTGGATTTTATTGGCATATTCTTTTTAGGGATGTATACAGATCTATAAAATCATGTTCTCGATGTCAGAGAGTAGGTAATATTTCTAGAAGAAATGAAATGCCTCTAAATTTTACATTAGAAGTTGAGATCTTTAATGTATGAGATTGGATTTTATGGGACCATTTACTCTTTCATTTGGAAAGTTATATATATTGGTCGCTGTTGATTATGTCTCAAAATGGATCGAAGCAATTGCTTTACCTTTCAAATTTTTTAATGAAAAATATTTTTACAAGATATGGAATGCTGAGAGCAATCATAACTGATGGTGGATCTCATTTTAGGAATAATCAGATTCAAAGATTGGGTATAAAATATAATATTATTCATAGAATCTCTACTGCTTATCATCCTCAATCCAGTGGTTTAGCAGAAATGTCTAATCGTGAAATTAAAAGAATTTTGAAGAAAACTATATATCTTCACAAATTAGATTGGTATGTGAGATTAGATATTGCATTATGGGCATATAGAACTGCTTTTAAGACCCTTATCGGCATGTCTCTTTATAGACTAATATTTGGAATGACTTGCCACTTACCTGTAGAATTAGAGCATAAAGCATATTGGGCTATAAAAGAGTTGAATTTTAACTTAAAGAATGCATGTGAGAAGATAGTTTTCAATTGAATGAATTGGAAGAAATTAGAAATGAATCTTATCATAATGACATAATTTACAAGGAGAAAATGAAATCATGATATGATCGAGAGATATTAAGAAAGAAATTTGAACCTAGACAGAAAGTTTTGCTATATAATACAAGATTGAAATTATTTCCTGAAAAACTAAAGTCTAGGAGGATAGGACCTCTTACTGTTATTAAAGTTTCTTCTTTTGGAGCTATTGATATTGAGGATCCTAAAATTGGAAAGATATTTTAAGTTAATTGGCATAGATTAAAACTGTATTTTGAAGGGCATCGACCAGATTTTAAAGAGGTTTTAATGTTAATTCATTCTGAATAACTGGATGTTTGTCGGGCTGACGACGTTAAACCAAGCACTTTGTGGGAGACAACCCTTATTTATCTTTATTATGTTTGCTTGCTTGTTTTCGGTAGTTTTGCTTATAGTTAGTAATATCTGAGCCCTACTCATTTGTAAATATCATAAAAGATTGGAAATTATTGGATCTTATCGAAGAATTGGAATATTTCAGACCAAAATGAATTTCAGTGCATTTTTAAACTTTGGCGTCGCCGACACCAAAATGGGTGCCACCAGTGCCCTATTCCAGAGGAGTAGACTTTATTTCGGGATTTGGACGCCGCTGGCACTCTATCCGGTACCACCAGCACCAAAGTTCTGTAGATGGTTCCTAGAGTTTCAAAATATAGTTTTCGTAGTTTTATGCGGGATTTCGTCCTAATAACTTCCCAAAACGTGTTTTTAACTCCTTAAAGTCCAGAAAAATGAAAGGCTTCATTCCAAATTCACATCCAATGGATTCCCACTCCGTAGAAACCGTGAGATTTAGAGTTTTCAACCGACAAAAATTCATAAGTTTTGAGGCGCAGAGAATATTGAACAAAGTGATGGTAAAGAGGAGGATTATCAAAGCAAGAGGGTTTGTAGATTGAGGTATGGATACTCCAAGTACTCGAGTAGAAGAGATTATTGTGCAGAGGTGTTGGGAAGTGTTAATCTACATTACTACCGCTGTATTCATTTTTGTTGTGAAAGAGTTTTATGCAAATCTTCATGGAATCAACTAAGGATTCGTCTATGTGCGAGGCAGGTTTGAACCATTCACTCTGAAGATTAATGATTTGTGTATGATTGAGAACGTGCCTATACCATGGTACAAATTTTGATGCAACGAGGGACAATATAAATGAAATTTATCGCTACTTGACGGATGAATGTGAAGATTGGGAGATAAGAGACAATGGATTTGTTAGTTTTTCTACTGTAATTTTAGATCCAGTGTCGAAGCAATGACATTACTTTATTTCTACAAAGTTACTTCCTACTATGAAAATTAGTAAAGTGATAAGCAGAAGTGCTATTCTAAATTACTGCATTCGAACTGAAAGGCAGATCGATATTGGTTCGATAATTGTGAAATTTGTATTGAGATTGATTGTTCATGGATCTAAATATTGGGTTGGACATCCTTCCACCATATCTTCTTTGCAGCTAGTCACGGGTTCCATATGAAAGTTAGGAAAAAGTGCTTCTTCCTTGGAGGCCTATCGACCCAACTAGTCTTTATGACTGTCACACAATAGGAGATGAGAATGATATGAGCCTCATTGCAGATCAACCATCTCAGAGTTCATTACCTATTCAGCCTTACTTTCCTAATAGTTTCCAAGTGATTTTGAAGAAGATAAAGAAGTAGAAGAAAGAGGTACAAAATCTTATGAATGCTATTAATAATATCTCTAATTTATTTGATCACTTGGATTGGAGAATGAATGAATAATTTGATCACACTGGTCGAATTGAAGATAGTTTGATAAATGTGATGAAAAGGAATGATATGATTGCAGAGGATATGACTGATGAATTCCGTATCGTCTCTTCTACAATCTGTTTGTGCATGGTCAATCTATTGGAGATATCATAGGAGAAGATAGTACTGAGACTGACGATGAGTAGTGACTCTGCTTTATATAGTATTTGGAATTTTTAATATGTTTTGGTGTGCTTAGTGTTGACTTGATTGACTTTGTAATATGTGTTTGGATTTATTATGCTTGGATTCTGTTTTTGTGTTTAATTTTCAGTGTTAGAGTTTCGTAGTGTGTTTGCAATGCTGAAGTTCTATGGCTTGATGAACTTATATGTGAATGCTTAAGTGTGTATATTTGTAATATGGATTTTATATATTAAAGTGATGTTTTGTGTTGTTTGTGTAGATTTTTTGTTAGTTAATTGCTTAATTGATGAAAAAGATGCTTGGAGAGGCTAATTATTTGATGGTGTAATGTTGAAATGATCGAAATGAAAAAAAAAAATTACGAACCCAGAAATTAAACTGGCACCACCGGCGCCCCAATATAAAGAGTTTGGGTAATTAATTTAAATAGTCCGCCGTCGGCGCTATCTAGCGCCGCTGACGCCTGAATACAGAAAAGACCGGAAACCTCTTTATTTTGTGATTTTTACCCTGGAACCCGCCATTTGCATCAATTCCATCTTTTTCTACCTCCAGCCAACGTATTTTTGAGATTTAAGGCTTGCTAGATCGTGGATTTATAACAATTTCAAGGCTTAAAAAGTGTGGATCTTGTCTTCTCTTAGTATGAGCTTCATCCTAAACTAAAATTTTTTTATTTTCACCATGGAAATTTCTCACTTTGTTTAGATTCAAAATTTGAAATTTTTGATGAAGTTTTGAGATTTTTCATAGTGATTTAAGCTCTTACTTACTTAGATTTGCTTTAGGAGTTTCTTACATTGTGATTTATAAATTTATTGGATTTTCTTAAAAAATTTTAAATAACTTCACTTGGCTCCAAAAATAAGTAAAGGCAAGAGAAAGTTGGATTTTGATGAAGAAAGATTTGTCAATGTGAAAGCATATTACTGTTTCAATTCATTCTTATATTACAAAAAGTGTATTCAAGACCGGGCTTCTGAAAATCCGTGTGGATCTGTAGAGCAGTTGATTTTTGATCGAAATTAGGAAACATTTTGTTATTTTACTACTAATGCTATTATGGGTACTGTACAATATTTTTATGCAAATCTGCCTTGGATTAAAACAAAATTTGTGCTTGTTCGGGGAAAAATGGTAGAATTCACCCTCAGCGTATTAACGTTTTTTATCAGTTAAGGGGGATGAGGTTTTGTGAATATGAAAACTTTGATATGAGAGATGATAATATGAAAGAAGTGATTGCTTTTCTTACTAATGGAAGAGGGGAATGGAAAGCAAAGCAAAAACATATGATTAATTTTCCTGCTTCCAAGTTAAATGTAGCTTCTAAAGCTTGGCACTATTTCATCTCTGCAAGATTACTACCTTCTTACCATCACAGTGAAGTCACTAGAGATCAAGCATGTCTTAATTATTGTATTGAGACTGAAACAAATTAATATTGGATCAATTATCTTCAAGAATATTGAGACTATTGCTAGAGTAGAAACCACTGGTGGATTAGGACATCCTGCCCTGATTCATGCATTATGTGCACAATCTGGAGTTGAGTTTGATAGTTCTGAGGAGTTAGTTCATCCACTGAGGCCTATTACCAAGACCATTATTCGTACTTATGAGTCTCATGTGGTAGGAAGAGGAGAAAGTAGGAGTACTGATATTCCTACTACTAGCCATAATATACCATCTACTTCTGAGCCACCTACATTATATAATATTCTGGAGCAGTTAAGGATTCAGAGTGCCAGTATAGATTGACTCTATAGCAAGATGTATGACTTTGAGGCTAGAAGTGATGTTAATGAAGATTACATGAGGAGGAGAGTTGAGTATGATATTTATTACCATGATGCTCAGGTTAGATTCATGAGGGGAGATTCTAGAGTGATATTTCCTATCTGCCCCAGTTATGTTCCTTACCGACCATATCATACAGAAGAAGTAGAAGAAGCTGGTGCTAATGATTGGTAGTTTTGTCATTTTTGTTTTTCTTTGTGTTTTGTAGTACTTTGTTGTGTTTAATATTTATTTTTCTGTGATTAGTGTAGTTTGCTGATGTAATTGTGTTAAGAAAATGAAAAAAAGAAAATTTAATGAACTCTTTATGAGTTTGTTTAATGATTTGGATTGAGATTGTGATTTTATGTTGGATGTTTAATGTTTAAGTGTTTAATATTTCTTCACCCTTGCAAATTTTTAATGTTATATTATCACAGTTTCTAACTTTTTCATGCTTGCTAGCTTAATGTATTGATTAATACCAGCATAGCTTCAGAAGATTTCAAAATCCCAGCACAAAAATGTTAGTTTTCTTTTACTCTCAACCTTTGCAAATTTATATGTAATTAAAAACTTATGTTTTGGGGAGGGTAAAATACTAACTCTTATTTGCTCTCAATTACTATAATTTCAAAAATTATTAGCATGACTTTTAATAGTTGAACCTAGCATTAGATAACTAAATTTTTTATTCCATTTAAATATTATGGTAGTTTTAAATGAAAGTTTTTACTAATAAAGGTTAACTTTATAAGGTTAAGAAATTTAGTATGAGAGGATTAGACTATAGTTGACTATTTGAAGTAAAGAAAACTGTATTTTTGAAATTTTAGGAGACTTAAAGCACTAGAGGTGAAGAAATGATTGTGAATTTATTATAAATTATAAAGTTGATATATATTTATAAAGTAATGAGTTTTTTCAAGTTTCAACTTTAGAAAGAGGAAAGTGAAGTTCAAAACTATTAAAGACTATCATATATAGTAATCCTCACAAGAAAGAAAAAAAAGAAAAAGAAAGAAAAGAAGAAGTAAAGAGAGAGAGAGAGAGAGAGAGAGAGAGAGAGAGAGAGAGAGAGAGAGAGAGAAAGAAAATATATGTGAGGAGAAGCTTGAGGAGATGCCTAATAAAAAATTGGCTTCACTTGAATAAACCTAAAGGAAGAAATTTGTACATTTCTGTAATTATATTTAAAGTATTAATTTACTTTCTAATAGAGTTTTCATGAACTTCTTTTTCATATAGGCTTTCAAAGCACCCTTAATGTGACAAATTATAGTTCATCTTGAAATAAATAGAAAACTAGAAATCTTAGACTTGACTACTGAATGTTCTTATACTTGTAGTTTTAACCTGAGTTACTGAACTTCTTTCTAAGAATCTTACTATTATATTCATTTGAATAAAAAATCATAGTATTCTATAAGTGAAAAATTCACTACTTTGAGTTATATTTTTATGTAGTAAAAGGATTACTTGAGGACAAGTAATAGTTATGTTTGGGGGATTTTGATGCACCAAAAATATGTTAGGTTTTTGTTATATAATTTGTACTCATTTTTGGTGATATTGCACTTTAAAGGAAGGTATTATTCATGTTTTGTTGCAGGTATGAAGATTTTAGGTGATTGGAGAAAAATGAAGCGAAAAGGAACAAATTTAAAGCAAAAAGAGGCAAAGTGGAGAAAACAGTCTTCTGGCACCGCCAGCGCCAGAATGAGCACCGCCAGTGCCAGAATGGGCACCACCGACACCCAATTCCAGAGAGTTCAGAATTAAATAGCAGTCCAGTGCCGCTGGAGCCTATTCAGCGCTGCCGAGGCCCAATGTCGGTGGAAGTCAGAATTCAATGTATTTGGACGCTTTTGAAGGGGTGCTTGAGGAAACACTTGGGGAATTCATTTCTAAACTTTTAGAAGCAGTTATGGATGCCCTTTAGAGATGCAGAGAGGAGAAAATAGAAAGGAAGAGAGGGAGAGAAGTGAAGAGAGAGTGTGTTAAGGTTTGTAGAGAGTGTGTGATAAGTGTTGTTTTGTTAGGGATTCTTCTCTAAGAAGTGTAGAAGGAGGAATGTGAGAGTTTGCTTCTTTCTTACTATTCTAAAGAGAGAATTGAGTGTTGTAGAGAAGAGAGAAAAGGATTCAAAGGAACTTCAAAGGATTTGCTTGTGGAAGAAATTGAGGTAAGTTGTATTTACTTTTGTGATTTGTATGACTTTGCTTTTATATATAAAATCCATGTTTTTTTGTATCTTCCTCATGAATTTTGAGTAGATTTGTTTTTCTTACTTCTTGCAATGTGATGTGGTGAAATGTTGACATAGATTTGATGTCTCATAAAAGTGTTAAGAAATTGTGATGGTTTTTCACTTTGAACTTCATTTACTTTTCGATTTGGCCAACTGAATTGTTAAAACTAGTTGTGAAAAATTCAATCCGAAAGGACTAAGTGTTCTACAACAATAGTGGAGAATCCATTCAATGTCCATGAATGAGTTGTGTAGTTCATGGGAACTGAGTGCAAATAAATAGGGAAATGTGGTTTGATGGGCGTCGAATTGTAGATTTGAGAGTGACAGGCTGAAATCCCCAATTTGATCCTAAAGTTTGGTAATTGAAGTTAGTGTTAGCCTTCAGGTTAAGGGAAGTGGGAGCTCTGAAGTGAGAGCCAGTATCCTCCCAGTCTAACCTTGGATTTAGTGACTAAGCCTATGATTTGCCAATGTTCATTTCATACTTGGAAGAGGGGGTAGTCTGACAGGGGTAAAGAATATAATTGCTCTTATTTGGCACAATACAATTTTATTATCAATCTATATCAATCACTCATCACAAAATCATTGCAAGAAGAAAGATACTTTTCCATATTAGAATCCGATCCACTGAAAATTTTATAGCTTTTTACTATCCATTTCATGCCTGTTTTTGATGATATTACACTTAAAGAATGGTATTTTTCATGGTTTCATGCAGGTACAATGATTTAAGGCCTTTGGAGCAAAAGGAAGCGAAAAGGAGCGAATTTGGAGCGAAAAAGGACAAAAGTGCATTTTATTGAACTAGCGCCAAATGACGCTGTCACCAGCGCCGGACAACGCCAGCTTCTAGAGAGTTAATATATTTTGGCAGAATAATGCGCTGAACGGTGCTCCTACCAGCGCTGGACAACGCCCTATTCTGATTTTGAACTAGATTCAATGTATTTGGCTGAATTTTGAAAGGTTGCTTGAGGAAACTCTTAGGAATTTAGTTTTGGCCAAATTTTACACACTTTTAGAGCCAAATTTCAAAGGTGGGAAGAAAGGAAGACAAGAGTTTAGAGTTTAGAGAGAGTTTCTTTCCATTTTGTATAGGAAGTTAGGGTTTGTGTTTCACTTCTAAGGAGTGTGAGAGGAGAGGGAAAGTGAGAGATTTCCTCTTCCTTACTATTCTAAAGAGAGAATTGTGTGTTGTTGTGAAGAAAGAAGAGGAGTCAAAGGAATTACTTGAGATTCGCTTGTAGAAAAATTTGAGATAAGTTGTCTTTACTTTATTCTGTTTGTATAACATTGTTTTTATATATAAAATCCATATTTTATCATCTTTTCCTCATGAGTATTGAGTAGATTTCTTTGTCTTTCTCAATTTCATGTGATGTGTTGATGTTGTGAAATGGAAATGATGTGTCGATTTATTATGGAGAATTTGTGATGACCTTTTCACTTAGAACTTCATTTACTTTTTGATCTGGCCAATTAAATTGTTAAAACTTGTTGGGAAATATATGTTCCAAAAGGATTATGAGTTCCACAACAAAAGTGAAGGTCACATTCAATGTTCGTGAATGAGAGATGTAGTTCATGGGGGATTGAGTGTGAATAAATAGAGAAATATATTTTGATGGTGTAGAATTGGATATTTCAGAGTGACAGGCTAAAATCCTCAATTTGGTCCTAATGTTTAGAAACTGAAACGAGAGCTAGTCTTCAAGTGAAGGGAAGTGGGAGCTATGGAGTGAGAGCCAGTATCCTCCCATCCTAACCACAGATTTGGGGACTAAAATTAGGATTGACCAATGTTTTTTATGCACTGAAATATAGGTAAAGAATAGGAATGCTTCTATTTGGCACAATACATTTGCATCACTGATCTATATCACAATAATCACCACATTATGATTGAAAATGAGGAAGACTTTTTCTTGCAACTATACTTTGTTATAAATTTAGTCTTGTGTTAGTTTAACTTGCTAGAGTTTAGAACGTGCTTGGTAGAAATAGTAACTGAATCTGTTTGTATTTATTTTGAGAATTAAACCACATGCAATTGTGTTGTGATTTGATAAGTTATTTCTATGCTACGCCATAAAATTAAAGCCTCCCTGTGGGATCGATAACCAGGACTCCACTAGAGCCCTATATTACTTGAGTAATACATATACTTGTGTTAATTGTGTGACTCATTATCATCTAAATCAATATGTATATATACATATATATATATATATATATATATATATATATATATATATATATATATATCTAAATCGAGTTCATTAATTTTTGCTAATTAAAAAAGTTGCACCAAGTTTTTGGCGCGATCCGCTTTAAAAATATCCATTTTTATGAATTATTTATGAATCAATTCTTAAGGATATTATGCTTTAATGAAAGGTATTTTTAATATTTTTGGATGTAGGTGAATAAAAAAAAGTTCAAGAAGGAAAAAGGAGAAAAAATGGAGCAAAAATGGAGCTAAAAGAGCAAAGTTGTCAAAATTATAGGCCTGGCACCTAGGCGCCAGAATCCGGCGCCTAAGCGCCTGTTCGATACAGTCGCAGACAAGATTTTTGATGACTTTGGGCAGTTATTTTGATGGTGTTAAGCGGTTATTAGATCTTCTAGAAGACTGAAAGTTACTCCTAATATATAGGACATGTGATACAATGCATCTGGACGCAGGGAAACGATTTTAATTGTGAAGAGGTGCGACCCAAAATGAAGAGGTGTGAAGACCTGGTCAAAGAGTTCGGCGCTTATGCGCCAGATTCCAGCGCCTAGGCGAGACAGTTTCCTTCTAGAAGATACATTGTATTTGGATGGATTTTGAAGAGGTGCCTTAAGCAACCCCTGGTCAAATTCAGAGCTCTACCCATTCTACAGAGAAAATCGCACCCTATAGTCTCTTTCACCCCTTCTTGCATAGTCCCCAAGCAATATATTCCATCCAATTATTTTAGGGAACTACCTTCTTTATTATTTAGTGAGTTTATTTTCAGTGTTAAGTGTGAGATTATTAGTGTTATTGTTGTTGAAGTCTTTCATCATTGCATTGGAGTCAGTAAGAGTCAGCGGATCACTTGAAGGAACATTCCAGATAAGTATTTGTAACTTGGTTCAAAGTTTTATAAATATGTTTTGTTGTATGAATTTAATGTGTTATGAGTAGTTAGATTTCTTTCTCCTTTCAACTATGAAAAGATAATAAAATAATTAAACTTTGGTGGAGAATTTAACTTAAAATATTTATAAAAATTGTGATGATATTAATACCTGATCTTAGTTTACTTTTTAAACTGGCCATTTAAATTGTTAAAACCTATTGAAGAATTTTGAGACCTATCTAGAGATGAGTTCTTAACTAGTAGATATCACATGAATCCTTAGGTAATCGCAGGTTATACATGAGTTATTGAAGGTGGAGTGCAAATAAATAGGAAGATATGATTTATTTGGCGTAGAATTCATTAGTTTTTAGAGTGACGTAATAAATTCTAATAATTTGGTTTATAGATAGGGAATGGGTCACTGGTAGGGCCGACCATAGCCACCCTTTGACATCTAGTAGTGTGAGCCTAGATTAACCCATTCTACTGATAAAACATCCTGAACCGATCTATAGATTAGTCAATGTTCTTTATGCCTGGACCAAAGGGTACAGAATAGGAATGCTTCTATTTGGCACAATACCAAAATCTAAATTCTCCACAAATGGTAATTATTCTAAAAATCTTGGATTAGTTGAAAAGGAGAAAGTTGTTTTATTTATACCTGCATTAATATTTATTTTAGTAATGCTTACTTACATTTATTATAATCTAAAATCTAAACTTTAAGAAGAAATAAAAATAAAAAAAGTTATTTTTAATTTGAAAAATCTAAAAAAATATTACTTAATATTCTAAAAATCTTCCCTATGGCATCGATAACCAGGATTCCATTAGAGCCTTGTATTACTTGATACGATACGTATACTTGCGTTTGTAATTGTGACTTTTACAAATTATAATAATCTAAATATAAATTCATAAACTCTTTCATAAGTAAAATTGCATCAAGTGTTTGACGCCGCTGTCAGGGATTAAATCCTCTAGCAGTGGTATCAAATTCTTGCATTTGAAAGTATATATATAGCCCCTTTAGGCTAAGTCACGCATCAGGCGCCGTTGCCGGGGAGGCAAGGTAAAAGAAAAAAGTAACTGTTAAAATTTAATTTTTGTAGTATTTGAAATCTTATATTTTAATTGAAAGTCATAGTTGTGGGTGTCTGTTTATTGTTAGTATGTTTATTGTGTTTGTATGCGTAGTATCAGATCTATAAGTTTAGTGGGTTATGATTTTGAATTAGAGCATACTATTAGAAAAATTCAAAAACAGCAAAAAAATCTGCAAATCCTCACAAAATGACGCACAATTTAAACAATCAAAATGAAATTATACCAAGACCTTTAAGAGATTATGCTAATCCAATAGCAGTTGAAATTCACTTAACTATTCAAAATCCTGATGCTGCTACTAATTCATTTAAGCTTGAAACTGCTATTTTCCAAATTGTAAAGAATAATCAATTTGGAGGAACACTTAATGATGATCCTAACTTACTTCTTACTAGTTTTCTAGAACTATGTGCTATGCTACTTTTAAGTATGATGGAGTGTTGAACGATGCTGTTAGACTTAGATTTCCTTTTTCACTAAGGGATAAGGCTAAGGCGTGGTTAAATTCGTTAGCACCTAGATCTATTAGAACTTAGGGAGAGCTTTCACAAAAGTTTCTATTGAAATATTTTCCTTCTTCTAAAACTGCTAAGTTGATATCACATCTTTTAGTCGGTTTGATGGAGAATCCATATATGAAGCTTGGGAAAGATTTAAAGATCTTATGAGGAAATGTCCACACCATACTTTACCAGACTGGTTAATAATTCAAACCTTTTATAATGGATTAGTGGGATCTTTGAGATCGATTATCGATGCTTCTGCTTGTGGATCATTAATGTTAAAACCTTTTGATGAAGCATATTCGTTAATTAAAGAGATGGCTACTAATAAATTTCAATGGCCCTCTGAGTGGGTAAATCCTAAGAGAGTAGCTACTATTCATGATTCTGATGTGATAACTATGATAGTCTCTCAAATTGCTGCCCTTTCTGAGAAAATAAATTAATATGAAATGGATTATTCTCCAACACCCCCAATGCTAGAAGAAAATTCATCAGGACAGATGATAGGCTCTCAAATGTCTTATGAAACCTTGAATGTTATAAATAACAAAGTCAAAAATCCTTATTCGAATTATTATAATCCTAGTTGGAGGAATCACCCGAATTTTGAACTGGAATAATACCAATGTTGTTGTTAATCCTCAATAGGGAAACAATCCTATGAATCCAGTTGGAAATCCAAACAACCAATGAAATACCAATTTTAGACCTTCTTATCCTCCTAGTTTTAATAGTAATCAATAATTTAAGGAAAAGAAGTTGTCTACTGAAGAAATGATTCTGAATATGGGTAATCAAATTCAAGCTCCGAACGTTGCAATGAAGAACATTGAAAATCAATCGGGGCATATCTTTACTGCGCTTAATAATAGACCTTCTGAGAATCTTCCTAGCAATGTTCAGATCAACCTGAAAGATCAAAACAAAGAGAAAATTAAGGCTATTAAATTAAGGAGTGGTAAAGAAGTGGAACTAAGAGTTCAAAAGGAAGTCGAAGTTGAAAGAGAGGAAGTGAACATTGAGAAAGGTTCTAATAAGATATATCCAGACGAATATCCGCTAGAACCAATGAAGATAACTGTTGAAAAACCACCTCGTCCTTTTCCTCAAAGACTGAAGAAATAGAACATGGATAACAGATTTGCAAAATTTTTGGAAATTCATAAGAAATTAAAGATTAATATTCCCTTTGTTGATACATTATAGCAGATGTCTGATTATGCAATGTTTATGAAGGATATAATTAAAAGGAAAAGAAAGTTTAAAGACCACGAGACTGTTGCACTTAGCGGTGAGTGCAGTGCAATTATTCAGAAAAAGCTTCCTGAAAAACTTAAATACCCAGGTAGTTTCACTATCCTGTGCGCTATAGGTGAAAAATTTTTCGGAAGAGCTTTATGTGATCTTGGAGCTAGTATTAAACTTATGTCTTTATCAACTTTCAAAAGCTTGAGAATAAGAGAAATTTCACCTACATCTATGACTCTTCAACTGGCTGATCGTTCTATCACTTATCCTAAAGGAGTTGTGGAAGATGTATTAGTAAAGGTGGATAAATTTATCCTTCATGTGGACTTTATTGTAGTAGATATGGGGGAAGATAAAGAAATTCCAATTATTTTGGGAAGACCATTCCTTGCTACTGGGAGAGCTATGTTCGATGTCCAAAAAGGAGAATTAACTATGAGAGATGACCAAGAGGTAACTTTCAACATTCTGAAATCTATGAAGTACCCTTCAACTGAAAAAGATGATGAGTGCTATCAGATGGAAGTCTGCGATTATTTAAGAGAAGATCATTTTAGAGAAGTATTTGATGAAAATCTGGAATGTGAGGATGTATATAAAAGTGAAAATGAAGATGATTTGGATGATTTGAAAATGAAATGTTAGACTTTGTTCAAAAAAAATTTGAAAGATTGGATACTATGGAAAATGGAGATAAAAGTTTATGTCCATCTATCATTAAACCCCCTGAACTTGAGCTGAAAATTCTTCCTAATCATTTAAAGTACATGTTTTTAGGAGAATCATCTACTTTACTTGTCATTGTATCTTCAAATTTAAATGAATATCAAGAACAAAAATTATTGGAAACTTTTAAAAGATACAAACATGCTTTTTGGTTGGTCCATAGCTGATATTAAAGGAATCAGTCCTTTGATTTGTACGTATAGAATTTTGTTGGGTGAACAACACAAACCAATAATATATCCACAAAGGAGACTAAACCCAATAATGAAAGAAGTAGTTAAAAAAGAGATTTTAAAGTGGTTAGATGCTGGAATTATATATCCTATTTCTAATAGTGTTTGGGTGAGACTAATTCATTGCGTTCCTAAGAAAGGAGGAGTGACTGTTGACGTAAATGATCGAAATGAAATTATACCGACAAGATAAGTCACTAGTTGGCGAATATGTATTGATTATAGAAAATTAAACGCCACACCATAAAAGATCACTTTCCTTTACCATTTTTAGACCAAATGCTAGACAGACTTGCTGGACACAAGTACTATTGCTTTCTAGATAGATGTACCTGTTATCATCAAATACCTATTGCTCCTAAGGATTAAGAAAAGACTAAATTTACTAGCCCTTATGGAACTTTTGATTTTAGAAGAATGCCCTTTGAATTATGTAATGCACCTGCAACATTTCAAAGATTTATGACATCCATATTTAGAAAATTAATTGATGATGGAATAGAAGTGTTTATGGATGACTTCTCAGTATTTGGAGATTCATTTGATGCATTCCTGTGCAACTTAGAAAAAGTTTTAGAGGTATGTGAAAAAACAATCTTAGTCCTAAACTGGGAAAAGTGTCAATTTATGGTTGTAGGAGGAATTGTGCTTGGGCATAAAATATCTGAATATGGCATGGAAGTAGATCCTGCGAAAATTCAAGATATAGAAAAATTACCACCTCCAATAACTTTGAGAGGGGTAAGAAGCTTTTTGGGACATGTAGGATTCTACATGCGATATATTAAAGATTTTTCAAAAATTTCTAAGCCTCTATGCCAACTTTTGGAAAAAGATAGAAAGTTTGATTTTAACGATGAATGTTTAAGAGCTTTCAATCTATTGAAGGAAAAACTAATTGTTGCACCTATAATAGTTTCACCTGATTGGGAGAAACCATTTGAACTAATGTGCGATGCTAGCAATTATGTTATCGGTGTTGTTTTAGGGCAAAGAAATGACAAAATGTTTAAAGTTATATACTATGCTAGTAAGACTCTTACTGATGCTCAAATTAATTACACTACTACTGAAAGAGAGTTATTAGCGATTGTATATGCTTTTGAAAATTTTAGATCTTACTTAATCGGAGCTAAATGTATAGTGCATACTGATCATTCTGCTATTAAATACTTAATACAAAAGAAGGATGCAAAACCAAGATCGATTCGATGGATGCTTTTAATGCAACAATTTGATTTTAAGATCGTTAATAGAAAAGGGGTCGATAATCAAATAGCTGATCATTTAGCTAGACTTGAACAACCTAATTTGGATGATTTTAGAAAAGAAATTACTGAAACTTTTCCTGATGAGCAATTTTATAATATTATTGAAGGAAATTTACCATGGTATGCTCATATTGTGAACTACATCATTAGTAATATTTTACCACCTGATTTAACAATGCAATAACAAAAAAAATTTAACCATGATGCTAAATTTTATTTCTAAGACGATCTTTATCTGTATAGGCAATGTAAATATCTTATTATTAGGAGATGTGTGCCTTATGAAGAAACTGAAAAAATTATTCGAGAATTTCATGATTCTGAATTTGGATGACATTTCGAAATTGATAGCAAAGCGCATAAGATTTTTGCAATCTGGATTTTATTGGCCTACCCATTTCGGATATGTTTATAAATTTATCAAAACTTGTGATCGATGTCAGAGAATAGGTAATGTATCTAGAAGAAATGAAATGCCTCTTAATTTTACTCTGGAAGTTAAAATTTTTGATGCACGGGGATTAGATTTTATGGGACTATTTATGCCTTCATTTGGAGATATATATATACTGATTGTTGTTAATTATGTATCAAAATGAATTGAAGCAATAAATTTACCTAGGTGTGATGCTAAAAGTGTTTCGAGGTTTTTAATGAAAATTATTTTCACAAGATATAGAATGCCTAGAGTAATCATCACTGATGGATGATCTCATTTTAAGAATAATCTGATTCAGAGATTGGTGGAAAAATATAACGTTATGCATAGAATCTTTACAGCTTATCATCCCCAAACTAATGGTTTAGCAGAGGTATCTAATAGTGAAATTAAACAAATACTAGAGAAAGTCATTAATCCTGGGAAATTGGATTGGCTACTAGATTAGATACTACTTTATGAGCATACAAAACTGCTTATAAAACTCCTATAGGAATGTCCCTTTACAGATTAATCTTTGAAAAAACTTGTCACTTGCCAGTTGAATTAGAATATAAAGCATATTGGGCGATAAATAAATTGAATTTTAATTTGAAAGATGCTGGTGAGAAGGGACTGTTACAATTTAATGAATTGGAATAAATCATAAATGAATCATATGATAAAGATAAAATATATAAGGAAAGAAGAAAAATATGGCATGATTGGAAGCTTGTCAAAAAGGAATTTGAACCAGGATAAAAAGTTTTACTATACAATACAGATTGAAATTATTTCTTGGGAAATTGAAATCTAGATGGACAGGACCTTTCATTGTCATAAAAGTATATCAGTTTGGAGCTGTGATTATCGAAGACCCTAAATCTGGAAGAATATTCAAAGTTAATGGCTAAAGATTAAAAACATGTTTTGAAGGCAATAGACCTGATTTTAAAGAGGTTTTAATGTTGGATCAACCTAAATAACTGAAAGTTATGTCAAGCTGACGACGCTAAACCAAACGCTTTGTTGGAGGAAACCCATAATTATTGAGTGTGTGCTTTGTTTTATATGTTTTTTGAGTTTGTTTATTACTTAATTAACTCTTATTCTTCCTTAATTATCATTAATAACATTTAAGAAATGAATCGAATCGAAATTTGGAAAAATTTGATCGAAGTGAAGTTGGCAAAATTTGAACTGGTGTCGAACGACGCTGCTATCAGCGCCGGACAACGCCGCTTTTCAAAAAATCATTTCTCATCTTTAAATCTGAGTTTTGTTGGTTCTAGGTGGTAAATCCTCATTTAGAACTCCAAAAAACCGCCCCTAGACGCTGGAACTTCCAAATGAATGAAGAGGAAGACCAAAATTCTTGTCCAAATGAATTCCAATTCGATAAAAACTCAGAGATTTCAAGTGTTCAACCGTAGAAAGTTCGTAAGTTTCGAGGCGCATCGAATTTTCAATAAAAATATCTTGAAAATGAGGTTGATTAAGGAGTGAGGCTTTGTGAATAGAGGTACAAAATCTCCTACCACTAGAATTGATGAAAATATTGTTGAGAGACGTTGGGAAGTATTGTGTTATACTACTACCGCTGTAGTTGTTGCAGTTGTGAAGGAGTTTTATGAAAATCTTCATGGAATCAACCAAGGATCAGTTTATGTGCGAGGTAGGTTTGCCACATTTACTCCTGCAAAGATTAATGATTTATATATGATTGAGAATGTTTCAATCTGCCACTATTCAAATTTTGCCCCGACAAAGGACAATATGAATGACATATACAAATATCTGATGGATGAAAGTGATGAATGGGAGATAAGAGATACCAGGTATGTAAGTTTCTCGACCACACTGTTAAATCCTACGTCGAAACACTTACATTACTTCATATGTGCAAAATTACTCCCAACAATGAAAATCAGTAAGGTAACTAAGGAGTGTGTTATTTTGAATTATTGTATTCAATTGGGAATGCCTATTGATGTTGGTTCGATAATTTTTAAATCTGTTTTAGGATTGATCGTTCATGGATCAAAGTATGGACATGGAAATCCTTCCACCATATTTCTCCTCTGTAGTCAATCACAAGTGCCATATGAGAACTGCGAAAGAGTACATCCACCTTGGAAGCCTATAGACCTAGCAGATGCATATAATAATCAGGAAATTAGTGATTTGAATGATATGAGAATCATTGAAGATCAACCATCTCAAATTTCAGCACCTATTCCTCCTTATTTTCCTGAAAGTTCACAGTTCATCTTGAAGAAAATCAAGAAATTGGAGAAGGAAGTACAACATCTGATGAATGCAATCAATAATCTTTCTAATTTCTTTGATCATCTGGATTGGAGAATGAAGGAGTATTTTGATCATTATGGATTTCTTGAAGGAAGTTTGATGCTATTTATGAGAAGAAAATGTTGGATTGAAGAGGATTCTACTGAAGAATTTCTGTTTCGTCCATTCTATAATTTATTTGTTCATGCTCAATTGATGGGAGATCTTAGAATAGATGATAGTTTGGAGGAAGAATGAAATTTGATTATTGTATTTCTATATTCTGTATCGGATTGCTTTGCTTTGCTTTGCTTTACTTTATTTGGCTTGAATGTTATATTTTGACATGTTTACTTGTTTAGTTTTCAACGTTATTGTGTTGTGGTTGTGTGCGACGCTGAATTTAAGATTATATGGCTTGAAAATGTGTAATGTTTAATGTTGTGTGCATATGTATGACTCATGGATTATATATATGAAAGTAATGTTATGTGTTGTTTGTGTTAAAAAATATCATTTGCCAAGACTTTAGGATGTTATTCAATGCTTAATTAGACTAATTAGACATCAGAACGGGCTTGAAAAGATCAAAATTGCAAAAGGAAGTCAGAAGCCTGGTTTTTGAACTGGCGCAGAACGGCGCTGCAACCAGTGCCGGACAGCGCCAAAAGTCAGAGAGTTTGGCCATTTTTGTAGAATAATGCGTCGAACGGCATTGCTACTAGCGTCGGACAGCGCTCGAAAGTGAAAAAATGCCCAAAAGTCCAAATTTTTGTGATTTAACCCGAAACCCACCATTTTTGCCCTATCCATTGTCTTCAACCTCTAACCAAGGTCGATTTACACACCTAAGGCTCACTAGCATTTAGATTTGAAGCAATTTCGTGGCCGGAAAAGTTCAGATTTCATCTTCTCTTGGTAAGAGCTACACTTTAACCTAATTTTTTTTTATTTTAACCATGGAAATCTCCTGCAATAGGAAGATTTGAAATTTTGAAGTTTTTGGAGAAACTTTGGAGATTTATCATGTATTTTGAGTTCTTATCTTTTCAAATTTATCTTGAAGTCGATTACATTGTAATTTTTAAATTGATTTGGAAAATTTTGGTATTTTTAGACAAATGGCTCCAAGATTAGCTAAGGGAAAGATGAAATTTGAATATGATGAAAGTAAATTTGTGAGTTTCAAAGCCTATTCACGTTTTAGCATGTTTCTTAGCAATAAGAAATGTATTCATGAAAGAGCCTTTAAAAATCCCAGAGGAATGCTTGAAGAACTGATTGCTAATCATTAATGAGAGATTTTCTATTATTTTGCTGATGATGCAATGCTAGGTATTGTTAGAGAATTTTATGCTAATCTGTATTATTCTGAGAGTGAATATGTTTTGGTTAGAGGCCATATGGTTGAATTCACCCATGCCAGCATAAATGCATTTTATCAGTTATGAGCACCTTTTTCTTTTGAATATGAAAATTTTCCTATTACAAATGAAGCATTGGATATGATTGTAAACTTTTTGACTGATGGAAAAGGGGAATGGAAGATTAAGAAGAGACTAAAAGTTAACTTCCCCCATTCTACTTTGAATCCTATGTCAAAAGTCTGACATTATTTCATTTCTGCAAGACTGTTGCCTACCAACCATCACAGTGATGTTACTGTTGATAGAGTTGTTCTGAATTACTGTATTCAGAACATGAAAAATATAAATATTGGGGCTATTATTCATAAAAGTATTTTGACAAGCTCAAAAGGAGAAACTACAGGAGGACTAGGACACCCCAGTCTGATTCATGCCTTATGCATTCAGTCAGGAGTAGTAATTGAAGATAATGATGAGGTAGTCCATCCCCTGAAGCCTATTACTAAACTGAATCTGAAAACTTATGAAGCCCATGTAGGATGGAAATAGAGTAAGAAAGCTGATGAGCCTTCTTCTAGTCATGATAGACCATCTACATCTAGGGAGCCTACTCTGCATGATGTTATGGATCAGTTGGAAAGGTTAAACACCAGAGTAGAGGGACTAGAAGTAAGGAACAAGATTAATGATGATTATCAAGTGCGGTGGAGAGAATATGAGATAGCTTATCATGACGCACAGATGAGATTTTTCAGGGGAGACACTAATGTTGTATTTCCTACTTACCCTGAGTATACTCCATACCAGCCTGAAGAACCTGATGATGGTGGAGCTCCTGCAGAAGATGAAGATTGGTAGTTTGTGTATTTTTAATTTTATTTTTCATTAAAATTTTTTATGTAATTGTGTTTTGTATTTGTGATGTACCTGAGACTCCTTATGATTTGTGTTTGAGATGTTATATGTGTTTGTGGATGTACTTGTAGTAGACTTTATTGTTGATTTGTGATGTATGTGATGTGATAGTAAAGTTTTTATGTGTTTGGATTGCTAGTTTAATTTGTAAAAGTAACAGTTGGATGTTAATGTTATGTGCACTGTTTAATGTGTTTAAACTTCTTCTTTATAAACTTCTAACCCATATTTGTGTATAGAAATGCTTCTTAATTATTTCAGGCCTACTGTTCTACTTTATGAAGAAAAACCTGCTTAAACTCGAAGGTATGAAAAGACCAGCATATTGAGGTATGAGTTATATTTATATATTTTCTTTCTTCCATGTTAATTATATTCAAAATCTAAGTTTGGGGGCGGGGAAGAAATTAACTGTTAATTGTTCTCATTTAAAATTATTTTCAAAAATTAGTAATGTGATTTCTTGTAATAGAACTCAATTTCAGATGACTATGTTTTGATTTTTTTTAAGTATTTTATAAAATTGAATGAAAGTATTTGATAATGAAAAGTAATTTTATAAGCTAAGATATTTGGTATAAGAGAATAGGGCTATAGTCAACTATTCAAAGTAAGAAAAACTGTATGTTTGAAATATTAGGAATCTTAAATTTTATGTGATAGGAAAGGATTGAGACTATATGATGAATCATTAATAAGCTTAAGAAATGCATATAAGGTAAAGGAATGTGGTAAGTTTCAAATTTAGGGTGAGAAGGGTGAAGTTAAAAATCATTAAAGGCTATCCAGATATAGTAATCCTCACTAAAAAGAAAAGAAAAGAAAAGAAAAGCAAAAATCAAAAGAAAATAAAAGAAGAAAAAAAAGAGAAGTGAGGAGAAGCTTGAGGAGATGCCTAGTAAAAAATTAGCTTCACTTAGACCTACCTAAAGGGAAAAACTTAATTACTCACCTGAACTTATATGTATGGATTAGCATCTTTACTATTAGTGTTCTCATAAACTTTTTTTCATGTAATCCTTTTAAGTACCCTAATAGGACAATCTACAGTCATTTTTGAAATGAATAGAAGACTAGAACTCTTAGACTTGATTACTAGATATTCTTACACCTACAGAATTTACTTGATTTATTCAAAGATCTTTCTAAAAATTTTACTATTGTACTTATCTAAATCAAAATTATGGTATTCTAGAAAGAACGTTCATTGCAGTAGATCATAATTTTATGTATTAACTAAAATTACATGAGGACAAGTAATAGTTAAGTTTGGGGGATCTTGATCCACTAAAAATTTGATAGCTTTTTACTATTCATTTCATACCTATTTTTGATGATATTGCACTTTAAAGAAATGTATTTTTCATGATTTCATGCAGGTACAATGATTTTAGGCCTTTGGAGCAAAAGGAAGTGAAAAGGAGCAAATTTGGAGCGAAAAAGGACAAAAGTGCATTTTATTGAACTAGCACCGAACGACACTGTCATCAGCGCCGGACAGCGCCAGTTTCCAGAGAGTTACGACGTTTTGGCGGAATAATGCGCCGAATGGTGCTCTTACCAGCGCCGGACAGCACCCTATCCCGATTTTGAACTAGATTCAATGTATTTGGCCTGATTTTGAAAGGTTGCTTAAGGGAACTCTTGGAAATTCAGTTTTGGTCGAATTTAAACACTTTTGGAGCCAAATTTCAAGGGGGAGGGGGAAGAAAGGAAGAGAAGAGTTTAGAGTTTAGAGAGATTTTCTTTCCATTTTGTGTAGGAAGTTAGAGTTTGTGTTTTCTCTTTTAAGGAGTGTGAGAGGAGAGGGAAAGTGAGAGATTTCTTCTTCCATACTATTCTAAAGAGAGAATTGTGTGTTGTTGTGAAGAAAGAAGATGAGTCAAAAGAATTCTTGAGATTCGCTTGGGGAAGAGTTTGAGATAGGTTGTCTTTACTTTACTCTGTTTGTATTACATTATTTTTATATATGAATCCTTGTTTTGTCATTGATCCATGAAAAAAATACCCATTTTTATGCCTTGATTTTTATCAAATTTTTAAGAATATTATGCTTTAATGAAAGGTATTTTTGTGCTTTTGGATATAGGTGATGGAAAAATGTTCAAGAAGAAAAAAAAGTGAAAAAGGAGCAAAAAGGAGCAAAAATGTAGCCAAAATACAAAATTTTCAAAATTATTGGTCTGGCGCCTAGGCGCCAGAATCCGGCGCCTAAGCGCCAGGTCGATATGAGATCTGTCAAGATTTTTTACGACTTTTGGACGGTTATTTTGACGGTGTTAGCAGTTATTGGACCTTCTAAAAGACTGGCAATTGTTCCTCGTTTATAGGACATGTGATACAATGTATTTGGATGCTTGGAAACGGTTTTAATCACGAAGAGGTGTGATCCAAAGTGAAGAGGTGCGAAGAATTGGACGCCGAGTCCGGCGCCTAGGCTCCAGATACACCTTCTAGAAGATTCATTGAATGTGGACACATTTTGAAGAGGTGCCGTGAGGCAACACTTGAAGCCTACAAATAAGAGGGTACTCCTTCAGAAAAAATGGCCCCCCTATCTAGAGTCCCATCTAGAGAGAGAATTAGAGAGATACTTTAGGGCCACATTTTACTATCCTTCATAAATTAGTTAGTTATTTTTTTTAGAGTGTGTATTGAGAGTTTAAAGAGTTGGTGCTTTTGAAGTTTATTTGCTTTGGAGTCAGACGAATTCAGAGGTTCAGTAGGAGAAACACTTGAGATAAGTATTTTTAATTTTATTCAAAGTTTTATTATCATGTTTTGTTGTTTAAATTCAATGTGTTCTGAGTAGTTAGTTTACTTTCTCCTTTCAATTATGAAAAGATAAATAAGATAATATAAAATTCGATCGAGAATTAAAAACTATTTATATTTAAAACATTGTGATGATATTAATACAGGATCTTCATTTACTTTACAAATTGATCACTTGTATTGTTAAAATATGTTGAAGAGTTTTTATACCTAGAAGGAGATGAATTCTTAACTAGTAGATATCACATGAATCCTTGGGTAATCGAAGGCATTATGCGGGTTATTCAAGGTGAAGTGCAAATAAATAGGAAGATATTATATAATGAGCGTAGAATTAATAAGTTTTTAGAGTGACAGACTAAATTCTTGTGATTTGGTTTATAGAGAAGGAAAGGGTCACTAGTATGGCCGACCATAGCCACCCTTGGACATCTAGTAGTGTGAGCCTAGATTAACCCATTCTAGTAACAATACATCCAGACATGATCTATAGGCTAGCCAATGTTCGTTACACCTGGATCAAAGGGTAAAGAATATGAATGCTTATATTTGGCACAATACCATAAATTTATATTCTCCACGAATATTATCATTATCTTAGAAAATCTTGGATTAATTGAAAGGAAGAAAGTTGTGTTCTTATTGCTTTATTTACACCAATCATTTCATTACTTGCTTTATTATTGCATCTAGTAAATTAAAAATATCAAATTTATAAACTATAAAAGAAATACATAAAAATAAAATTAAAATATTTAAAAATCCATAACTCACTCCTCGTGGGATCGATACTGGGTCTTTGTTTCAAAGCCCTATATTACTTGATACGATACGTATACTTGCGTAGTACCCCTAGTGTGTAAAATATTTTCAATAAAATTATATTTGTATATACTAGTTGCTATTATTATCTATTACATATATTTGAAAGCATTAATTATTATATTTATCATCAGCGGATTGCGGGTCAAGTTTTTGGCGCTGTTGTCGGGGATCGAATTTTTAGTATGCATATAAGCATTGGGTCAAGTTTCTGGCGCCGTTGCTGGGCATCGAATTTTTAGTACGCATATATAGTATTGGGTCAAGTTTTTGGCGTCGTTGCCGGGGAGGAGCGGAGTAGATTTTAAATATTCTTATTTTATTCATTTTCTTTTATTGTCAAAAATATAAAATACCAAAATATATATATATATATATATATAAAATAAAATTAAAAAAATTTTTTTAAGTAGAGATTTTATTTCTTGTTAATTTAATTTTTATGCATATTGTTGGATCTGAAGGATTATTACCTTTAGATTCTGAATTAGAAAGAACAATTAAAAGAATTAAAAAGGAAAACAAACTAAAAAAATTCAAGATATGGCTAATTTACATAACAATTTACAAAATCCAATTGAAATTAATGAACAAAATGTTTGCAAACCATTAAGGGATTATGCTAACCCTACAGTTGATGAATTTCATAGTAGTATTCAAATACCTACTGTAGATGCTAATTCTTTTGAGCTTAAACCATCTATCATTCAATTCGTTGAATATAATCAATTTAGAGGAACACCAAATGAGGATCCAAATTTACACCTTGCTAGTTTTTAGAACTTTGTGCTACCTTTAAATATAACAATGTTTCTGATGATGCTATTAGACTTAGACTCTTTCCTTTTTCTTTAAGAAATAAAGTAAAGATGTGGTTGAACTCATTAGCAACATGTTCTATTAAAACATGGGTTGAAATGGCACAAAAATTCCTTGCTAAATACTTTCCTCCTTCTAAAAATGCTAAATTAAGAAATGATATTACTTCATTTAGTCAATTTGACAGGGAGACAATTTATGAAACTTGGGGAAGATTTAAAGAACTATTAAGAAAATGTACTCATCATGCTTTACCTGATTGGTTAATAATTCAAACATTTTATAATGGTTTAATTGGATCACTAAAATCAATTATTGATGCTACTGTTGGAGGTTCTTTAATGTCTAAATCATTTGAAGAAGCTTATACTTTAATTGAAGAAATGGCTAATAATAATTTTCAATGGCCTTCTGAAAGGATTAATCCTAAAAGAATGTCAAGTATTCAAGATAACGAAGCATTTTCTATCTTAGCTTCACAAGTAGTTGCAATATCTAAGAAATTAGATAATTTTGTCATCAACATATCACATAACAACTCATCTAATATTGAAGATTCTCAAACTATTGAAACTTTACAAGCTATTGCTAGTAAAAATAATCCGTATTCAAACTATTATAATCTTGGATGAAAAATTCACTTTAATTTTAACTGGAATAATCAACAACAACAATGGGGTAATAATCAATCCCATCCAACTGGAAATTGGAATAATCAAGTAAATTCAAATTATAAACCACCTGGATTTAATAATCAACAGAAAAAGTTATCAATAGAAGAATTAATTTTACAAATGAGTAATCAATTAAAAAATCAAAATACTGCTATTCGTAATATTGAGAATCAAATGGGACAAATCGCTAATTTAATTAATTACAGACCTCCAGGAATACTTCCTAGTAATGTTGAAATTAATCCAAAAGAAACTGGAAAAGAACATGAACATGTTAAAGCTGTACAACTTAGAAAGTGGAAAGTAATTAAAAGAAAGAATGGAGAATGAAATTGAAAAAGATATTGAGGTTGAAGAGATTAAAAAACCTAAAGAAACTCCTTCTCTTAATCAAGATCAAACTAATATTTCTATTAATGTGGAAGTTAAAAAACTTCCACCACCTTTTCCTCAATGATTAAAACAGCAGAAGCTTGATCATCAATTTTCTAAGTTCTTTGAAATTTTTAAGAAACTTACTATAAATATACCCTTTGCTGAAGCCTTGGAACAAATGCCAACTTATGCAAAATTTATGAAAGATATATTAAGTAAGAAACGAAAATTTGAAGCTTTTGAAACTGTTGCACTAAGTGAAGAATGTAGTGCAATAATTCAAAAGAAATTACCTCAGAAACTTAAAGATCCTGGAAGTTTTACTATACCTTGTGCTATTTGAGAAAAATTTTGTGGAAAAGCTTTGTGTGATTTAGGAGCAAGTATTAATCTCATGCCATTTTCTATTTATCGAAGGTTGAATTTAGGAGAGATTACTCCCACCACTGTAACCCTTCAGTTAACTGATAGATCTATCACTTACCCTAAAGGAGTTATAGATGATGTACTTGTTAAAGTAGATAAATTTATCTTCCTTATAGATTTCATTGTGCTTGATATGGAAGAAGATAAAGAAATACCAATTATTTTAGGGAGACCTTTTCTAGCTACCGGACGACCGATGATTGATGTGCAAAAAGGAGAATTAACTATGAGAGTTAATGATCAAGAGATTAAATTCAATGTTCTTAAATCGATGAAGTACACTGACAAAGAAAAATGTTATCGGATGGATATTTTTAATTTTATAATTGAAAAACACTATCGAGAAAAATGTAAAATCATTCCTAAAGAAGAAATTAAATTTTTAACTGATGAAAATGAAGAACTAAAAGAAGATGAATTACTTAAAGAAACTCATTATATTAAAGACAACTGGGAAACTTTAGACATAACTCAAAATGATATACTTTTACCCTCAATTAAAAAAGCCCCTGAACTGGAATTAAAAATGTTACCTTCACATTTAAAGTATGCATTTCTTGAAAATTCATTAACTTTACCTGTTATTATTTCTTTTGAGTTAAGTTTAGATCAAGAAGAAAAATTAATAGGAGTGTTAAAGAATTATAAAAAAGCTTTTGGTTGGACTATTGCTGATATAAGAGGAATAAGCCCTTCCATTTGTATGCATAGAATTTTAATGGAAGAAAATTTTAAACCCACTATTGAACCGCGAAGAATATTAAATCCTATCATGAAAGAGGTTGTTAAAAAAGAAATTTTAAAATGGTTAGATGCTGGAATTATTTTTTCTATTTCAGATAGCCAATGAGTAAGTCCTATTCATTGTATTTCGAAGAAAGGAGGAGTAACTGTCACTGTCAATGATAAAAATGAACTATTTCCTACAAGACAAGTTACTAGATGGCGAATTTGCATTGATTATCGGAAGTTAAATGATGCCACTAGAAAGGATCATTTTCCTTTACCTTTCTTGGATCAAATGCTTGACAAATTAGCTGGACACTCCTATTTCTGTTTTTTGGATGGATATTCTGGTTATCATCAATTATTTATTGCTCATGAGGACCAAGAGAAAACAACATTTACAAGTCCTTATGGAACATTTGCCTTTAGAAGAATGCCTTTTGGTTTGTTTAATGCACCTGCAACTTTTCAAAGATGTACGATGTCAATATTTTCTGATTTGATTGACAAAGGAATTGAAGTATTCATGGATGATTTTTCAGTTTTTGGAACTTCTTTTGAGTCTTGTTTGGAAAATATTTCCAAAGTTCTGAAAAGATGTGAAGAAATAAATTTAGTTCTTAACTGAGAAAAATGTCAACTTATGGTCACAGAAGGCATTGTACTTAGTTATAAAGTTTCACAAAAAGGGATGGAAGTTGATCAAGAAAAAGTAAAAATTATTACTGAACTGCAACCCCCTACTACTATTACTGATGTGAGAATTTTTCTATGTCATGCTGGATTTTATAGAAGATATATAAAGGATTTTTCTAAAATTGCTAAACCTCTTTGTCATTTATTGGAAAAAGAAGCTAAATTTGAATTTAATGAAGACTGTGTTAATGCTTTCAATATTTTAAAAGACAAATTAATAACTACACCTATAATTATTGCACCTAATTGGAATAAACCTTTTGAATTAATGTGTGATGCAAGTGATTTTGTAATTGGAGCTCTATTGGTACAAAAATATGAGAAAATTTTCAAAGTTATATATTATGCTAGTAAAACTCTTACTAAAACTCAAAGAAATTACACTACTATTGAGAAAGAGCTTTTAGCTATAGTATATGCCTTTGATAAATTTAGACCTTATCTTCTTGGTACCAAATGCATAGTTCATACCGATCATTCCGCTATTAAATATTTAATGACGAAAAAAGATGCTAAACCTAGATCGATAAGATGGGTTTTACTTCAACAAGAATTTGATTTTCAAATAGTGGATAGAAAAGGAACGGACAACCAAATTGCTGATCATTTATCTAGAATTAAGAATGATGTTATTATTGAAGAAAATATAAATGAGAAATTTCCTGATGAACATTTGTATGTTATTCAAGGATGCCAAACACCTTGGTATGCAGATATAGTTAACTATTTAGTTAGCAATATTTTACCTTATGGATTGGATAACAAATTTATTATGAAATTTAAAAATGATGCTAAATTTTATATTTGGGAAGATCCTCATTTATTTAAATTAGGAAGAGATTTTGTAATTCGTAGATGCGTACATTATGAAGAAACTTACGCTATTATTCAAAAATGTCATGATTCCGAATTTGGAGGACACTTTGGAGTAGATAAAACTGCATTTAAAATTTTGAATTCAGAATTTTATTGGCCTACCTTATTTAAAGATGTGATACATTATGTAAAAACATGTGATCGATGTCAAAGGATGGGAAATATATCCAAGAAAGATGAAATGCCTTTAAACTATATATTGGAAGTTGAAATTTTTTATATATGGGGTTTAGGCTTTATGGGACCATTTGTACCATCATCTGAAAAGATTTATATTTTATTAGCGGTTGATTACATTTCAAAGTGGATTGAAGCTGTAGCTTTACCTAGCTGTGATTCCAAAAGTGTTTCAAAATTTTTAAAGAAGATGATTTTTTCAAGATTTGGAATGCCTGAAGTAACTATCACAGATGGTTGAAGTCATTCTAGAAATATAAGAATTCAATCATTATTGGAAAAATTTGGAATCAAACACAGAATTGCAACTGCCTATCACCCACAAACAAGTGGAATGGCTGAAGTATCAAACAGAGAAATTAAAAGAATTTTAGAGAAGACTCGTCAATCCTAAAAGAACTGATTGGGTTGATAGACTTGATTCTCGCATTATGGGCTTATAGAACAACTTATAAGACACCAATCGAATGTAACCTTACCGGTTAGTTTATGGTAAACAATGTCACTTACTCGTTGAACTTGAACATAAAGCTTATTGGGCGATAAAGGAATTTAATTTTGATTTGAATACTGCAGGAGAAAAACGATTATTGCAATTGAATGAGATGGATGAAATAAGAAATGAATCATATGAAAATGCAAGGATTTATAACGAGAAAATGAAAATATTACATGATAAAAATATTTCAGAAAAAATATTTGAGCCTGGACAAGAAGTATTATTATTTAATACTCGTTTAAGATTTTTTCCTGGAAAATTAAGATCAAAATGGATAGGACCATATAAAATTGAAAAAGTATACCATTATGGAGCTGTGGATGTTAAAGATCCCAAGACGGGAAAATTTTTTAAAGTTAATGGATTAAGACTGAAGCCTTATTAGGGAGATTTTAAAAAGATTTATAAAGAGGCTTACGAGTTGAGTCTACATGATTAAAAGACTTAATTAGGTCGGGCTGACGGCATTAAACCAAGCGCTTTGTGGGAGGCAACCCATAGTATTTGTTGTTTTGTGTGTTTTTACATTTTTAATGTAAGTTTATGCCTCGGTCTTGTTTAATTTTATATTATTTTAGAAAATTTGATGCTAACAAGTCTTTGACTTAAGCTGAAAATTATCTCGAATTATATAAAGCTTAGACATTGGATCACTCTATTTCATATATGAGTAAAAAGGAGATCAAGTTAACCTTCATTAGGATTGCTTATAATTTGTGTTGCTGAGTCAATATTGATCTTACCATTCTAAACTACCTATTTTAGAGAACGAAACTTTGAAATTTGACGTTAGGTGAAACGGAGTCGAACATGGTTCCAGCGCCTAGGCGCCAGAATTGGCTCCTAAGCGCCAGAGTAAAACTATGTGTCGATGGGTCCGGAGCCTAGGCGCCAAATTTGGCGCCTAAGCGCCACAGTTACTGGATCGTGTCAAAACCGAAAATCTTCAGTTTTTCACACGATTTTCTCTTATAAATGACCCTATCTTCGTCCCCAATCCTTATGCAATCATTATTTCGACCAATACACTCAATTCTTTAGAGATTAGAGAGGATTTTTGAAGAAATGTAGAGGGAAATCTTGGAGAAGAGGCTAGAGACAAGGTTTCAAAGTATCCTCAACCCTACTTCAATGGTTTCATCGCTGTAAGTTTGGAGAAAATTTCTAGTCGTCTAGATAAGTTTGAAGCAGAGTTTAAAAGCATTGGAGATCGCCTCCATGAGATGTATCATAAAATTGACATCTAGAATGGCAGGTGAAACTTTAATTTGATCATCTAGCGGCTTATCAAGATGCTCAAGTGGAGATGTATGCGAAGAACAATTGGATTGACGAGAAAATGGCTACGGATTTTCCGAGAGCATTAGTATTCTTCCCCAGTAGGCCAAGCAATCTTCATTGCCAAGATAATGGAAATTAGATAGTGACGTGGTGAGATTGTGATTTATCTAGTGTGTCGTTGTATCGATTTAGTGAATCGATTGTGTTTGTTTGTGTGTTTGCTTTCATGTTCAATGTGTGTTGTATTTGCTTTCAAATTTGTGTTATTTGATTGTTGTTAGAACTTGAGTCATGTTATGATACTTATCTGAATTGTATTGAGCCCGAAATTGAAAATCATGAATGGAATTAGAAGAGTTTGATTTAAACTTGTGTTTAAATGGTGGATTTAAATTTTAATTTTTAAAATTTTTTGGAAAATATTTTGGAAGATGGAAACTGAAACAATACTCTTATATAAGTAATTAGAAGTTTAATTTATGAATTTTGGTGGAAAATAAAATTTTTAAGAGATTTTTTTTGAAAGGCGAGTCTGGCGCCTAGGCGCCGATTCGGCCTCCTTACCCGAAAAACACCATTTAAACCCTCATTAGCCATTTTTGACGCCTAAGCTTCATCTTCTTCCTCTTTTTCTTGAAAACCCACCTCCTAAATCCATTTTGAGGTCAAAACATCAAGATTTTGAGCCCGAAATCACTTGATTTCTTCATCTCAAGGTCAGATCTACACTCTAATCCAATTATTTTTTATTTTCACCATAGTTTTTTCCTATTTTTGACTAAAAACTGAAATTTTAAGAAAAATTTTGATTTTTAGTGTTTCTCCATGAATTTATAAACTCATTTTAAGTTTCTTAAGCTTAAAAAGAGTTTAAATCTTTGATTCCTTAATTTATTTGTGTTTTCTTTCACGTTTAAATGGCACCGAAATCTAAACGAGGAAAGACACGAGAAAATTTTGACAGTAGCAAGTTCGCGACTACGGCAGCGCATTTTCGATATCACGAATTTGCGACGTCCAGAAAATTTATCTCAGAGCGAAGCTTTTACAATCCCGGTGAAATAATCGAGAACACGATCGTTGCGCACAACTGGCAACGATTATGTTATTTCACCGTCGTTGTCGTTATTCCAGTCGTGCGCGAATTTTATGCTAACTTTTTGGATGTGGAAGACTACGAAGTCTTCGTCAGAGGTGTTGGAGTAGGATTTACTCCAGAAAGGATCAATGTTTTTTATGGACTGCCACCTACCATCAAGTGCCACTATTCTGGATTATCTCCATATGAAGGAGATCTTAAGATGATTATTGCTTATTTGACTGACAACACTGGAGCTTGGAAGATCCAGAATGATAAACGGGTAAATTTCAAATCTTCTAAGTTAAATAGTATTTCAAAGGCATGGCATTACTTTATTTCTGCAAGACTTATACCTTCCAACCACTCGAGCAAAGTGACTAGAGATCGAGCTATCCGTCGGCATATTTTTAGGTTTGTGTGTTGTATTTTAAGAAAGGGTCTATATATATATATATATATATATATATATATATATATATATATATATATATATATATATATATATATATATATATATAAAAGAAACATTTGATTTTGAAAATAACTTTAAGTTTCGAAAATTTTAAGATATGAAATCAAACCGATCTCACATCCCAAATAGTTTATATGAACGTGCGCCGCATCACAAGCTCGTGTATCTATCCCGTCGAATAGACAACTTCCTTGATGATGGGGCTATATTAAATAAACTAGAAGATTTGTGACATCCGTTTGGTCTGCGAACCAATTTTATAAGCCGACAAGTTCCCCTGCTTAATACAAAGAAATTAAACAGGGTTTATATTACCTGGGTTCTTAAAATTCCCTATAAGGGCAAGCCCCTATAGTTAATTACATCTTAAATGACGGGAATCATTTAAGAAAACTCTCGATAATGATTAGTGGTTTTGCTCTCAAGAATTTCAAATTTTAAGGTTTTCAAAGGATTGAATTTTGGAGATTTCAATAGGGAATGGATCAAATTTGGAACAGTTTATTTCGAGAGTCCAAAGGAAGAAAAGTAGGAGAAGCTGAGGATCCAAGAAGAATCTTGGCAACTTCCCAAACTATCCTATTGTTTGGCTTCAATTTTGGGAGTTCATTTAATGTTTCATCTTGCTTGTTTTAATTAATTAGAACTTATATTCGTATGACACAATCATACAAACAGCCTCAAAGATGTGAGGGTTTATGTCGTACCGAACGACTACCTCGGAGTCCTAAGACCGACTAGGGCTTAATTTACATGACATGATCATGCAAATGCCTAACGAAGATTTGAAGATTTATGTTGCACTAGGCAAACTACCTCAAAGTCCTATGGCTTGGTTATTTAATTCTAAGAAAGTTTTGCTGAAGTAGATCCGATTTTTGCTGATGACGATGGCCGAGTTGCCCACCATGCTCCGAGCTCCTTGTTGTTGCAGATGTTTAGTTTTAGAAGTTATAAATCAGGAGATGAGAGAAGTGTTTTGGTTTAGAGAAAATCTTAAAATCCAAGTGTTTTTTTAATATTTTAATTAAAACAAATCTTAAAGTTGTTTAAACAGAATCGATTAAGATCCCACGGTTCCGTCATCCCGGCACCGTTATTTTCATCGAATTCACTTAGTCCAGATGAATTTGCTAAACTCAACTGAATGTGTTCCACACTTTCATTTAGACCGTGGGAAATCCCGTTAGCAACACGTGGGTTACATCATCCGAGGTATTCCCGATCATTCAAGGAGACATTTTAATTTAGTTACAATTGTAGTTTTGTTGTTCTGTTTGTGATTAAATTTTGAGTTGTTTTAGATTTTGGAATGTTATGGCGATGAATTTTATCTTGCAATGACTTTTAATTTAGTTTTGGTTTTAGTTCAGGGGCTATCCTAAAGGTTTTGGTTTTCATGCAACAGTCTTATTTATTATGCAAGAAAAAGTAAAGAGCAATGCATGAAAGTAAATTGCAATAAAATAAAAGCGTACCTAGAAGGTCTTCCCGTCATCCCAAGCTACACTTGAAACACATATTAGAGCATTTAAACATATTTTGCAAGAAATACCTAGGTAAAGCTAATGGAAAGGGTCTTGGTTGTCTACCAAATTCCTAATCCTATAACTAGTCATTTCCTATGACGTCTAGGTTATTGGTCTGATTTAAGGATGATTTTCTTCATGAAAGAACAATTAAATTCGATTGTTCTTCTAAAACATCCCATCATATTGAGGAAGTGTTTAGGACGAGTCCTAAACATCTTTTCAAGACTTTTGGGATCATTTTGAGTCCAAGTAAATTTAGTTGCACATATGAATTAATCATCCAGGAGTTTAGTTAAACTTCGTCTCTTGCTCAGTGAACTTGGGTATTTGACTACCTGATGAATGAAGTGACATTTCACTTAAAACTCTATTTAAGAGTTATAATAATTAAAGCCTTTAAGGGCAAGTTGGTTTGTTGAGAATTTTAATCATTAAAAGTTTGAGTTAATGATTTAAAGTGATTTAATTTAATTATGAGGTTTTAATTAATAATTTTTTAAGTTTGGAATAGTATTCAAATTATTTTAGATTTAATTTAAATCTTTACACTTTCAATTATCTTAGTATTTCGTATCGATGTTCATGTTTTAAATTTACTTAGCAGTAAAGAGGTATTTAAATTATTGATATATTTTGATTTAACTCTTAATGATTTCATTTAGGTTTGTTGTTAAGTGATTTTAATTCAATTTAATTTAATTTAATTTGATTTTAATTTAATTTAATTTAATTTAATTTGATTTGATTTAATCTAATTTTAATTTAATTTAATTTTTATTTTAATTTCAATATTTTTAATTTAATTTAATTTAATTGTTAAGGTGTTAATTTAGTTTAATTTAAACTTTGACTTAACTTAATTTAATTTAATTTAACTTAATTTCAAGATTTTAAATTTGATTTTTAATTATTATTTTAATTTTTAGTTAAGAACTAAATATTATTGAAGTGACTTATTTGGGGATTTTTAAATTAAAGAATAAATATCCTCTTAATAATATCCCTATTTTAATAATCCAAATTTTAAATATATTCTTTCCAAAATTTAAATTATTTAATTAATTAGAGTTCCATTTTGATATTTTCAAAGTGTCTAATGGGTTTCTACCCTTTTAATTCCCTAAGTTTTAATCATCCAAGAGAAAATTAAAATCAAATATTTTACCCTCCCTTTTGATTAAACCTAAAGTTTTAATTAAGGGTTTTAATTACATTTATGCCCTTTCGGGCTTATTTATTTCATAACTCACTAAATTGAGCTCAAATGAATTTGAAATTTTTATGTCACCTCACTCACATGTCAATTAAGATATTAGAGGAGAAAATGTGATTTTTCTAAATTTAATTTATTTATATAATTATTTTTAGTAGAAAATAGGGATTTTCATAGAAAATTCAACAATATGACCAAGGGAAAATTTTTGTCCTTAAAAATTATGCGATGTTTTTAATGACCAGATGACAACTTGGACCAATTTTTGTGATTTTTTGAATTATATTTTATTTATTATAATTATTTTGAGTTTTAGAGTATTAATTAATTTTAAAATAAAATAAAAGTTGAAAAATAGATTTTATATTTTTCTTAAATTTCTCTAACCTCAAGGAGTCCAAAGAAACAAATTTTATAATTTTTTGATTTTTTTTTGATTTATTAGAATTATTTTAGTGAAGAGGTTAAAAATTCATTTTTTAATATTAAAAATTACATTAAGCCTTTAAAATTCAATATCTTATCCTAGGGACTTAGGAAAAATATTTGGTTTGTTCCTAAATGGTTAGGAGTCAAAATGTGACATTTTTATGATTTTTAATATTTTTATGATTTTTATTATGTTTTAATTATTAAAATATTAAAATATTGTCAAAAATCAACTTTTTTAGAAAATTCCAATTTTAATTTTTCTGAACTCCCCTAATATCAGAGAAGCTCCAAAAACCATTTTTATGAATTTTTGAAAAGTATTTTTGGAGTTATGAATTTTTAAAGTTCCATTTTGCTTATGAAGCTTAATCAATCCATTTGGTGGGATTAATGAAGTCCAATTGATTTCAAAATTTTATGTAAGGTTCCTCTGACCCTAAAGAGTAATGGAGAATTGTTTTCAAGTCAATTTAATGTGTGGTTAACCCTAATTAATCCAATTCAATTTTAGGGGTTTAGGCAATTAAGGTTATTATGAATGAATTAACTCAAAATATATTTTTATAGGGTCCCCTAGTCCTAGGAAACATCACCAAATTTTCCTAGAATTTATTTTACAACATGCTAATTATTGAAATTAAAATACCTAAAACAGTGACATGAACTTGAAAAATCAATAACTCTTCACAGAGATGGCCTCTGACCTTGAAAAATTCAGGGAACGTTCCCAAGATCAGAGGCTTCAAAAGCCCTATGGTCTCATGCAATGGTGAATTGTCTATACAAATGGAGAATCAAAACATTAGAAATAGTAAATAAATTATTAAAAATAAAATACTCATCAAATTAACTTGATTTCTTTTCTATATTATTTTCCTCTGTTCACTAAGCAAGAGGGTATTTTTATTTTTATTTTTTTGATTTTTCTATGCAAAGATATGAATTTTTGAAGTTCTGGTATTTAAATAATTCAAAAATACCCTAATTTTCTACTTATCCGACTCGGCGCCGCGTCATCCTACGGCGGATCGAAAGCCCACGCGTCGCTCTGTGATTTGGCGCCGCCAACTGACTCAGCGCTCTAGGGGCCCGCGGTTCACGTAACATTCCGCTGTCCGGCTTAATCTCGACCGTCTGCTCGATACACGTGCGATCCAACGGCTCCTGGTCATCATCTACGACTGGTGTGCACCCGTGACCGTCCACACTCAAATCCTAATATCTCTCTCGATTCTCAATGGATTTTCAATTTCTTATACTCTATCGGCTTGTCTTGAAGAGACGAACACATCCGTACAATTTATAGGCTATGAAATTAACCCAAACAAAATGGAGAGTTGCTGGAAGATCGGAAGGAAGAATGAGTTCATACCTTTGCTCAGAGAAGTGAAGCTTCGATCTGAGGGTTGTGTCACCTTCGATTGAGTCCAAGCAAGCTCCAGATGAAGTCTCTAGCTCTGGGGAATTGTCTAAGTATGAAGGTGACTAAGGCCGATCACAAAGCTTGGAGGCTGGAAGAAATGGCTGGCCTGGTGAGGGGGCTTTTGCTAGGAACTTCTCCTCTTAGTCTGGTGAAGGTGTAGGGTCAATCAATTTGAAGATTGGCTCACTGTGGTGAAGTGCCCTATTTTTTGGGTGGATTTTCAACTCAGAAATTGAGCTCTGTTAATGGGGATTAGGGCAAAGGAACACTGGGGATCAACTTCTCTGGGTTAGGAGAAGGTCTTGGAGCAATTTTGGCAGAGTTTCCTTAAGGTCTGGTTCATCACCTTGTTTGGCCGAGAGGTGAGTGGGTTTAAATAGAGGTGGCTGGAGGGCCTCCCATGGGGGTTTAATGGCTTGGATCAACTGCCTTGCCCAAGGGAAGAACAGCCACAGTGGCCATTGGACATGGGACAGCTCAGCAAGTTCAAATTGAATTTTTGATTCAAATTAAGCCTCTCGGCCTGGTGGTTTCCGGCGGCTGTGGTGGCTGGCCGACCAGGCATGGGTCACCCTCAGGGTCAGGGAGGTCAGTGCTTGAGTTTGGTGCCAACAATTGGCTTTGGACATGTGTAAATGAGTTGGATTGAAATGGCATGGGGAGAAGGTTATTTTGGGTTCAAATGGGTCAACCCATGTTTTTGGGCTTGGTGCACCACCCAAGGCCTGGATTTAGGCTGAAAAGGTTCATTTGGGTCAGCCAAGAGGAAATGGTATAGTCTCCATCAAGGATTAGGTGGCTAACTTGGTTTAGTGTGTATCAAGGATGAGGTTAAAAAAGCTTAATGAAGGCTTAAGAAAGGTGCACCTCCATTTGCCATAAATGACATGGTGAGGTGTCAAGACTCTCATGGCTTCATATGGCTTGTAAATGGCTCACATTTGGCTTACATTTGGCTTGGAAAAGGTTGGCTTGTTTCATGAAAAAGGATTTTAGAAATTTTTTGTATTTAGGGATAATTTGGCACATGGCTTAGTTTAGAAAAATTCAATGATGAATTTGAAACATAGGGAGTTATTTAATTGAATGAATGATGAGATGTAAGTGTCATGTGGGCTTTGGATTGATTTTGGGCTTTTTGAAATCATTTTGGATGGGCTTTTAAAGTGGTTTAGGGAAGTGGGCTTTTGGATTTGAAGTAAATTTAGGATGAAAATTTTGTAAACGATTGTGCCAAATAAATGTTGCAATTGGTTTAGGCACGTGTCATGAGTGATTTAAAACAAGTTTAAAGTGATTTTGAATTGTATTGGGTTGAATTTGGCTTTTTCGTAAAGGGGCCAAGGTGGACCAAATTGGGCTAACTTGGGCTAAGGTTGGGCTAAGGTTAGATTTGATGTAAAATTAATGTTAGGAAATGTTTATGGGAGTGTTACAAAGAGTTTTCAATTTTGGTTGGGCTCTAATTTTGGGATTTGGGCCCATTTGGGTTAGGTTTGGGCTTAGATCAATTTACAGGATTTTGGTTTTGGGTTAGGTTAGAGTGGGGTTTAGGTTCAAATTTTGGGCAAATCAAGTTTGTTTTTTGTTTATGGGGATGTTAGGAAGGCTTTAGAAAAGATTTGGGGCCAATTGGGGTTGAATTGGGGTGGTTTGGTTTGACATTGGGTTCACTTGGGTTAAAAATGGGTCAAATTGGGGGTTTTGGTAAAAGTGGGGAAAATTGGCAATATTGGCCCATGGTGTAGCTGAACAAAATTAAATTGGGAATATTTGGGATTTTCTGGAATTTTTTTTGGGAATTTTCTGAATTTTTGGATTTTTAGGGAAAAGGGTATTTTGGTAATTTTGGGGGGCTTAGGGGTATTTTGGAAATTTTGATATTTTTGGCCAAAGATGGTCAATTTGAATGGTGGGAAGTGTTTAGGGTTGATTTTGAGGGATCTTGGGTAATTTAGGCAATTTTGTAAATTTTGGGTCATTTTAAGGGTAGTTGGTAGGTTTGGTGGGTCCGGGGCCCCGGGGGTCAAAAATTGAATTTTTGAAAAAAGGAAGATTGATCAAATGTGAGTGAAATGGGATCACTTTGGTTGAGCTATGAAGCCATATTAAGCCCATATGAGCCATGAGGGACTCATTTGGGGCATTCACTATGTTGTTCCTAACCCTCTTAGCCATGGGCTTAGGGGTCAAGGACCATCCATATGAATTACCTACATGTGTCAGGAAGTCAAGTTGGGTGAGAGTGTGGTTTTAGGACTTGGAATGTGTGTGATAGTGTAGTGTATGTGCAAGTCAACCCTCACTGCACCGAGCCACCTAGGGTATTCCTAAGGCCAAAAAGTCCCATAGGGAACTCATCCTTTAAACCTCCACATTTGATTTCAACCCTGCAGGTGATTACGGGTCTACAATCAAGCTTGTGGGGTTTGCGAGGAGTTAAGAAGTAGTTTGAATTTCTAAAGGGTGGGTTCCATTTCTAGTCCTCTAAGATTAGTCAAAGGAAAAGCTTAAGGCTAGATCCTAAGTACTAAAGAGAGAGACACAAAAGACCTCATAAAAAATGAGGTCAACAAATGGACCCCCAATAGGTGTGGTGTGCTAACCAAGCACACCGTGCGTATTGGCGTTGACTGAAGAGATCAACAAAACCAACACAGATGTCCAAGTGACAAACTTAAGACGAAGTAGAAGAATTTCCGCTGGGGAGTATTAGGTATATTTCCAAGACAGGAGATTCCTGAACTCTCGCTGGGGAATGGAAAAAGAGGTGAACTCCAAATCACAAGATCTGGGGAATTCAATTTAGATTTCAGTTTACTTTTAAATTTGAAGTTTCAATGTGTGAGTTTGGATTTTGATTTGTTCTGAGTCTCAATTTCGATTGAAGTTTAATTTAAAATCTATTTAAGGAAATTTTGAATTTGAAATTTGGATTTGAAATGAGAATTGAAACCTAGGTTTCAACCTCGGGATTGCGAAGAGAACTAGAATTTAAGTACCAGTCTCGGAGTGAGAATCAGAGTTTAAGTATCGATAAAAAAAAGGATGAGAATCAGAATTTAGGTACTGATCTTGAGAGAGTGAGATTTGAAATTTAAGTATCAAACCTGAAAGAGAATCGAAATTTAGGTATCGATCTCGGATGAGAGTCGGAATTTAGGTACCGACCTCGAAAGGAGGGAACTGGAATTTAGGTACCAGTCTCGGAATTTAGAATTGAAATTTAGGTATCAATTCGAAAGAGAATCGAAATTTAGGTATCGATCTCGAATGAGAGTTGGAATTTAGGTACCGACCTCGAAGGAAGAGAACTGGAATTTAGGTACCAGTCTCGGAATTTAGAATTGAAATTTAGGTATCAATTCGAAAGAGAATCGAAATTTAGGTATCGATCACGAATGAGAGTCGGAATTTAGGTACCGACCTCGAAATAAGAGAACTGGAATTTAGGTACCAGCCTCGGAACTTAGAATTGAAATTTAGGTATCAATTTGAAAGAGAATCGAAATTTAGGTATCGATCTCGAATGAGAGTCAGAATTTAGGTACTGACCTCGAAGGAAGAGAACAAGAATTTAGGTACCAGCCTCAAAATTTAGAATTGAAATTTAGGTATCAATTCGAAAGAGAATCAAAATTTAGGTATCGCTCTCGAATGAGAGTCGGAATTTAGGTACCGACCTCGAAGGAAGAGAACTGGAATTTAGGTACCAGCCTCAGAATTTAGAATTGAAATTTAGGTATCAATTTGAAAGAGAATCGAAATTTAGGTATCAATCTCAAATGAGAGTCGGAATTTAGATACTGACCTCGAAGGAAGAGAACTGGAATTTAGGTACCAGCCTCGGAATTTAGAATTGAAAATTAGGTATTAATTCGAAAGAGAATCAAAATTTAGGTATCGATCTCAAATGAGAGTCGGAATTTAGGTACCGACCTCGAAGGAAGAGAACTGGAATTTAGGTACCAGTCTCGGAAATTAGAATTGAAATTTAGGTATCAATTCGAAAGAGAATTGAAATTTAGGTATCGATCTCGAATGAGAGTCGGAATTTAGGTACCGACCTTGAAGAAAGAGAACTGGAATTTAGGTACCAGCCTCGGAATTTAGAATTGAAATTTAGGTATCAATTCGAAAGAGAATCAAAATTTAGGTATCGATCTCGAATGAGAGTCAGAATTTAGGTACCGACCTCGAAGGAAGAGAACTGGAATTTAGGTACCAGTCTCGGAAATTAGAATTGAAATTTAGGTATCAATTCGAAAGAGAATCAAAATTTAGGTATCGATCTCGAATGAGAGTCGGAATTTAGGTACCGACCTCGAAGGAAGAGAACTGGAATTTAGGTACCAGTCTCGGAAATTAGAATTGAAATTTAGGTATCAATTCGAAAGAGAATCGAAATTTAGGTATCGATCTCGAATGAGAGTCAGAATTTAGGTATCGACCTCGAAGGAAGAGAACTAGAATTTAGGTACCAGTCTCGGAAATTTTAACGAGAAATGGAAACGGGCTCCAATCTCGAAGATTCATCTGTATGAAAAGGGACCCAATCCCATGCCATAAGAACCAAATCGAACAAAGTTCGTGGCTCCATGTCGATAGAACTAGTCGATCCTCTAAGACACAGTAGCAAGAGAATTGAAAGGAACTGGTAAGGGTACCAAGCTGAAAAGACTTGACTTAATGACAAGTCGAAGAGAATATTCAAATTTCAAAAGATTTTCAAACAGATTTCGATGGAGGAAAGAACTGAAAGGTTCGAATCAGAGGTTTGAGATTGAAATTCAACTTGAGATTTAGATTCGTTTTATTTGTCCTTTAACGATCCCATTTTTTATTTTTGTGTTGTTTATTTAGTGTTCATGTGAATTTGAAGTTCATTTTAATATTCAGATTTTTAGGAAAAATTCTCATATATTTTCTTTTCTTTTCTGTTCTTCGTTCAAAGTTCATTTAACTCTAATGGCGTTTCCCAGTCAATTTACACAAAAAGAGGTGAATGCAAAATATGACGTAGTCGTTTTCATTCCAACTTGCTGAAAGTACAACATACAACTTGATCTAATCATGATGACATTTTCCTCAGAAATTTAATGTCTCATACAATCCATGTAAATCCAAAACGGACTGTGTAAACTTCTTGCTGATCCATTCAAAAGCGTCTGTCAAAAAATCAATGTCTGAATAGTAAGAAACATGGGTAATAACATCACCTTCCAAGCCACCCTTGGCAGGAATGCCGCATGGATGTGCATTGGAGGTGTGTTATTTCCCGTGTAACTCACGGCTCGTAGGGCCGGAGACGCTCCAATTCTGGATCTGGATGAAAGTGGTAAGGCATTTTTCTGTCGTCCATTCTTCTAAAAGTAACTGAGATCCGATCCACAGGCACTCCTGGAATGCAATGCTTCGCAACGTCTGCTCCGTTTCCTTTTAACACCAGGACGGAACCTACCGGTAGTGGTATCTCCACCGGCCCTTGGAACTCATCGGGGCCTGCAATCCGGAGGTTAGATCCTAACATGACGTTGCACTGGTTGACGAATGAGACTGAGCAGAAGGGTCTAACAAAGTCATGATGGTCTATATGCGGAGGTATGCAGTCGCTTCCTTGTAGATGTTGATAATGCAGTTGTTGGGTATGCAATCTGCAGGCAGTACCCTCCATGTTATCATCCTTTTCACCATTCTCTTGATGATTCTTGGCATCGGATCCACCTCACTATGGTGGAGTATCCCTGGTGGGTTTCCTTGTCTGTCTATTGCAAAATTGTAGCAACATCCGCATTGGATTGTAACTCTTCCCTTTCCTGGTATGCATCTTCGGGGTTCCGAATATGTATTTTCTCTCAGACGGCCAGCTCGACCCTTTTTCTGCAATTCAAGGATGCAATCTACAATTTGTTGTTGCTCATAATCTGAGAAAACATCTGTATGCAGCTCGAGGCCTTCCAAGATGTTGACCCTATTGTCTCCAATTCTTTCAAAGTATTCAAAGGTTTTCTTCTCAACTAGTTGCATTTTCTCCAGCTCGTATTCCGGGATTATCTGAAGTCCTTGGTGTCTAGTAACATACTGCGGGATGTATGGCTTAACCCCAGCACGTTCTTCTGCATGTCTCGGCTCCTTGGGGATAGTCTCTGTAGGGACATCCTCCGGGTTGCTTTCGCCACAAGACTCTTCGGATCCGGTACATATGCTCGGCGTCGAGGTACCGACTCTATTCTCGCTTTTCTTGGTATTTCTTTTATCTGTTCGACCTTCTTGGAGTTGACTTTCTTCTTTCTGGTTCCTGACGAACCGGTCTCCTTGGAGCATTTGCACTAACAGTATCCACTGTCTGTTTATATTGATCTTCTGCTAACTTGGTCAACATTTTGCGAATGCGATGATTCTTATTTCTTCGCTGGGTAGCAGTGAGAGTAGCTCTCCTTACCCCTTGAATTTCTGCGGGCGTGGCGCTGACAAGCCTAACCTCTGCTGTGGTAACCACAGACTTAGTTTTCTTATCTTCTCCGGTTGCATGCGCGGTGTTTGCTTTTCTTTTCTTGTTGCTGGATTGGTGGCTCGGGCCACCCATTTTCATCACTGTCTGGCTGTGAAGTTCTTCTCGATCAACTGGGATCCAATCATTTTCTTTGTATTGTAAGCCGGCTGGTGTGAAGTCTGAGTCAATCTCTTTCATTGCTCCATCCCTCACCCTCTTTTCATCAAGTGCTAGACTCACGCCATTTCTAAAGTTTAGAACCAACCGCCCGTTCGACATTTCCCTGCGAAAAAAAATAAGGAAATGATCAGGGGCTGTACTAAGAACAAGAACAAAAAGAAAAACACTTAAAAATTCTTATTCACTTCTTTTAAATTTAAAGGAAGTAGGAAGAGATGAGAAAATATCAGGAATGAATGGATTTAAAAGGAAAGATTGACATTTTATTATTATGATTTCCCATGTTTTCTTTTTAACATTTCCGTTGATGAGGTTTTTTTTTTTTTGTTTTGGGTTCGAACTCAATCACAAAGTGATTACTTCACCCGTGTTTCTAGGGATAAGATTCTACTTTAGAAGCCACCCTTCGAAACATCAGGTTGCGTAATACTTCTTTAAATACCGTCCATTGATTGGAAGCGTGGGTCGTTCTCCACGGCAATTCGCCAGTTGGTAGGAACCTCTTGAGTAGACTGTCTCGACCACGAACGGCCCTTCCCAAGTCGGTTCAAATTTACCACCTATCTTGCGATGTGCAAGAATAGGTCTTCTGAGAACCAAAACTAGGTCACCGACTTTGAATGTCCTGGGGCGGACCAATTTATCATGGACCTGGATCATCTTGGCCTGATACAGTTCCAAATTCTGCTACACGGAAAGTATTTTCCCTTCCAAGCTTTCCAATTCTTCCAGTCGTAGTCTGGCATTTTCTTCTGTAGTGATCTTTTCTGCAACTGCAATTCGGAGTGACAGAAGTCGAACTTCCAGGGGCAAGACGGCCTCGGACCCGTACACTAAAGCGTAAGGCGTAGACTGAGTAGGAGTCCTAAAAGTCGTCCTGTAGGCCCATAATGCTTCTAACAATTTCTCGTGCCAATTTCTCTTGTTGTCATCCAAAGTTTTCTTTAAAATTTGAACGAGAGTTTTATTAAAAGCCTCGGCCAAGCCGTTTGCTCTTGGGTAGTAGATTGTTGAGTATCGCCAATCGATCCCGTGTCTTCTGACAAAATTGTTGATCTTCGTACTCTTGAATGCAGACCCATTATCTAAAATGATCCTGCGCGGTACCCCAAAACGGTAGATGACTTGGTTCTTAAAAAACTGTAGCACGTGATGTACCTTCACTTCTCTGAGTGGTATAGCTTCTGCCCATTTAGAAAAGTAGTCTGTAGCTGCAAGAATGAAGCGATGTCCTCTTGAAGAAGGTGGTTCTATCGGACCCACTATATCTGTGCCCCAACACTCAAATGGCCATGTCGTGATTGTCGGATGTAGCACATTTGGAGGTTGGTGTAGAACCACTCCGTGCACTTGGCACTGGTGACAACTTTTGGCAACTTTCATACAATCGGTCATCATTGATGGCCAGTAGTACCCTAGTCTTTTAATCTTCATTTTCATTTTCGGACCCGACTGATGAGCGCCACAAAGTCCTGAATGTACTTCTTTAACGATTTAACGAGCCTCGGGCCCGCTCAGGCATCTTAGCCACATCTGATCAAAAGACCTTCTGTATAATGTATTGTTTATTAATGCGTAAGACAGAGTTCTTTTCTTGATTTGATGGGCTAACGACTTATCGTCGAGCAGGTTTCCGTCTACAAGTAGTCTATTAATGGCCGCCGCCAATCTTCCGTATTTTCTCATCACCGCTCGCAATTGTTTCTTCGCTTTTCCGTCGATTTGTGTATTGTATCCATGTCGAGCCGTGATAGGACCCGTCGTCCTTGAACCGACACTTCAATCGACTCATCCCGCAGCGGTGCAAATTCCTTTGCAAGGCACGCTAACGCATCGGCGAGAGCATTTTCTTTTCTGGGAATCTTATAGATTGTTATGTTTGGAATTTGTTCCAACAATTTCATGGCATACTGAAAGTACTGCTCGAGCCTTGGCTTTAAAATTCTGTACTGTCCGGCGACCTGTTGAATGATCAACTGAGAATTTACATAGAAGTTGATGTCTGTTATTCCCATCTGAATGGTTAATTCCAATCCGGTTATAAGGGCTTTGTATTCTGCCTCGTTGTTTGTACACGATTTTGTTAAGCGGTAGGAGTATCTTAACATCCCCCGCTCCTGCGTTATAAAGATAAGTCCGATTCCTGCCTTACCAGGCGCTATCGTTTGTAATTTTTTGTTCTTCTGTGCTGAGGACTCACTGTCGAAAAACAGTTCTCAACGTCGATCATCAGGGTCTTCTAGGCTCATTATCTGCTCGTCAGGCAAATCGTCGTCGAGAGACGAATCTGCCGAGAAGGGTGTGCTGCAAGGAAGTCTTCTAGGACTTGTCCCTTTACCGCGCGAAGAGGAATGAAAGTTATGTCAAATTGCAATAGTATCATCGACCACCTAGAAAGTCTGCCAGAAAGCGTCGGTCGGGTCATCAAGTATTGCAACGGATTAACCCTCGAAATAAGGTTGACCTTATGAGAAAGCATGTAATGCCTGAGCTTTTGAGCGGCGAAGATCAGGGCCAAACAATGCTTCTCAATCGGGGGATACTTTACTTCCGTCGGAATTAGACGATGACTTAAGTAGTAGAGAGTGTTTTCTTTCCCCTCGTCATTGGCCTGGGCTAGCAGGGATCCAAGGAAGTCGTCTAAAGCCGCGGTATAAAGTATCAACGGTCTACCTGAGACTGGGGCTGCTAAGACAGGAGGTGTCATTATATATTGCTTAACGTCCTTGAAAGCCCGCTGGCATTTCTCATCCCAAACTAATTTGGCGTCCTTTTTAACTAATGCCGAGAAGGGTTGACACCTACCTGACAAGTTCGAGATAAAGCGTCGAAGATATGCCAACTTCCCTTGAAAGGATCATAGCTGTTTCAAAGTTTTGGGAGGAGGCATTTCTAAAATAGCTTTAATCTTTTCCAGATCGATTTCAATCCTGAGATGTCGGACAACAAATCCTAAGAATTTCCCAGAGGTGACGCTGAAGGCGCATTTTAAGGGATTCATCTTAAGGTTGTATTGTCTTAGTCGCTCGAAAATAATTCTCAAATCATACAGGTGATCTTCCTTCAGTTTGATTTTGATGACCACATCATCCACGTAGCACTCGACTTGGTTGTGCATGAGATCATCAAAAATCTTCTTCATCGCTCTTTGGTATGTTGCTCCTGCGTTCTTTAGTCCGAATGGCGTTACTGTGTAGCAGTATACCCCGATCGGCGTTCTGAAGGCTGTAAGCTTTTCATCTTCTGGTGCCATCTTTATCTGGTTGTATCCCGACGATCCATCCATAAATGAGAAGATTTCATGCGTCGAAGCGATGTCGATCATCGCTTCGGGATTGGTAGTGGAAATTCATCCTTTGGACATGCTTTATTCAAATCTCTGAAATCCACGCAGATTCTGATCTGATCATTCTTCTTTCTGACTGGTACCACGTTGGCTAACCAAGTAGGGTATTGTTCTTCACGGACAAATTTAGTGTCTATTAGCTTCTTAACTTCGGCTATTACTTGTTGCTCAATTTCTAGACGCATTCTTCTGGGAGCCTGTCTGACTGGAACGAAAGTAGGATCTACTCCTAACTTGTGAACTGCGACTTCTAGAGCTAATCCTGGCATTTCGTCGTAACTCCAAGCAAAACAGTCCTTGAATTCCATTAGTAACTTGATTATGTCTTTAGAGCCTTCTTTATTGAGTAAGGAGCTAACAAAGGTAGGCCTAGGCTCTTCGCTAGTACCTAAGTTAACTTCCGTTAACTCGTCTATTGTAGATTTGATTTCTTCCTCGAATTCTGGTGGAGCGTCGCCGATTGGTAGATCCTCAAGATCTTCTGAAGCTTTCAAGCACTCTTTTTTAGGTTCACCAGTGACAACCAAGAAAAATCCCGTATCATCAACTGATCCTACTATGCTGAATCCGAGACCATGTTTTGAATTGGGAGGCCGACCGGCATTATTCCATAACTTTTCAAAGTGTTGTGATCGGCCTTTTGTCCATTGTCGAGGTAAGACACCACGTTGAATTAAATTTTGAACATAGGGAGAGTACCACTCAAAAGGTAATTTCATTAATTCAGATGAAGTAACATCTTCAAATTGTACATCACTTTCAGTTTTGGAAGAAGAAGCACCACGGTAAAACTTGATTGGTTTACTATCGCCACCATGTACTTCATTGACCACCATACCCTCGATCTTATTAGAATGGATCGGGGTCAGGGTCATAGTATGCACATAGTGGTTAATCTTCTTGTACATTGATTTATATTCTTCATTCTTTTCATCTTCGAGAGAGATCTTGAATTGTGGTTCCTTCTGACTTATTATCGCTGCTTCTTTCTCAATTTCTTCTTCTTCTTCGGAGCTGTTCTCCCAATCAACATCGATGACTGGTTTCTTCTGTCCAACTGTTCCAACGTTTCTTCCACGTCCTCGTCCCCGGCCTCGACCTCGGGTGCGAGTTCTGGAGAAATCTTCACCATCTCGCCATAAGGGAGTGGTGAGTAACTATCGAACTAGAACTTCAGGTTCTTCATCGTCTCGAATTTTTTTTGCTTCATTTGGTATGGTATTTCTTGAAAAGATTGTTTTCTTCGGGGCGGCGTAGTAGGCCGCATCTTCATGTATTCCAATTTTGTGCACAGAGAATGGTTGCAAATCACCTTTGATGCATTGTTCCCCTCCTTCGTAATACTTTATACACTGGTGCAGAGACGACTGTACCATCCAATTTTCATGGATCCATGGCCGACTCAGTAGAGCGTTGAACAATGTTTCAGAATCAATTATGTGGAATTTTAAGGTTGTCTTTGCTAAATCACCGGTCTTCATTAGTAGTGTTATCGATCCAAGAGCTCTTTCTCCTTTTTTATTGAAGCCTCTTAATAGCATCTTGTCTGCTTCAAGCTCGCGAGCATCAATTTCCAAATATGCTAGCGTCCAAAGATTCATTATGTTGATTGATGCTCCCGGATCAACCAACACTCTGGAGAGCGTAAACTTTCCAATAGTGACTGAAATGTATAACGGTTGGTTGTGATCAGCTGTTCCCAGTAATAGATTATTGTCCGTGAAGGTAACACCTCGCTGTTCTTTTAACGAGCAAACCTTATCGAAGGAATCACCTGCCATTTGAGTTAAACAAATCTCTGGATCAAGTAAAGCCTTGATCAGAGCTTCCCTCACCTCCTTTGACAGGATCAGAGTGTCGTATATGCTTAGTTTGGCTGGTAGCTTCCTAAGATGGGCTAGCACGTTGTAGTCCACTTTAGTACCATGTTCCTCGGTTTCTTCCCGAATGGGCAGTTCATCTGCTGGGGTTGACTCTTCCTGAACAACCACCTGCTTTCCTTTATCATTTGGACCCATTCTTGGGGGTAGAACTTTTATGCTTCTTAGATTGACCTCTGTTATCTCTTCTAAATTTACCGGTGACTTCTCTTGAATCGGAACAACTGGCTCTTCTGAAGTTGCTTCGGTGTCTGATGGTTCTAATTCTATCGCAATTGGAGCTCCTCGAAATTCACAAATGGACTCGTTGCTTGTTGAGCTTTCGTAGCCTCCTTTGTGAACATCTTCTTCATCGTGGTCATCGAGGTTATGTATGATTTGAGAATCGTTATTTGTATTGGAATCGAGATCCGGATTAAGCTGGTTGTCGCTATTTACGTAATCGTTAGAAACAGTCAAAACGTAGCCAACGCCATAACCCTTATCATTATAAGATCCCGTCGGGGCGAGCAGATAATCATACAGAGTCAGGAGTTCGAGGGATTTCTCCCCGAATTGGAAACAACCATCCTAGGATAAGCAGCCCCTAGTCTACCCTTCGGAGCCTCGGTCTTCTTTTCTTCCACGATCTTCTCCTCCTTTTGGGGCGGTTCTTCAATCACAAGTGATAGTGTCGGTTTGATAGGTTTCAAACTCTGAGTTGAAGCACGCACCGAAGCAGTCTGGATGTGATCCAAAATTTTCTTCGATGATCTTGTCCAGATAGTACTCCATCCATCATCAGTCGTGTATGGGTTTATTGGAACAATGGGATCCATTGAAATAACATTAACGAAACCTCCTTTCTGGGGTTCCTTCATGTATTCCTTTTGGATCGTTATGTTCCCTCTCCGGAGATTGTCATCAAGCCAACTCTTGAAAGTGATGCAATCCTCTATCTTGTGTCCGAGCATCTGGTGGTAAGGGAAATAGTTCGGATGATTTTTCTTATTGACTTCCTCCGGCTTCTTGGGCTCTGGCAGCTGAAAATTCGGTGTCTTCATTAAGCTGCGAAACATCTTCGCTACTGCTTCAGTTTTGAATGGATATTCTCTATTTAGAAGTTCTCTTAAGGTACGTGATGAACGAGGCGGTTGTTCATAATGCTGAGGCGACTGATAGCTCGGACGAGGTTGCTGATAGCCCTGGTGAGGTTGTTGATAAGTCCGTTGCGGTGGTTGATAACTAGGCTGTGGTCATTCTGGCGGTATCTGCATTGGCTGCATGCCCTTATCTACTGTCGCGATGATTCCAGATTTCTTTTTGAATGTTTTCACAGGCTTCTGCTTATCGTTCTTGTCCATGAAACTTAACTGCTTTGCCTCTTCTTGCAAGCTCCCAGCCTTGCTAAGCAACTTCTCGAAAGTCTTGATTGTAAATCCTTTAAGGAGAAGTGCTATCGGGCCATGGATACTTTTAAGTATGATGCCGACTGCATGTTGTTCTTGAAGCTGTGGTTCACACTTCATGCTTAATTTTCTCCATCGAAGTATGTAATCCACTAAAGTCTTGTTCGACTTTTGTTGCTCCACCACTAGATCACCGATAGTGATGTGGTGCTGAGCCCCGGCAAACCGTTTAACGAAGAGATTCTCTAGTTCTGAAAAGGTCTTTACTGAACCAATCGGCAATTCTGTGTATCAGTCGAAGGCAATCCCTGATAAACTGCTGACGAAATGTCAGAAGAGTAAAGCATCACTCCCACCGGCATTGTAGCTACTAGCACGAAAATGTGCGACATGCTGCCGAGGGTTTCCCGCCCCATCAAAAGTCTTAAACAGAGGTGGTACGAAGCCTTTTAGGTATTGGACCACATCGAAATCTTCGGGGTAAGGTCTACCCGTCTGAATAGATGCTCCACTCTTAGATTGTGCTAGGGCTTCTCGCACCTGCTGTTCTACCATGCTCTTAATGTCCTTTTCTGGAATCATGCTTTGTTCAGGATCTTTCTTTGGTTGTTCGTCTCCGTTGATGGTTGTGATCTCTTTTCCTCCATCTGCAATATGGATAATTTCTGGGGGTGTCTCTTTCTTAGGTTTTACCTGACTCTCGAGAGTGGCTAAGGCAGCAGCCATCTCTTCCATCCTCTTTGCCATCTGGGAAATAGTGTCATCTCTTTCCCGAAGCTGTGCCCTCATCACTTCCGGTTCATCTCTTTCTGCAACTGCTAGAACACCTTGTGAAGCGGATGATGCTCGCGTCTCAACCATGTTGATCTCGGCATACTCCTCATCCATGAACTCTGATGAGTCAACTTCATCCTCTAGTTTTACTTCTCTTTCTTTTTCTAACCGTCGGATGTCGGTCCTTAACTTGTCCATGGCATCCTCTAGTGGCCTTTTTCGCACGGTCTCGCAGTTGTCTTGTGACTGTTGTTGAACTTCCTTTCTGGAAGTCCCCTTTATTACAGTAGCACTTTCTTCTGATTCAAGTCTCCTGACGAGACTTTTCTTCTCAGGACATTGTTTTATTCTTAGCTCGCCAATAGTAGGTCGCCATACCATCCTTCTTGCAGCCGGAAGCCTAGGACCGGATGGTCTGTCGGCTATATGCTGGAAGGTGGTATCCTCCCTAATTTGTTGACCCGATACAACAACGAGTGAACTGGCTTTTATCTTCTTCATTAGTTTCTATATGGCAGCAACAGGCTCTATTCACTGTCCGAGGCGGGATTTAGCTGGCACCCGTCCTATCCTTCTTAAGATTTCTGACACAGGGCATCTTTCTTTCTTTGCCAATCTTTCTATCACAGCTTGCAGTCGAGCCAATGGCGTAGTCTTATCCCTTTTCCTCTTGTAATTGCTGTAGTACGCAGGTTGGGGTAATGCAACGGCGATCCTATGGACATTCTCTTCATCTGATGCGACAGAGAGAGGGTGAAACCTGCTCCCTTCCAACAGAGGTATATACTCAGGCAGTTCTTCTCTTTCCTCGGGGATTTCTTCTAGAAAAGCAACTTCAGCAGCTCTGGCTTTCTCGATCTTGGCTATCTTTCTGCTTCTATTTCTTCTTTGAGTCCGAGTTAGGGGTGCAACTCTTGAATTGGACCCAATCTCAAAAATAGATGGTATTGTAGCAAAATCTGTACCCTCCACGGTGACAGGCTCATCACGGACTTGGATTTCCTTCCCCTTCAGTTTGGCAGAAGTCGGGGTAGGTGCAGAGATGGCTAGACCGGTGGGGGTAGAGACAACGGTCCTCCTACGAACAGTAGTACTTCTTTCAGCTGGAACCCTTTGTAGGGGAGGGAATTCTTGAGTCGATTTCATGTTGAACTCAATCACGGGCTCTTCAGTTTCTGACACTTTGTCCATTAGTGTGAAGAGAGTGACGTCGGCGAACTTAACATCTGTGTTGTCGAATCCTTGTCCAAAACGGATGATTCAATTGTCGAGCAGTTCATCCTTGTAAACGGCGAAGTCCATTCCATTGGTGAAGGAGAAGATTAACTTTGGGGCAGTCATTTTCTGTAGGGCAGATTTCGAATGTCAGTCCCGAATTATGCTTCTTTTCGTCGTAAAGTTTAGGACGAAAAAGAAAGAGTCCGAACACATTTTCGTTTATCTTAGTGTATTTGTGATTTTTAAAAGAGATTGTTTATTAGGAGGTTGTTTATTAGCGAGTTCGTTTGTTAGAAACAAAACGATTAAAGGAAAAAGGTTATAGAAAAGGTAGAGGGCCCGATTTAGAATTGGAAAGGAAAAGAAAGTCTTATGCAAGACTTCCCGACTCGAAGGACCGCTCCTAAACTAACACCTATTGGGGGTCCACCCCACCTCAGAAAAGAGGTAAAAGGATCGTGGAACCTCTCCGTTTAGGGGTGTCTAAACAGTGGCTCCTAAATCCGAGAGGAGTTGACTATACCCGTTCAAGATAGAAATGAACGCAGTATGCCGACGGAAGAATGATAGTTTTGGTCCACTAGGGACATGGACTCACTATAGATTTATGAAAGCAAAACCATCTAATTAAAATGGAGAGAGGAACTAGTCCCCAGCGGAGTCGCTAGAAGTTGTCGACATATTTTTAGGTTTGTGTGTTGTATTTTAAAAAATGGTCGCCTACAGAAATTATCGGCGAATTTTAGATTTTAAATTTAATATATATATAGTTTTAGAAAGAAACATTTGATTTTTAAAATAACTTTAAGTTTAAAAATTTTAAGATATGAAAACAAACCGATCTCACATCCCAAATAGTTTATATGAACGACCGCCGCATCACAAGCTGTGTATCTATCCTGACGAATAGACACAGTCCTTGATGATGGGGCTCGATTAAATAAACTAGAAGATTTGTGACATCCGTTTGGTCTGCGAACCAATTTTATACGCCGACAAGTTCCCCTGCTTAATACAAAGAAATTAAGCAGGGTTTATACTACCTAGGTTCTTAAAGTTCCCTATAAGGGCAAGCCCCTATAGTTAATTACATCTTAAATGACGGGAATCATTTAAGAAAACTCTCGATAATGATTAGTGGTTTTGCTCTCAAGAATTTCAAAGTTGAAGGTTTTCAAAGGATTGAATTTTGGAGATTTCAATAGGGAATGGATCAAATTTGGAACAGTTTATTTCAGGAGTCCAAAGGAAGAAAAGTAGGAGAAGCTGAGGATTCAAGAAGAATCTTGGCAACTTCCCAAACTATCATATTGTTTGGCTTTCATTTTGGGAGTTCATTTAATGTTTCATCTTGCCTATTTTAATTAATTAGGACTTATATTCGTATGAAACAATCATACAAACAGCCTCGAAGATGTGAGGGTTTTTGTCGTACCGAACGACTACCTCGGAGTCCTAAGACCGGCTAGGGCTTAATTTACATGACATGATCATGCAAATGCCTAACGAAGAGTTGAGGATTTATGTTACACTAGGCAAACTACCTCGAAGTCCTATGGCTTGGTTATTTAATTCTAACAAAGTTTTGCTGAAGTAGATTCGAGTTTTGCTGATGACGATGGCCGAGCTACCCACCATGCTCCGAGCTCCTTGTTGTTGCAGAGGTTTAGTTTTAGAAGTTATAAATCGGGAGATGAGAGAAGTGTTTTGGTTTAGAGAAAATCTTAAAATCCAAGTGTTTTTTTTAATATTTTAATTAAAACAAATCTTAAAGTTGTTTAAACAGAACCGATTAAGATCCCACGGTTCCGTCATCCCGACACCGTTATTTCCGTCATCCCGACACGTGGGTTACATCATCCGAGGTATTCCCGATCATTCAATGAGACATTTTAATTTAGTAACAATTGTAGTTTTGTTGTTCTGTTTGTGATTAAATTTTGAGTTATTTTATATTTTGGAATGTTGTGGTGGTGAATTTTATCTTGCAATAACTTTTAATTTAGTTTTGGTTTCAGTTCAGGGGCTATCCTAAAGGTTTTGGTTTTCATGCAACAGTCTTATTTATCATGCAAGAAAAAGTAAAGCGCAATGCATGTAAGTAAATTGCAATAAAGTAAATTGGAATAAAATAAAAGCGTACCTGGAAGGTCTTCCCATCATCTCAAGCTACACTTGAAACACATGTTAGAGCATTTAAACATATTTTGCAAGAAATACCTAGGTAAAGCTAATGGAAAGGGTCTTGGTTGTCTACCAAATTCCTAATCCTATAACTTGTCATTTCCTATGACGTCTAGGTTATTGGTTTGATTTAAGGATGATTTTCTTCATCAAAGAACAATAAATTCGATTGTTCTTCTAAAACATCACGTCATATTGAGGAAGTTTTTAGGACGAGTCCTAAACATCTTTTCAAGACTTCTGGGATCATTTTGAGTCCACGTAAATTTAGTTGCACATATGAATTAATCATCCAGGAGTTTAGTTAAACTTATTCTCTTGCTCAGTGAACTTGGGTATTTGATTACCTAATGAATGAAGTGACATTTCACTTAAAACTCTATTTAAGAGTTATAATAATTAAAACCTTTAAGGGCAAGTTGGTTTCTTGAGAATTTTAATCATTAAAAGTTTGAGTTAATGATTTAAAGTGATTTAATTTAATTATGAGGTTTTAATTAATAATTTTTTAAGTTTGGAATAGTATTCAAATTATTTTAGATTTAATTTAAATCTTTACACTTTCAATTATCTTAGTATTTCAGATTGATGTTCATGTTTTAAATTTACTTAGATAGAAAGAGATATTTAAATTATTGATATATTTTGATTTAACTCTTAATGATTTCATTTAGGTTTGTTGTTAAGTGATTTTAATTTAATTTAATTTAATTTAATTTGATTTTAATTTAATTTAATTTAATTTAATTTAATTTAATTTAATTTAATTTGATTTAATCTAATTTTAATTTAATTTAATTTTTATTTTAATTTCAATATTTTTAATTTAATTTAATTTAATTGTTAAGGTGTTAGTTTAGTTTAATTTAAACTTTGATTTAACTTAATTTAATTTAATTTAACTTAATTTCAAGATTTTAAATTTGATTTTTAATTATTATTTTAATTTTTAGTTAAGAACTAAATATTATTGAAGTGACTTATTTAGGGATTTTTAAATTAAAGAATAAATATCCTCTTAATAATATCCCTGTTTTAATAATCCAAATTTTAAATATATTCTTTCCAAAATTTAAATTATTTAATTAATTAGAGTTCCATTTTGATATTTTCAAAGTGTCTAATGGGTTTCTACCCTTTTAATTCCCTAAGTTTCAATCATCCAAGAGAAAATTAAAATCAAATATTTTACCCTCCCTTTTGATTAAACCTAAGTTTTAATTTAGGGTTAAAATTTTTAATTACCTTTATGCCCTATTAGGCTTATTTATTTAATAACTCACTAAATTGAGCTCAAATGAATTTGAAATTTTTATGACACCTCACTCACATGTCAATTAAGATATTAGAGGAGAAAATGTGATTTTTCTGAATTTAACTTATTTATATAATTATTTTTAGTAGAAAATAGGGATTTTCAAAGAAAATTCGACAATATGACCAAGAAAAGATTTCTATCCTTAAAAAAAATTATGGGATGTTCCTTATGACTAGAGGACCACATGGACCAATTTTTATGATTTTTTGAATTATATTTTATTTATTATAATTATTTTGAGTTTTAGAGTATTAATTAGTTTTAAAATAAAATAAAAGTTGAAAAATAGATTTTATATATTTTTTTTAATTTCTATAACCTCAAGGAGTCTAGAGAAACAAATTTTATAATTTTCTGATTTTTCTTTGATTTATTAGAATTATTTTAGTGAAGAGGTTAAAAATTTATTTTTTAATATTAAAAATTACATTAAGCCTTTAAAATTCAATATCTCATCCTAGGGACTTACGAAAAATATTTGGTTTGTTCCTAAATGGTTAGGAGTCAAAATGTGACATTTTTATGATTTTTAATATTTATATGATTTTTATTATTTTTTAATTATTAAAATATTAAAACATTGTCAAAAATCAACTTTTTTAGAAAATTCTAATTTTAATTTTCCTGAACTCCTCTGATATCAGAGAAGCTCCAAAAACCATTTTTGTGAATTTTTGAAAAGTATTTTTGGAGTTATGAATTTTTAAAGTTCAATTTTGCTTATGAAGCTTAATCAATCCATTTGGTGGGATTAATCAAGTCCAATTGATTTCAAAATTTTATGTAAGGTTCCTCTGACCCTAAAGAGTAATGGTGAATTGTTTTCAAGTCAATTTGATGTGTGGTTAACCCTAATTAATCTAAATTCAATTTTAGGGGTTTAGGCCAATTAAGGTTATTATGAATGAATTAACTCAAAAAATATTTTTCATAGGGTCTGCTGGTCCTATAAAACATCACCAAATTTTCCTAGAATTTATTTTATAACATGCTAATTAGGCATTAAATTACCTAAAACAGTGACATGAACTTGAAAAATCATTAACTCTTCACAGAGATGGCCTCTGACCTTAAAAAATTCAGGGAATGTTCCCAAGATCAGAGGCTTCAAAAGCCCTATGGTCTTATGCAATGGTGAATTGTCTATACAAATGGAGAATCAAAACATTGGAAATAGTAAATAAATTATTAAAAATAAAATACTCATCCAATTAACTTGATTTCTTTTCCACATTATTTTCCTCCGTTCACTGATTTATTTTATTTTTGTGATTTTTCTATGCAAACATATGAATTTTCAAGTTCGGTATTTAAATAATTCAAAAATACCCTAATTTTCTACTTATCCGACTCGGCACCGCGTCATCCTACGGTAGATCGAAAGCCCACGCGTCGCTCTATGATTCAGCACCGCCATCTGACTCAGCACTCCAGGGGCCCGCAGTTCACGTAACATTCCGCTGTTCGGCTTGATCTCGACCGTCCGCTTGATACACGCGCGATACAACATCTCCTAGTCATCGTCTACGACTGGTGTGCACCCGTGACCGTCCACACTCAAACCCTAATATCTCTCTCGATTCTCAATGGATTTTCGAGTTCTTATACTCTATCAACTCGTCTTGAAGAGAAGAACACATCCATACGGTTTATAGGCTATGAAATTAAGCTAAACAAAATGGAGAGTTGCTGGAAGCTCGGGAGGAAGAATGAGTTCATACCTTTGCTCAGAGAAGTGAAGCTTCGATCTGAGAGTTGTCTCACCTTCGATTGAGTCCAGGCAAGCTCCAGATGAAGTCTCTAGCTCTGAGGAATCATCTAAGTATGAAGGTGACCAAGGCCAATCACAAAGCTTGGAGGTTGGAAGCAATGGTCGGCTCGGTGAGGGGCTTTTGCCGGGAACTTCTCCTCTTAGTTTGGTGAAGGTGTAGGGTCAATCAATTTGAAGATTGGCTCACTGTGGTGAAGTGTCCTGTTTTTTGGGTGGATTTTCAACTCGAAATCGAGCTCGTTAATGGGGATTAGGGCAAAGAAACACTCGGGGATCAACCGCTCCGGGTTAGGAGAAAGTCCCGGAGCAATTTTGGCGTAGTTTCCTTAAGGTCCGGTTCATCACCTTGTTTGGCCGAGAGGTGAGTGGGTTTAAATAGAGGTGGTCGGAGGGCCTCCCATGGGGGTTTAATGGCTTGGATCAACCGCCTCGCCCAAGGGAAGAACAGCCACGATGGGTCATTGGACATGGACGGCTCAAGCAAGTTCAAATTGAATTTTCGATTCAAATTAGGCCTCTCGTCCGGTGGTTTCTGCATGGCCGTGGTGGCCGGCCGGCTGTGCATGGGTCACCCTCGTGTTCGGTGGAGGTCGGTGCTCGAGTTTGGTGCCAACAATTGGCTTTGGACATGTGTAAAGAAGTTGGATTGAAATGGCATGGGGAGAAGGTTATTTTTGGTTCAAATGGGTCAACCCATGGTTTTGGACATGGTGCACCACCCAAGGCCTGGATTTAGGCTGAAAAGGTTCATTTGGGTCAGCTAAGAGGAAATGGTATAGTCTCCATCAAGGATTAGGTGGCTAACTTGGTTTAGTGTGTATCATGGATGAGGTTAATAGGGCTTAATGAAGGCTTAAGAAAGGGGCCCCTCCATTTTCCATAAATGACATGGTGAGGTGTCAAGACTCTCATGGCTTCATATGGTTTGTAAATGGCTCACATTTGGCTTACATTTGGCTTGGAAAAGGTTGGCTTGTTTCATGAAAAAGGATTTTAGAAATTTTTGGTATTTAGGGGTAATTTGGCACATTGCTTAGTTTAGAAAAATTCAATGATGAATTTGAAACATAGGGGTGATTTAATTAATGAATGATGAGATGTAAGTGTCATGTGGGCTTTGGATTGATTTTGGGCTTTTTGAAATCATTTTGGATGAGCTTTTAAAGTGGTTTAGGGAAGTGGGCTTTTGGATTTGAAGTAAATTTAGGATGAAAATTTTGTAAACGATTGTGCCAAATAAATGTTGCAATTGGTTTAGGCATGTGTCATGAGTGATTTAAAGCAAGTTTAAAGTGATTTTGAATTGTATTGGGTTGAATTTGGGCTTTTTTGGTAAAGGGGCCAAGGTGGACCAAATTGGGCTAACTTGGGCTAAGGTTGGGCTAAGGTTAGATTTGATGTAAAATTAATGTTGAGAAATGTTTATGAGAGTGTTACAAAGAGTTTTCAATTTTGGTTGGCCTCTAATTTTGGGATTTGGGCCCATTTGGGTTAGGTCTGGGCTTAGATCAATTTAAGGGATTTTGGTTGTGGGTTAGGTTTGGGTGGAGTTTAGGTTCAAATTTTGGGCAAATCAAGTTAGTGTTTTGTTTATGGGGATGTTAGGAAAGCTTTTGAAAATATTTGGGGCCAATTGGGGTTGAATTGGGGTGGTTTGGTTCGACATTGGGTTCACTTGGGTTAAAAATGGGTCAAATTAGGGGTTTTAGTAAAAGTGGGGTAAATTGGAAAAATTTGCCCATGGTGTAGCTAAACAAAATGAAATTGGGAATATTTGGGATTTTTTGGAATTTTTTTGAAATTTTCTGAATTTTTGGATTTTTGGGGTAAAAGGGTATTTTGGTAATTTTGGGGGGCTTAGGGGTATTTTGGAAATTTTGGTATTTTTGGCCAAAGATGGTCAATTTGAATGGTGGGAAGTGTTTAGGGTTGATTTTGAGGGATCTTAGGTAATTTAGGCAATTTTGCAAGTTTTGGGTCATTTCAAGGATATTTGGTAGGTTTGGTGGGTCTGGGGCCCCGGGGTCAAAAATTGAAATTTTGAAAAAAAATAAGATTGATCAAATGTGAGGGAAATGGGATCACTTTTGTTGAGCCATGAAGCCATATTAAGCCCATATGAGCCATGAGAGGACTCATTTGGGGCATTCACTATGTTGTTCCTAACCCTCTTAACCAGGGGCTTAGGGATCAAGGACCATCCATATGAATTACCTACATGAGTCAGGAAGTCATGTTGGGTGAGAGTGTGGTTTTATGACTTGGAATGTGTGTGATAGTGTAGTGTATGTGCAAGTCAACCCTCACTGCACCTGTGCCACCTGTGGTATTCCTAAGGCCAAAAAGTCCTATGTGGAACTCATCCTTTAAACCTCCACATTCGATTTCAACCCTCTAGGTGATTAGGGGTCTACAATCAAGCTTGTGGGGTTTGCAGGAGTTAAGAAGTAGTTTGAATTTCTAAATGGTGGGTTCCATTTCTAGTCCTCTAAGATTAGTCAAAGGAAAAGCCTAAGGCTAGATCCTAAGTACTAAAGAGAGAAGCAAAAGACCTCATCAAAAATGAGGTCAACACTATCTTAAACTACTGCATTCAGGAGAGGAAGTCGATAGATGTCGGCAGTATTATTTATGACTCTGTGGAGTCTCATCGCTAGATCCAAGCATCGTCGTATGACTAGGATTCCCATCTCTCGATTTATTCTTTATGTGTGAATAATGGAGCACTGCTGATATTTCTGAGGAGAAGCTGAAGTTTACCAAGCCAATTGGGCAGGAGAGTGTTAGTGATCACTGAAAAATTTATTAAGAAATTCATACCTATTTTTGATGAAATTGCACTTTAAAGAAGGGTATTTTCTTAATTTTATTGCAGGAATGGAGAATTTAGGTGATAAAAGAAAAAATCATAAAAAGGAGCGGATTTGGGGCAAAAAGGAAGAAAATAATGCAATTTGTGCTGAGTCGCCGACGGCGAGATCGAGCCCGCCGACGGCGAGGTTACGAGGAGACATTTCTGAAGGATTTATAATCGTCTCGCCGACGACGAGCCCGAGCCCGCCGACAGCGAGATAGCGTGGTTTGAAGATCTTCTAGAAGCCTCGCCGACAACGAGGTAGTTCGTCGCCGACGCGAGCTAGTTCAAATGACACAGATACATTGAACCTGGACACTTTTTGAAGAGATGCTTACACACCTCTTGGACCTTTGCTTACCTCTATATATAGAGGTCGAAATTCAGCCTCTATGTGTGTCATTTGTGTGTTCTAAGTGTCATTTGTGTGTTCTAAGTGTCATTTGTGTGTTCTAAGTGTCTTTTGTGAGTTCTAAGTGTGTTATTTTTTTGTGTTGGGTGCAATCTTTTAGTCTTTAGTAAGTTTAGTGAGTAATTAGTGAGTCGTGTCAGTATCGGAAGGAAGAGTCAAAGGAACTACGAGGAGTCCGTTTGGGGATAAATCAAGATAAGTATTTGTATTTATTGTTTTTAACTTTAAATGAAATCCATGCTTAGTTTAGTTCCCATGCATTCCGAGTAGTTTATTTAGTCTTTCTCCTCGTTTATGAAATTAAGTGACTTGATGAAATTAAAATAGTAGATACTTTTATATATTAATAAATTGTGATAATTTTTACTTAAAACTTAATTTACTTTTCAAACCGGCCATTTGATTTGTTAAAATGTGTTGATTTATAACTATAGTAAAAATTACATCCGATATTCGGGAATTCAAAAGCCTTGGAAGGAAGGTGCAAATAAATAGGGAAATAATATCATCGGGCGTAGAATCGAGCATTTTAGTGTGACAGACTAAAATATTCAATTCGGTCCTATTGTTTCGAGAGCCGAAGTGTAGATGTTAGCCCTCAGAGCGAGGGAACGTGGGAGCTCGAAGTGGCAGTCGATATCCTCCCGAACTCTAGCCGCATGATTCAGCAATCAAACATAGGATTAGTCAATATTCTTTACACTTGACCAAAGGGTAAAGAATAAGAATGCTCCTATTTGTCACAATACCTTAAAATTATCTATTTAAATTCATCAATCACTTAAATTTCTAAACAAGGGGAAAGATACTTTCTCTAAATAGTTAAGACTTATTTAGTTTAATTTCCTGCACTTTTAAATACGTATTAATTATCTACTTAGTTAAAGTTACCTGATTAGAATACTTAGTTTACTTTATTGCGCTTAAATTTAGAATTCCAAATTTTCGTATACTAGTTTTATTATTATTATTATTATTATTATTATTATTATTTTAAAATTAGTTGTTATTTAATTTTCTCTTTCCCTGTGGGATCGATAACCGAGACTCCACTAGAGCCCCGTATTACTTCGATATGATACGTATACTTGCGTAGCATCCACAACATAAATAATTACAATTCTATACATATAATATAGCGGGGTCAAGTTTTTGGCGTCGTTGCAATTAAATTAAAAATATCATAATATAAAATTGTGGGTCAGCTTGGTATCTATGATTGTCTTCGTGGGAAGAGATCTACAGCCCCTTCTACTTATGCACATACTTCAGGTAGAGCTTCCACTTCCAGACCTTCTACTTCTACTGCAGAGCCACCGTCTAGTTTTTGGGAATCGATGCATGATCAATTGTTTGGAGCAGCAGAATGAGTTATTTCTAACTCACCTGCAGTTGATACTATGGATAAGAAAATTGATCGTCTATCCGATTACACCCGCAGGAAGAGTGAGTATGATGTCGAGTATTCGTAGTCTTTAGTTAGATTCTTGAAGGGTGAGCATGATATTCAGTTTCCCACCTGTCCTAGATTTTCACCATATGTTGATTCTAAGGATGTGTAGTTTTCTTTTGGTGATGACGATGACGAGGTTACAGACAACGATTAGTGGCCTGATTTACCTCTGAGATGTGCTGAGTCTGTTGTTAGTTTAGGTTTTGTTTGCTAGTACTGATTGTTGTTTGTTGTTTGCTAGTTTAGATTTGTTTATGAGACTTTGTATGAATTATTCGATGTTGAGATCGCTTTAGATATTTAGTCGTAGATCGAAATTTAAATGAATTTGTGTTTATTTTTTGTTTCAACTATCGCTAAGTATTCTAGAATAGTTAGTAATTTTATTTTATTTCTGTTAGTAATATAGTTATTTAATTTAACTACTGCTATATAAAATTTTTGAGCTTGCTTACTTTTATATGCTCCATTATTTCTGTAATTTTCATAAAAAGCATGTGTATAAGTAAATTATATTTCTTTCTAGAATTTTTTTACATGCTTATAAAATTCCTTTTTAAATTATAATTTTCTTTCTCTCATACTTTATTATTTTCATGATATACCAAAACTTAAGTTTGGGGGAGGAGAAAATACATGCAAATTTAAATTTTATTTGTTCTTAGTAAACTAATATTTTCTAAAAAAAAAAAATCTTAACATAACATAAGGAATGAAGAATCTATTTATGATCACTTAAGTTTTTAAAATTATAAATAATTTAGTGGACTTAACCAAAATTTTAATAACTTTGATTGATTTTAAGAATATAATTATTTAACTTAAAGAAGAATAAGATTAAGAAATTTTTCTATACATAACAAAAATAATTGAATTTTAGAAGTATTAAGAAATCAAAAATTATAACTTGAAAAAGAAAAGATTGAAAATCTTTTTGAAATTCTATTCATGATTATAATAATTAAGTGAAAATGTAAAAGTTTGAAAATATAAGTTAAGGATAGTGAAGTTCAAAATCATTAACAAGCTATCCAGATACATAGTAATCCTCACCGTGAAAAAAAGAGAGAAAATGAGGAGAAGCTTGAGGATATGCCTAATTAAAAATTGGCTTTACTTGAATTATCTGATATGAAGAAAACTAGTTACATACTTTTACTTAATTTTCATGCATGAATCTTTATTTAAGAAAGACTTTTCATGAAATCTTTTTCTTGTAAATAATCTATGTATTCTTAATATAATGAACTTCTATTATTTTTGAAATGAATTAAAAATTTTTGAAGCCTTATGATTTGGTAGTTGAATATTCTTAAAATTCTTAAAATTAAACTTAGTTAGTGAAATTTGGTTAATGATTTACTAAAGCCTTTATAAGATCAAAAATTACAAGGAGTCTTAAATATTTATCTTTCATTTCAAATGTTATACATTTTATATAGTAAAAAGGGTTACTCGAGGACAAGTAACATTTAAGTTTGGGGGATTTTGATCCATGAAATAATACCCATTTTTATGTCTTGATTTTTATCAATTTTTTAAGGATATTATGCTTTAATGAAAGGTATTTTTGTGTTTTTGGATATAGGTGATGGAAAAATGATCAAGAAGAAAAAAAAGTGAAAAAGGAGCAAAAAGGAGAAAAATGGAGCAAAAATGGAGCCAAAATGCAAAATTGTCAAAATTATTGGTCTGGCGCCTAGGCGCCAGAATCCGGCGCCTAAACGCCAGGTCGATACGAGATCTGTCAAGATTTTTGACGACTTTTGGACGGTTGTTTTGACGGTGTTAGCGGTTATTGGACCTTATAGAAGACTGGCAGTTGTTCCTGGTTTAAAGGACATGTCATACAATGTATTTGGACGCTTGGAAACAGTTTTAATCGCGAAGAGGTGCGATCCAAAGTGAAGAGGTGCGAAGAACGGGACACGGAGTCTGGCGCCTAGGCGCCAGATTCCGGCGTCTTGGCTACAGACACACCTTCTAGAAGATTCATTGAATGTGGACACATTTTGAAGAGGTGTCTTGAGGCAACCCTTGAAGCCTATAAATAAGAGGGTACTCCTTCAGAAAAAATGGCCCCCCTATCTAAAGCCCCATCTAGAGAGAGAATTAGAGAGATACTTTAGGGCCACATTTTACTATCCTTCTTAAATTAGTTAGTTATTTTTTTAAAGTGTGTATTGAGAGTTTAAAGAGTTGGAGCTTTTGAAGTTTATTTACTTTGGAGTCGAAAGAATTCAAAGGTTCAGTAGGAGAAACACTTCAGATAAGTATTTATAATTTTATTCAAATTTTTATTATCATGTTTTGTTGTTTAAATTCAATGTGTTCTGAGTAGTTAGTTTACTTTCTCCTTTCAATTATGAAAAGATAAATAAGATAATATAAAATTCGATGGAGAATTAAAAACTATTTATATTTTGAAACATTGTGATGATATTAATACCGAATCTTCATTTACTTTACAAATTGATCACTTGTATTGTTAAAATCTGTTGAAGAGTTTTGATACCTAGAAGGAGATGAATTCTTAACCAGTAGATATCACATGAATTCTTCGTTAATCGAAGGCCTTGTACTGGTTATTCAAGGTGAAGTGCAAATAAATAGAAAGATATTATATAATGGGCGTAGAATTAATAAGTTTTTAGAGTGACAGACTAAATTCTTGTGATTTGGTTTATAGAGAAGGAAAGGGCCACTAGTAGGCCCGACCATAGCCACCCTTGGACATCTAGTAGTGTGAGCCTAGATTAACCCATTCTACTAACAATACATCCGGACCTGATCTATAGACTAGCTAATGTTCGTTACACCTGGATCAAAGGGTAAAGAATATGAATGCTTCTATTTGGCATAATACCATAAATTTATATTCTCCACGAATATTATCATTATCTTACAAAATCTTGGATTAATTGAAAGGAAGAAAGTTGTGCTCTTATTGCTATTTACACCAATCATTTCATTACTGCTTTATTATTGCATCTAGTAAATTAAAAATATCAAATTTATAAACTATAAAATAAATACATAAAAATAAAATTAAAATATTTAAAAATCCATAACTCACTCCTCGTGGGATCGATACTGGGGTCTTTGTTTCAAAGCCATATATTACTTGATACGATACGTATACTTGCGTAGTACCCCTAGTGTGTAAAATATTTTCAATAAAATTATATTTGTATACATTAGTTGCTATTATTATCTACTACATATATTTAAAAGCATTAATTATTATATTTATCATCAGCGGATTGCAGGTCAAGTTTTTGGCACCGTTGCTGGGGATCGAATTTTTAGTACGCATATATAGCATTGGGTCAAGTTTTTGGCGCCGTTGCCGGGGATCAAATTTTTAGTACACATATATAACATTGGGTCAGTCATCTTTTCCCCATGAGTCTTGAGTAAATTTCTTTGTATTTCTCTGTTTCATGTGATGTGTTGATGTTGTGAAATGGAAATGATGTGCCGATTTATTTTGGAGAATTTGTGATGACCTTTTCACTTAGAACTTCATTTACTTTTTGATCTGGTCAATTGAATTGTTAAAACTTGTTTGGAAACATATGTTCTGAAAGGATTATGAGTTCCACAACAAAAGTGAAGGTCACATTCAATGTTCATGAATGAGACATGTAGTTCATGGGGATTGACTGCAAATAAATAGGGAAATATACTTTGATGGGCGTATAATTGGAGATTTCAGAGTGACAGGCTGAAATCCTCAATTTGGTCCTAATGTTTAGAAACAGAAGTGAGAGTAAGCCTTCAGGTGAAGGGAAGTGGGAGCTCTGGAGTGAAAGCCAGAATCCACCCGCACCTAACCACGGATTTGGGGACTAAACTTAAGATTAGCCAATGTTCTTTATACGTTGAAATATGGGTAAATAATAGGAATGCTCCTATTTGGACAGTACATTTGCATCACTGATCTTATCACAATAATCATCACATTTTGATTGGAAAAGGAGGAAGACTCTTTCTTGCAACTGTACTTTGTTATAAATTTAGTCTTGTGTTAGTTTAACTTGCTAGAGTTTAGAACGTGCTTAGTAGAAATAGTAACTAAATCTGTTTGTCTTTACTTTAAGAATTAAACCACCTGCAATTGAGCTATGATTCGATAAGTGATTTCTATGCTACGCCATAAAATTAAAACCTCCCTGTGGGATCAATAACCAGGACTCCACTTGAGCCCTGTATTACTTGAGCGATACGTATACTTCGTTAATTGTGTGACTTGTCATCATCTAAATCATATATATATATATATATATATATATATATATATATATATATATATATATATATATATATATATATATATATATATATATCTAAATCTAAGTTCATTAATTTTTTCAAATTAAAAAAAGTAACACCATAACCTTTCAATACAAAACTTAGTGTGTGTTAGTGTTGACCTCATTTTTGATGAGGTCTTCTCTTCTTCTCTTTAGTACTTAGGATCTAGCCTTAGGCTTTTTCCTTTGACTATCCTAGAGGATTAGAATTGGGACCCACCACTTAGAAATTCAAACCACTTCTTAACTCCCTCGCAAACTCCACAAAATTGATTGTAGACCCCTAATCACCTGTAGGGTTGAAATTAAATGTGGAAGTTTAAAGGATGAGTTCCTATAGGATTCTTCGGCCTTAGGACCGCCTCGGGTGGCCCGGTCCGGTGAAGGGACCGACTTACACACACACTACACCTATACACTACACTTTCACACCCCTCTTGAAAACACCCATACCCAATTTGACCTCCTAACTCATGCAGTGGATTCACATGGATGGTCTTTAACCCCTAAGCCCTCAGCAAGCAGGGTTAGGAACAACATAATGGATGCCTCAAATGAGTCCCTTCATGGCTCATGTGGGCTTGATGTGGCTTCATGGCTCAACCAAAATGATTTCATTCCACTTACATTCACCCAAGCTTCAATTTTCCAAATTTTCAATTTTTGACCCCCGGACCCTACACCCGCCTAGCCTACCCAAAACCCTTGAAATTACCCAAATCTTCCAAAATTTCCAAATCACCCAAAATTCCCCAAAACCATTCCTAAACATTTCCTCGCCAATCAAATTAATCATCCATACCCAAAAATACCAAAAATTCCAAAAATACCTCCCAATACCCTCCAAATACCCAAAATACCCCTCTTAGCCAAAAAATCCAAAAATTCAGAAAATTCCCAGAAAATTCCAGAAAATCCCAAATATTCCCAATTTCATTTTGTTCAACTACACTATGGGCCAATTTTGTCAATTTACCCCACTTTTATCAAAATCCCCAATTTGACCCATTTTAACCCAAAGTGAACCCAATGTCAAACCAAACCTTCCCAATTGACCCAAATTCTGGTCCAATTCAATTCTAACCTTCAATTAAACATCCCCAACACCAATCTAGACCAAATCCAAGCCCAATTTGATTGAAATTTGAATTCAATTTCACTTTGGACCTTAAAGCCCAATTTGGACCCATGACCCAAACTTAGCCCAAACTCACCCAATTCAACTCCAATTAACCCCAAATCTTTTCTAAACCCTCCTTAACATTCCCATAAACAAAAAACTAACATGATTTGCCCAAAATCTAGACCCAAACCCCACTCAAATTCAACCCAAAATCAAAAAGCCCAATTTCGACCTAAACCCAAACCTAACCCAAATAGGCCCAAACCTCAAAATCAAAACCCAACCAAAGCTAAAACCTCTTTGAAACACTCCCATAAACATTTCCCAACATTTATTTTACATCAATTTCAACCCTAGCCCAACATTGGCCCAAGTTAGCCCAATTTGACCTATATTGGCCCATTCACCAAAGAAGTCCAAATCCAACCCAATTCAAGCCCAAACTACTTCAAATTGATTCCAAATCATTCATGAAACATTCCTAAATTAAATTCAAAACTTATTGGATCCAATCCTTTGCAAAATTTTCATCCTAAAATTTGTTTTGAAATCTAAAAGCCCACTCTCTAAACCATCTTGAAAGCCCATCCAAAGTGAAATTTAAAAGCCCAAAGCCCACATGACAATTCCTTCTCATCATCCCTTTAATTGGAATCAATTTCTAAGTCCCAAATCAGTCATCAAATCAACCTAAATTAAGCACCATCTAAATTTTTCACTAAATTGCCAAAATCCCCAAATTCCTTTTTCATATAAATGGATCCACTTTTCCTAAGCCAAGGGTAAGCCAAATGAAGCCACATGCAAGCCATAGACAAGCCACATGAAGCCATGGGGGGTTTGACTTGTCACCAAGCCATTAATGGCAAGTGGAGGGAGTCCTTTCCTAAGCCTTCCTTAAGCCATTTTAACCTCTTTAATGCAACACCATAACCCAAAATTAACTTAAACTATTTTGATGGAGACCACACCATTTTCTCCTAGCTGACCCAAATGGCTCTTTTCTCGCCCAAAACCAGTGCCTTGGGTGGTGCACCTAGCCCAAAAGGATGGGTTGACCCAAATCAAGCCAAAATGGCCTCTCCCCCATACCATTTTAATCCAAGCACTTTACACATGTCCAAGCCCAATCGACTTCACCATTGCCAAGCCCCGACCTCTCCGGTCAAGATGGTGACCCTCGCTCGCCGGCCAACCACCCGGCCGCCGGAAAACACCATGGCCGAGACATGGGCAGGAGCCAAACATTGAAATTCCACCTTGCCGAGCCGCCCCATGCCCAATGGCCACCATGGTCGTTCTTCCTCGACCTAAGCAACGATCCCAAGCCTTAAACCCCCCAGGAGGCCCTCCACCCTCTCCTATTTAAACACCACCTCCTCTCGGCCATGAGAGGTGCCGAACCGTACCTTACCGAAACTCGCCAAAATTGCTCTAGATCATTCTCCATACTTAGAAGCGCTTGATCCCCAGTGCCAATTTGCCCCGATCCCCACCAACAGAGCCCAATTTCTCAACCGAAATCTCACCCAAAACCGAGACACTTTGCCACAATGAGCCAATCCTCAAATTGACCGGTCCTACACCTTCACCGGACCAAGAGGAGAAGTTTCCCACCGAAAGCCCCATCTCCAGAGCCACCCGGCTTGCTCCAGCTCTCCAAGCTTTGTGATCGGGCTTGGTCGAAATCATACCTAGCAATTCACTGCACTGGGAGACTTCATCCTGAGCTTGATGGGATCCAATCAAAGGTGACAAAACCCTCAGATTGAAGCCACACTTCTCTGAGCAAAGGTATGAGCTAACTCTTTATCCCGAGCTTCTGGAGATTCTTCATTTCAAATGCCTTAATTTCAATGCATGATCACCGTATAGATGCATTCGTCTCTTCAAGACGAATCCATGTAGCATAAGAACACGAAAATTCGTTGAGAAATGAGTGAGTTCTTAGGATTTTAGTGTGGACGGCTCTCGGCGAGGACGCTCGGGGACGATAACGGATGCCGTTCAATCCATACACGCGCTGGACGGACGGCCAGGATCGCGTCTGGATGAGGAGACGCGAACGATACAGCCGGGACCCCGGAGCGCCGAGTCGGATGGCGGCGTCGAATCGAAAGCGCCACGCGGCGATTCGGAGATGCTAAGGTCGACGCGGCGCCGACTCGGATAAGTAGAAAAATAGGGATTTTCTCGATTTATTTAATTCCCTAAACTTCAAAAATTCATAACTTTGTGTAGAAAAATCAGAAAAATAAAATAAAAATACCCTCTCGCTCAGATGAACAGAGGAGAATAATGTGGAAAAGAAATCATTTAATTTCATTAAGTATTTTATTTTTAATAATTTATTTACCCTCTGCATTGTTTTAATTCTCCATGCATATAGGAAATTCACCATGGCATAAGACCATAGGGCTTTTAAGCCTCTGAATTTGGGAACATTCCCTGAATTTTCCAAAGTCAGAGGCCATCCCTATGAGAAGTTATTGATTTTTCAAATTCATGTTACTGTTTTGAGTATTTTAAATCCAATAATTAGGATGTTGTGAAATAAATTCTAGGAAAATGTGGTGATGTTTCTTATGACCAGAGGACCCTAGGAAAAATAGGTTTTGAATTAATCCACTTGCAATAACTCTAATTGGCTTAAACACCCTAAATAGGTTCTTAATTAATTAGAGCTAATCATACATCAAATTGACTTGAAATCAATTCTCCACTGACCTTTAGGATCAGAGGAACCCACCATAAAAGTTTGAAGTCAATCGGACTTGGTTAGCTCTACTAAATGGGTTGATTAAGCCATTTAGCCAATCTAAACTTTAAAAATTCATAACTTTCAAAATACTTTTCAAAAATTCACCAAATTGGTTTTGGAGCCTCTCTGATATTAGGGGAATTTAAGAAAATTAAAATTTCAATTTTCTAAAAAGTTGATTTTTTGTATTATTTTAATATTTTAATAATTAAAAAATAATAAAAATCACAAAAATAATAAAATTCACCAAAATGTCATATTTTGAATTTTAGTCACTTAGGAACAAACCCCATATTTTTCCTAGGTCTCTATGATGAGTTATTAAATTTTAAAGCCCTAGGGTAATTTTAAAATAAAAAAAAATGTATTTTCTAGTATTTTCACCAAAATAATTCTAATAAATCAAAGAAAAATTAGAAAATTGTAAAAATTGATTCTCTGATTTCCTTGATATCAGAGAGATTTTTGAAAAATATAAAATTCATTTTTCAACTTGTATTTTATTTTTAAATTAATTAATACTCCAAAACTCAAAATAATTGTAATAAAAAGAATATAATTCAAAAAATCACCAAAATTTTTCCAAGTGGTCCTCTGGTCATTAGGAATGTCCCATAATTTTCTTAAGGATAGAAACTTTCCCTTGGTCATATTATTAAATTTTCCTTGGAAACCTCTATTTTCCACCAAAAATAATTACATAAATAAATTAAATAAAGAAAAATCACATTTTCTCCTCTAATGTCTTCATTGACATATGAGTGAAGTCACATAAAAATTTCAAGTTCATTTGAGCTCAGTTTAATGAGTTATGAAATTATTAAGCTTGAAGGGCAAAATGGTAATTAAAATTTTAACCTTTAATTAAAATTTTAGGCTTAATAAAATGAAAGAGTAAAATATTTGATCTTAATCTGATTTGGATGATTGAAATTTAAATAATTAAAGGGTAGAAACCTACTAAACAATTTAAAAATAATTAAAATAAACCTTAATAAAATAATTAATTAAATTTGGAAGAATAATAAATTTGGAATTATTAAAATAGGGATGTTATTAGGAAGAGGTTTGCTCTTTAATTTAAGAATCCCTAGATTAATCATCTCAATAATATTTAATTCTTAATTAAAATGATAATCCAAGTTTAAGATTTAAAATGCTAAAAGACTTAATCATTAAATTTAGTTAAGGTTAAATTATTTAAAGCAAATCCCTTTAAAATAAAATATTAAATTAAATTAAATTAAACTAAATTAAAACAAATTAAATTAAATTAAATTAAATTAAATTAAATTAAATTAAATTAAATTAAATTAAATTAAATTAAATTATATTAAACTAAATTAAATTAAATTAAATTAAATTACATTAAATTAAATTAAATTAAATTAAATTAAATTAAATTAAATTAAATTAAATTAAAACAAATTAAATTAAATTAAATTAAATTAAATTAAATTAAATTAAATTGAATTAAATTAAATTAAATTAAATTAAATTAAATTAAAACTAAATCAAATTAAATTAAATCAAATTGAATTAAATTAAGCTAAAGCATATTATGTTAACTTAAATTAAATTTAGCTTAAATTAAATTAAATTAAATTAAACCACATTAAATTAAATTAAGTTAAGTTAAATTGAATTAAATTAAATATAACATCACCTAAGACATAAAGAATTCAAAATAAATCTAAAACAACTTGAACACTATTCCAAACTTAAATCCGTTAACTAAAATTAAATTACAACTCACTTGAACTTCCATTTGCCCTCGAAAGCTCGTGATGTCATAACTCTTAAAAATGAGTGTTAAAAGAAACGTTACTTCACTTATAGGATATTCAAATGTCCTAGTTCACTGAGCAAGATAACAAAACTCAAACTCTCGGACGATTAATTCATTTGTATAATTAAATTCACTTGGACATAGAATAATCCTAGAAATGTTGAAAAGATGTTTAAGATTCGTCTTAAGCACTTCCTCAATATGATAGGATATTTATAAGAACGATTGAACTTAGTTGTTCTTTGATGAAGAAAATCGTCCTCAAACTAAAGTACAAGAACCTGGACGTCATAGGAAATGACTAGCTATAGGATTAGGAACTTGGTAGAAAACCATAACCCTTCCCTTAGCTTTACCTAGGAACTTACTTTAAATGCTTAAATATTCTAACCGTGTTTTAAGTGCGGCTTGGGATGACGGGAAGACCTTCCGAGTACGCTTTTATTTTATTGCAATTTACCTTATTGCAATTTATTTAATCGCATTGCACTTACTTTTCTTGCATGATAAACAACTCGTTGCATGAAAACCTATACCTTTAGGATAGTCCCTAAAACCGAAACCAAAACTAAATTAAAAGTCATTACAAGATAAAATTCACCGCCACAACATTTCAAAATATAAGACAACTCAAAATTTAATCACAAAACGTAACAACAAAACTACAAATACAACTAAATTAAAACGTCTTGTTGGATGATCGGGAATACCTCGGATGATGTAACCTACGTGTTGCTAACCGGATTTCCCACGGTCTAAATGAAAGTGTGGAACTCATTCGATTGAGTTTAGCAAATTCATCCGGACTAAGTGAATCCGATAAAAATAACGATGCCGGAAGGATGGAACCGTGGGATCTTAACCGGTGTTGTTATAATCAACTTTAAGATTTGTTTAATTAAAATATTAAAAAACACCCGGATTTTAAGATCTTCTCTAAACCAGAACACTTCTCTCATCCCCCGATTTATGACTTCTAAAACTAAACCTCTCGCAACAACAAGGAGCTCGGAGCATGGTGGGCAGCACGATCATCGTCATCGCAGAAACTCGGATCTACTTCAACAAAACTTCCTTAGAATTAAAAACCAAGCCGTAGGACTTCGAGGTAGTTTGCCTAGTGCAACATAAATCCTCAACTCTTCGTTAGGCATTTGCATGATCATGTAAATTAAGCCCTAACCGGTCTTAGGATTCCGAGGTAGTCGTCCGATACGACACAAACCCTCACATCTTCGAGGTTATTTGTATGATTTTATCATACAAATATAAGTCCTAACTAATTAAAATTGGCAAGATCAAAATATTAAATAAACATTAGGACCTTCCTAAATTCAAGCCAAACAATAGGATAGTCGGGAAATTACCGAAGTTCGCTCGAATCCGTGATTCCTCCTACCTTTCTTCCTTTGAATTCCCAAAATAAAAATGTTCAAAATTTGATTCATTCCCTATTGAAATTCCAAAAAATTCAATCCCTTGAAAACTTAAACTTTGAAATTCTTGAGAGCGTAACTACCGATTATTATCGAGAGTTTTCTTAGGTGATTCCCGTCACTTAAGATGTAATTAACTATGTGGGCTTGCCATTATAGGGAACCTTAAGAACCTGTGTAATATAAACCCTGCTTAATTCATTTATATTAAGCGGGGAATTTTTTCGGCTTATAAAATTGGTTCGCAGACCAAACGGATGTCACAAATCTTCTAGTTTATTTAATCGAGCCCCATCATCAAGCAATGTGTCTATTCTTCGGGATAGATACATGGTTTGTGATACGGTGCTCGTTTATATAAACTATTCGGGATGTGAGATCGCTTGATTTCATATCTTAAAATTTTCAAATTTAAAATTATTTTCAAAATCAAATATTACTTTTCAAATTATTTATTTAAATTAAAATTAAAATACGCCGACAGTTAGTTAATCCTGTTTAGAAATTTGAATCTTGTTTAGCAATTTGGAAAGTAATTGTAGTTAACTTAGCCGTAGTTATCTTTGCACTAGTAACTTAAATAGTACTTTAACTTGCATTGTAAATTGAGTTTTGGATTTTAAATCTATGCTATATTTAGATAAATTCCTACCTTCCTCGGGGGATCGATAACCAGGACTTCACTAGAACCCTGTATTACTTGAACGATATGTATACTTGCGTATATGAGTGTCTGTCTAATTATTAAATTGATCTTATTGTGAAAATGAACTGAAACTATACTTTGAATTCTAAGATTAGAGGTAGCGCACCTGGAATCTCCGATTCATGGGCCCAACTATTAAAATTGGCTTTAATTTTTTGATAATTGATAAATTTTAAAAATTGGCATAGTGAGTCTTATGTTATTATTCAAATAAGAAGTTAAGTATTGTAGGTTTGGTAGGTTGAATCCTAATTGATTTAGAATTATTCTTCAATAAATGAAAATATTTCATGCACACTTGAATAAGAGTTTTTGAGATTTCATTGGGATCAAGAAAGAGCAAGTAAAGAAATGGTTTGGTTACTAGACATTAAGAAAAATCTAACCCTCAAATTAAAGTTCTATATTTTACATGACATTTATATAATCCAGTTAACAAAGAAAGATAGCCCCATTAGAGCTACCAATATTAAATTAATCCTTACTAAGATTTGAGATTACTTGAGGGCAAGTAAAAGATGAGTTTGGGGGTATTGAAATGAGTTAATTCTACATAATTTTTTTTGCATCTAACCCTACTTTTCACCGGTTGTTTCACTTTAGTTATCATGGATTTAAGCTTGTGGAAGGTTTTTTTTTGTGATGTGCAAGTTGACGGAGGTTGAGTGAGCATTTTAGAGTGAGAAAAAGAAAGGTCAATACTAGCAAAATTGGCATGACCACACTCCTTATGGGCATGACCATGCCTCTTTATCAAAGGTAGTGACATGCCCATGATCGGGTGTGACCACGCCACTCAATCAATAATGCTGGCATAACCACATTGGGTTTCGATGTGACCACATCGAGGAAACATTTTTTGAAAGAAATTTCTTGCTAATCTAGACCAGAATATAAAATCATATTTTGGGCATCTTGAAAGGGAGTTTGGATTATCAGGGATGGCTAGCATAAGATATTGAGACACCTGGAGAGAGAGAGAGAGAGAGCTTCTCTCTTAGGTTTTTCTTGTTTGCTTAAGGTTGAGGGCCGAAAGGATACTTCTCTTCCTATTTTGGAGAGAATATTGTATTAGAGGGAGAGACTTTGCTTTGGTGGGGCGAACAAGTTATTTGTAAGTGTTTAATTTCATGTGTTTCTTATAATAAAGATTTTTATTGTCATATTTTTGTCATTTGTTCTATCATGTGTAGCTAAGTTCACTTTAGCATCTTTTTTGTGTAAGGCTCGTTGCTCTTATGGTTTTATTTGATTATTTTCCCTAGGAAATTTTCTTGAGCTTTCATGCGAAATTTCTTGTTTTAACATTTATATTTCATTCACTTATGATCTTGCTAGTCAAGAACTTAACATCTTTCATGATCTACAGCTTCTGCCAGTCGCTTAGAGAAATGAATATAAATTCTGGTAGAATAGGCATATTTAATTAGGATTTTCAAACCTAAAAAGTGGATCAGAAGAATCATGGGATACACCATGTGGCTAAGCAAAACATAACTCCATCGGTTTATGATTCTTCTATTCATCTAGGTGTAAGCTCAAGATGAATATTTTATCCTTGTTAACAACTATCACATAAAGGAACATTTACGAAAACCATGAAGCACCACAACACCAGAGTCATAGAGGCGTGAATTTCATCTCTCTTGAAGAATCATAATATTTCTATGATTGTTGTTTTATTTATTTTCTAGCTCATTCTTCTTATTTTTGTTTGTAAGTAGGATTGTAGAAATTCTTTTCAAACAAAAATTTCTATCCCCAGCGTAGGTAGATCCCATAGCTCCAGTACTACTATTATGGGTCCCACTACTATCTCAACTCTTCTAATTCTAAGTGCTCTTAAGGTTTCTCCTGCCCTCATATTGGGAAAGAGAGCCTGGAAGGTTAGGAAGTCTCAGCAGCAAGATTTGCAACAGGTTCCTTGAACTATTTCGGTTCAAATCCTGGATGAGTTCTTGATTCCTGATTTTAGTCATAATCACTAGGAAGTCGTTCTCTCCTCGGGTGCAGGCATTCTAATGTTGTTCAAATAGATTGCTCAATCACTGATGTCTTTATTAGGAAAATTGTGGGAGTAGATTCATCCTTCTGAGAGAAGAGTCTCATTAATGGAAAGAAGTATCTTACTCAGATTGCTATGACATCTGAAATGGTGATGCAAAAATTACTCTACCATCCACACCTTCAATGTCCTCAAAGTAGAAGACTGGGGTTAACCCAACGGTTCACTTTGATACTGTGGTATTTACCTTTTAGTACAGGCCATTGGCCAACCTAGACATTCTCTGAAAATCCTATTGTGGTGCATGTTGCTACTGCACCAACTGCTAGTTTAGCTCCAATTTGGGACAATCATGTAGTAGCCCCATCCACATTTACTGTAATTCCTTTTGCAAAGAATAAAAAGAAAATAAATCTTGCTTATGAATCTTCTTCTCTAAGTAGGGACAAGATGAAGATCTATTATATTGATGAGGGGAGATTAGGGTACACCCCCATCGATCTCAACCTTATTTATTTAAAAATAAATATATGAGGAAATATTATTGTCATGTGTTGATGAAGTGGAAATTGATAAGGAAAGCTCCTAACATCATAACCACTGAGACTTTAGCTCCTGTTTTGGAGACTATTGAGTCAGTCCAGAAAGGAATTTTCCCTCTACTTGATCTTATTTCGGGGCCATCTTAAATAATTCCTGAGGTAGGGACTGACGAAGATCCTTAGGATGATTTATCAGGTGATCTTTCTAATTTTCCCAAGGATTTCCTCGAGAAGGATGACCTCTTCGGTGATGAATTGCATGATTTTGGGATGGCGACCCCTCACATCATATTGGTAACTACATGCGCTCAGAGTCCTAATTTTGATAACCCAACCTCTAATCCCATCGATGTTTACAATCATGAGCTTCTTGATGCTCAAGAAGTCCCTGCAGTAGATCAAGGGGATAAAAGGAAGGATGATACTATTGCTCTCCTAAAAAATTGGATTGCTCTCCTTTTGGTTTAAAAAGAAGCCTTGTCCGTCTATAAGCTAGGGTCCAACTTAGTTTACTACCCTAAATAGGGTGAGGCTCGTATGGTTGCCCCTGCTACACCTTCTTTGCAAATTAGGCACAATCATATATCATCTTTGGAAGCTGCTCTATTGGAGCATTTCACCTCTGACTTAAACCAGCAATCCTTGATGAATGTGAAATTTAAGGCTACTTTGGCAGCCCAGCAGGGTGAGACCATTTTTTGAAGGGGGTACACCATATCTCAAGGGTTACGAGTATACCTTGTATCCTTCAAAGTTAGTCCCTCCTCAATTCAAGAGGTTTGATGGGTTTGGCAACCCTCATCAACATATAACCTAGTCTTGAGCACTCTATTGAAATATTGGCTACAATGACGCACTATTGCTCCGCTTGTTTGTCTCAAGCTTATCAGAGTTTGCATTTGAGTGCTACTCTGATTAACCAAATGGCACATTTAGGACATTTTCTAGTTGGAAGATGCATTCACTAAGCATCTTACTAGGGAAGATCCTCAAGTTATCATGAGTGACATGATGTTATTTCAAAAAAATCCTACCAAGTCTCTCTTGGACTTTGTTATTTGTTGATGCAACTGTAGAAGCAATATGTTATTGCATTCCTCTTGAGCTAGACAAAAAGTTTGCCCTATCTCAGGTTTATTGAAAAGAACTTTCATAAAATCTTTCGAGACTCTTATTGAGAAAGTGGCTAGTCTACACGATACAACAAGAATCCTAGAATTTAAGTGTGACGATAAGGCTAAGGGAAATAAGCCTTTTATGGGTTCATGTAGGAGAAGGGAGGAGAGTTTGGCTCTTTCGACATCTGATGACAAATATAAAAAGCCCGTCATGTCAAATGAACCTGTTCTCCTAAATAGTGGAAGGCACAATCCCTTAATAAAACTAAGTTTATAGTGTATTCCTTTAAAAAGAAGTGCCTTTGGAAAATCATAAAAACTCGATCAAGCGAGGATGCGAGCTCCCTCGACCCAAAACACTCAATGAAGTAGATAGATCCAAAGAGCCCGATTATTCCTCATGTCATACGCATTTGGGGTATTTACTTAAGGATTATTTTTTTTTTCAAGCATGTTTCTGAAGCTCGCTACAAAGCCAGGGAGATCGAGATCTGTAGTTGTTGACCTCATTTTTTATGAGGTCTTCTCTTCTTATTTTAGTGCTTAGGATCTAGCCTTAGGCTTTTCCTTTGACTATCTTAGAGGATTAGAATTGGGACCCACCTTTTAGAAATTCAAACCACTTCTAAACTCCCTGCAAACTCCACAAACTTTACCGTAGACCCCTAATCACCTAGAGGGTTGAAATCAAATGTGGAAGTTTAAAGGATGAGTTCCTATAGGACTCTTTGGCCTTGGGACCGCCCAGGTGGCCTGGTCTGGTGAAGGGTTGACTTGCACACACACTACACCTACACACTACACTTTCACACACTTCCTAAAAACACACCCATACCCGACTTGACCTCCTGACTCATGTAGGTGATTCACATGGATGGTCCTTAACCCCTAAGCCCTTGGAAGAGGGTTAGGAACAACATAGTGAATGCCTCAAATGAGTCCCTTCATGGCTCATGTGGGCTTGATATGGCTTCATGGCTCAACAAAAATGATTTCATTCCACTTACATCCACCCAATCTTCAATTTTCCAAATTTTCAATTTTTGACCCCCGGACCCTACACCCGCTAACCTACCCAAAGCCCCGAATAGCCCAAATTTCTCAAAAATTTCCAAATCACCCAAAATTCTCCAAAATCATTCCCAAACATTTCCACATCACTCAAATTGATCATCCATACCCAAAAATATCAAAAATTCCAAAAATACCTCCCAATACCCTCCAAATACCCAAAATACCCCTCCTAGCCAAAAAATCCAAAAATTCAGAAAATTCCCAGAAAATTCCAGAAAATCCCAAATGTTCCCAATTTCATTTTGTTCAACTACACCATGGGCCAATTTTGTCAATTTACCCTACTTTTGTCAAAACCCCCAATTTGACACATTTTAACCCTAAGTGAACCCAATGTCAAAACCTAACCTACCCAATTGACCCAAATTCTGGTCCAATTCAATTCTAAACTTCAATTCAACATCCCCAACACCAATTTAGACCAAATCCAAGCCCAATTTGATTGAAATTTGGATCCAATTTCACTTTTGGCCTTAAAGCCCAATTTGGACCCATGACCCAAACTTAGCCCAAACTCACCCAATTCAACTCCAATTAACCCCAAATCTTTTCTAAACCTTCCTTAACATCCCCATAAACAAAACACTAACATGATTTGCCCAAGATTTTGATCCAAACCCCACTCAAATTCAACCCAAAGCTAAAAGGCCCATTTTCGACCTAAACCCAAACCTAACCCAAATGAGCCCAAACCCCAAAATCAAAACCCATCAAAGCCAAAACCTCTTTGAAACACTCCCATAAATATTTCCCAACATTAATTTTACATCAATTTCAACCCTAGCCCAACATTGGCCCAAGTTAGCCCAATTTGACCTACATAGGCCCACTTACCAATTAAACCCAAATTCAAACCAATTCAAGTCCAAATCACACCAAATTGACTCCAAACCACTCATGACACATCCCTAAACCAAACTCAACAATTATTTGGCCCAACCTCTTTACAAAATTTCTATCCATAAATTCATTTTCAAACCTAAAAGCCCACTTCCCTAAACCTTCCTAAAAGCCCATTTCCACCAAATACAAAAGCCCAAATTTGGCCCTAAAGCCCACATGACATTTCCATTTGCCATCCATTTAATCAAAGCCATTCCCTAAGTTATAATTCCATCATCAAACAATTCCAAATCAAGCCCCATACAAATTCACATCAAAATATCAAAATTTTTCTTAAATCCATTTACATGAAATTGACTTGACTTTTCCCAAGCCAAAGGTGAGCCATGAAGCCATGCATGAGCCACATGGAAGCCATGAGAGCCTCTTTACATGTCACCATACCATATTGGGTAGGAAGGAGGGCCCCTTTCCTTAATCCCTAAAGCTCATTAACCTTAATCATGATTCACCTAAACCTAAATTTAATCCAAATATATTTGGATGGAGACTTCTCCATGCCAAACCAGCTGATCCCTTTGATCCCCCACAGCACCCAAAGCCACCTTGAAGGGTGCACCAAGCCCAAATGGGTGAGTTGACCCATTTAGACCCAAAAACTAGCCATGCCCCATTCTACTTTGGATCAAAGCCTTTACACTTGGCATTTGCCAATTGCTTGCACAAACACCCAGCCCTGACCCACCTGACCCTGAGGGTGACCCTTGCCTGCCGGCCAGCCACCCCAGTCGCCGGAAAACTCCATGGCCGAGAGGTCCAAGTCAATCCAAGCTTGGAATTCTCACCGCTGAGCTGCCCCATGCCCAGTGGCCATTGCGACTGTTCTTCACTTGCCATGAGCAACTGATCCCAGCCCTCAACTCCCCCGGAGGCCCTCCAGCCCCCGCCTATTTAAACTCCCCACCTCTCGGCCATGAGGAGGTGCTGAACCGGACCATACCAAAACTCGCCAAAATCACTCCTCACTCCCCTCTAAACTTAGAGCAATTGATCCCCACCGTTCTCCCGCTCCAATACCCATTGATTGAGCTCAATTTTGAAGCTCAATTCTCGAGCCGAACGGGACATTCCCGAATCCTTCACCAAAATCAAATTAAACTCACCTACACCTTCACCGAGCCAAGAGAAGAAGTTTTCCAGTGAAAGCCCCCTCTCCGAGCCACCCAGGTTGTTCCGGACTCCAAAGGTTGTGATCGGCCTTGGTGGAAACTACACTCAGGCAATTCACCACATCCCCGAGCTTCATCCCTAGCCTCCCGCAGCTCCAACGAACGTGCCAAACATCTCCGATCGAGGCTTCACCTCTCGGAGCAAAGGTATGAACTAATTCTTCATCCCGAGCCTCCGGAGATTCTCCATTTCAAATGCTTTAATTTCAATGCATGGTAACCGTATAGATGTGTTCGTCTCTTCAAGACGAATCCATGGAGCATAAGATCATGAAAATCCATCGAGTATCGAGTGAGATATTAGGGATTTAGTGTGGACGGCTCTCGGGTGAGGACATTTGGGGACGATGAACGGATGCCGTCCATTTAATACACGCGCGCACGGACGGCCGGGATCGCGCCGGATGAGGAGACGGAACGATGACAGCGGGCCCCGGGACGGCCGACTCGGATGGCGGCGCCCAATCACGCGCGCGACACGTACCCCTTCGGAGCTGCCGATGTTTCGTCGGCGCCGCGTGGATAAGTAGAAAATTAGGGGTATTTTCTATTTATTTAATTCCCTAAACTTCAAAAATTCATAACTTTATGTAGGAAAATCATAAAAATAAAATAAAAATACCCTCTTGCTCGAGTGAACGGAGGAGAATAATGTGGAAAAGAAATCATTTAATTTCATCAAGTATCTTATTTTTTATAATTTATTTACTCTCTGCATACATTTAATTCTCCATGCATGTATACAATTCACCATGGCATGAGACCATAAGGGCTTTTTGAAGCGCTCTGAATTTAGCAATACGTAACTGAACGAAGTACAGAGGCCATCCCTATGAAGAGTTATTGATTTTTCAAATTCATGTCACCGTTTTGAAAAGTATTTTAATTCCAATAAATAGCATGTTGTGAAATAAATTCTCCTATGAAAATTTGCAGATGTTCCTTATGACCAGAGAAACTTAGAAAAAAATAGGTTTTGAGTTAGTTCATTTTAGACAACCCTAATCGCCAACACTCAAAATAGGTCTCTAATTAATTAGAGTTAACCATAGATCAAATTGACTTGAAATCAATTCTCCACTGACCTTTAGGATCGAGGAAATCCCACCATAAAAGTTTGAAGTCAATTGGACTTGGTTAGCCCTATTAATTGGGCTTACTAAGCCATTTAGTCATTTTAAACTTTAAAAATTCATAACTTTCAATATACCTTTCAAAATTCACCAAATCGGGTTTTAGAGCCTCTCTAATATCAGGGAATTTAAGAAAATTAAAATTTCAATTTTCTAAAAAAGTTGATTTTTAATATTATTTTAATATTTTTAATAATTAAAAAATAATAAAAATCACAAAAATAATAAAATTCACCAAAATGTCACATTTTGAATTTTAATCACTTAGGAACAAACCCTATATTTTTCTTAGGCCTATTTGGTGAGATATTAATTTTTAAAAAGTTCTAGGGTAATTTTAAAATTAAAAAATGTATTTTCTAGCATTTTCACTAAAATAATTATAATAAATCATAGAAAAATCAAAAAATCGCAAAATTTGCTTCTCTCGTTCTCGATATCAGAGAGATTTTTGAAAACATAAAATTCATTTTTTCAACATTTATTTTATTTTTAAATTAATTAATACTCCAGAACTTAAAATAATTCTAATAAATAAAATATAATTCAAAAAATCACAAAAATTCGTCTAAGTGGTCCTCTGTCATTAGGAATGTCCTATAATTTTTATTAAGGACAAGAAACTTTTCCTTGGTCATGTTATTAAATTTTCCTTGGAAATCTCTATTTTCTACCAAAAATAATTATATAAATAAATTAAATACGTAAAAATCACATTTTCTCCTCTCATGTCTTTAGTGACATATGAAAGTGAAGTCACATAAAAATTTCAAGTTCATTCGAGTTCAATTTGTTAGTTATGAATTTATTAAGCTTAAAGGGTAAAGTGGTAATTAAATTTTTTTTTTTAACTTTAATTAAAACTTTAGGTTTAATAAAAAATTAACAAGTAGAATATTTGATCCTAATCTGATTTGGATGATTGAAATTTAATAATTGAAGGGTAGAAACCCATTAAGCAATTTAAAATGATTAAACTTTAATTAAATAATTGATTAAATTTGGAAGAATAATAAAATTAAATTATTAAAATAGGGATATTATTGTGAAGAGATTTATTCTTTAATTTAAAAATCCCTAAATTAATCATTTCATTAATGTTTAATTCTTAATCAAAATGATAATTCAAATTTAAAACATCAAAGACTTAATCATTAAAATCAAAATTAAATAATCGAATCCTTTAATTAAAATTAAAATGAATAAAATTAAATTAAATTAAATTAAAAATTAAATTAAATTAAATCAAATTAAAAATTAAATTAAAAATTAAATCAAATTAAAAATCAAATTAAAAATTAAATTAAATTAAGAATTAAATTAAATTAAATTAAATTAAAAATTAAATTAAATTAAATAAATTGAATTAAATTAAATTAAATTAAATCAAATTAAATTAAAATTAAATTAAATCAAATTAATTTAATGTAACATCAAACCAAACTAAATTGAATTAAATTAAATTAAATTAAATTAAATTAAATTAAATTAAATTAAATTAAATTAAATTAAATTAAATTAAATTAAAAAGTAAATTAAATTAAATTAAATTAAATTAAATTAAATTAAACTAAATCATATTACATTAAATTAACTTAAGTTAAATTAAATAAATTAAACCACATCACATTAAATTAAGTTAAATTAAATTAAATTAAATTAAATATAAAGACATGAAGAATTCAAAAATAAATCTAAGATAACTTGAACACTATTCCAAACTTAAATCATTAATTCAACTTAAATTAATCACAAATCATTAAATAATACTTTCCTTGCCATTGGGAGTTTTTACTATTGTAACTCCTAAATGGAGTATTAAATGAAATGTTACTTCACTCTATAGACATTCAAATATCCTAGTTCACCGAGCAGGTTAACAAAACTTGAAAACCTCGTACGATCGATTCATTTACATAATTAAATTCTCTTTGACTAAAATAATCCTAGAAATATCGAAAAGATGTTTAGGATTCTTCTTACACTTCCTCAATATGATAGGATATTTATAAGAACACCGAACTTAATTGTTCTTTGATGAAGAAAATCGTCTTCAAACTAAAAACACAAGGAACCTAGACGTCATAGGAAATGACTAGCTATAGGATTGGGAATTTGCAGAAAACCCTAACCCTTACCTTACCTTTACCTAGAACTTGCTTAAATATTCTAACCGTGTTTTAAGGTACTGATGACGAAGACCCTCCAGGTACGCTTTTATTTTATCGCAATTTACTTTCCTGCAATTTACTTTCTTGCAATTTACTTTATTGCAAATGCACTTTATTTTTCTCGCATGATAAAAACAACCGTTGCATGAAAACCCACACCTTTAGGCTAGTCCCTAAAACTGAAACCAAAACTAAGTTAAAAGTCATTGCAAGATAAAATTCACCGCCACAACATTTCAAAATATAAGCCAACTCAAATTTAATCACAAACAGAACAACAAAGCTACAACTACAACTAAATTAAAACGTCTCACGAATGATCGTGAATAATTTCTGGATGACGAAATCAATGCCAAGGTTAACGGGGGATTTCCCACTATTCAAATGAAAGTGCGGAACTCATTTAGTATTTAGCAAATTCATCTGGACTAAGTGAATTCAATGAAAATAACGGTGCCGGGATGACGGAACCGTGGGATCTTAATCGGTTCTCGTTTAATCAACTTTAAGATCTGTTTTAATTAAAATGTTAAAAACACATGGAAATTAAGACTTTCCCTTAAACCAAACACTTCTCTCATCTCCCCGATTTATGACTTCTAAAACTAAACCTCTGCAACAACAAGGAGCTCGGAGCATGGTGGGCAGCACGGCCATCGTCGTCAGCAAAACTCGAACCCACTTCAGCAAAACTTTCCTAGAATTAAACAACAAAGCCATAGGACTTCGAGGTAGCTCTCGCCTAGTGCAACATAAATCCTCAACTCTTCAAGCTGTGCATTTGCATCGCAAATTAAGCCCTAACCGGTCTTAGGATTCCGGGGTAGTCGTCCGCCGATACGACATAAACCCTCATATCTTCCAGGCTATTTCAGATGATTCTATCATAAATATATAAGCCCTAATTAATTTGGCACCGCATTAAAACATTAAATAAACATTAGGACTTTCCTAAATCCAAGCCAAACAATACTAGATAGTCGGGAGATTATCGGTTCACTTCGAATCCGTAATTTCTCCTACTTTTCTTCCTTTGAATTCCCAAAAATAAAATGTTCCAAACTTGATCCATTCCCTATCGAGATTCAAAAATTCAATTTCTTTGAAAACTTAAACTTTGAAATTCTTGAGAGCAGAATTATTGATTATTATCGAGAGTTTTCAGGTGATTCCCGTCACTTTAAGATGTAATTAATTATAGGGTTCTACGTCTATAAAAAAATTTTAAAGAACCTGTGTAATATAAACCCCGTTTAATGTTTTCATATTAAGGGTGGAATTTTGTCGGCTTATAAAATTGGTTCGCGTACCAAACGGATGTCACAAATTTAGCTTTATTTAAACCGAGCCCCACCATCAAGCGTTGTGTTTATCCTTAGGATAGATACACGGTTTGTGATGCGGTGCTCGCTTATATAAACTACTCGGGGATGTAGATCGGTTTGATTTCATATCTTAAAATCTTCAAATTTAAAATTATTTTCAAAATCAAATACTACTTTCTAAATTATATCTATATTTAAATTAAATTTTAAAATTCGCCGACAACTTCGTAGGCGACCCCTTTTAAAAAATATATACAACACTCAACCTAAAAATATGCCGACAACTTCTGGCGTACCACAGCTTCTGGGGAAAATTCTCTCCATCTCTAACTGCATACCGTTTTCAAAAATCGGTAGTGCATCCATGTCCCTTATGGATCAAACTACCCTTCTTTCCGTTGGGATACTATGTTCATTTCTACCTTGAAATAAGAGGCAACTACCATTCTCTCGGATTTAGGAGCCACCGTTTAGACACCCCTAAACAGAGGTTCCGAGATCCTTTTACCTCATTTCCCCGAGGTGGGGGTGACCCCCACGGTGTGTTAGTTTGTGAGTGGATCCTTCGAGTCGAGAAGTCTCGTTTAAGACTCCTCTTTTCCTTTCCAACTCCGATTCGATTCCTTTACCTTCTCTACACTCAACACTCCGTTCTAAATAAACAAACCTCTAATAAGTGATTCCTTTAATAAGTGATTCCTTCTTATAAATACATGAACAAGAATGAGTTCGGACTCTTTTCAATTCCTTTCTTTTCGTCCTAAAGAAAAGAAGCATAACTGGGGACTGACAACCGAATCTACCCCGTAGAAATGGAAGCCCCGAAACTCGATTTTTCTTTTACCAATGGACCGGACCTCGCCGTCTAAGGATGAGCCGCCCTGGACAATGGAATCACCATCCGATTTGACAAGGATTTGAAAACGCGAACGTCAAGATCACCGACGTCTCCTCTCTTGCACCGATGAACAAGGTATCCGAAGCCGAGGAGCCGCCGCTTGAGTTCAACCTTAGGTCAACCCAAGAATTCCCTCCTCCGCAAAGGATCCCGACTAAGAGGAGTCCGATGTCCATAGAAGGACCGTTATCTCTACCCCCACCGGTCTAGTTGTTTCTCGCACCTACCCCGACTTTCGCTAAATCAAAGGGGAAAGAAATCCTGCACTATGATGGACCCGTTACCGTGGAGGGTACAACATCTTCTCGTAAGACCTTCGTTTTCGAAATCGGGTCCAGCTTCAAAGATTCCGTCGCCGACAAGGACCCAAAGAAGAAATGTAAGGTAGGATCGCTGGGAGAAGCCGCAGTTGCCGAAATTGCTTTCCAGAGGAAATTCCGTAATCGGCCAGAATATACACCGCTGCCCGAATACACTTTCACTCTTGGGAGGAAGCAGGTTTCATCCCCTCCGCCGCAGAAGATGAAGAAAATATTCGCGCATCATGCTACATTACCACAAATTTCGCATATTACAACGATACCGCAAGAAAAGAACTAGAATTACGCCGTTTGCTTGACTGCAAACTTTGGTAGAAAAGTTAGTAAAGAAGGAAAACTGCCCCGTATCAGAATTCTACGAAGGATATGGGGCGGGTGCCAGTCAAATCCCATCTGGCCCCGAGTAGAACCCGCCATCACATTTAAAAGCCAAGTAAAAGAATGAAGGCTAGTCCACCTGTTGTCGTCTCGTAGATTGGCGCATTAGGAGGATACCACCTTCCAAACATTTGGCCGACGACCATCCGGGTCCTAGACCTTCCGCCGCCGAAGGATGGCATGGCGTCCCACTACCGGGCAACAGATTGAACAACAGCTCGAGAAAGAAAGTCTCGCCAGGAGACTCGAATCTGAAGGTGCCACCGCCGATGAAGGGGACTCGTGAGAAGGGGGACCCGTGCCTATCGCACGACAACCACGAAGACAATGTAAAAGCCCCGCTAGAAGATGCCATGGAAAAGTCGAGAACCGATATCCGACGACTGCAAAAGAAAGAGAAGAAAAGTTCGGGAGACGAGATCGGGATTCATCGGAATCTCATGGACGACGAATACGCGTAAATCAACATGGCTGAGACACGAGCTTCAACAATTACAGTTTCGCAACACAGAAAGAGAGGAGCCGTAACCGATGAGAAGGCAAACAGAAAAAGACGACACGATCGCTCAAATGGCGAAAAGGGATGGAAGAGATGGCCGTAGCTCCGGCCACTTCCGCAGTCAAGTACAACCACAAAGGGAAACGCCCCGGAAGTCATTCATCGTAGACGGAGGGGAAAGGAGATTACATCCGTCAACGGGGATGATCAATTTCAGTGATGCAACACAGCAGATTCCCGAAAGGATATCAAGAACTCGTGAACAACAGTGCGAGAAGCCCAGCACAATCGAAGAGCGGCATCCATTCGGACGGGTAGACCTTACCTCAGAAGAATTCGACGCTGTCCAATACCCGAAAGGCTTCGTACCACCCTCCGTTCAAGACCTTCGACGGAACTCGGGAACCCCCGACAAGATGTGGCACACTTTCGCCAGCTTGTTGCAATGGCGCCAAGGAAGGGCGATTACTCTTCCGATGGGGCCACAAGTACCACAGAATCGCCTTCGACCGTGTATGCGACTACCAAATGGTTCGGTGGAAGACGTTCTCAGAGCTTAGAGAACCTCTTCATCAAGCGATTCGCCGGGGTTTCGCACCACATCACTATAGGTGATTTAGTGGCAGAGAAACAAAAGCCGAATGAAACTTTGTGGATACCAGCATACTTCAATGAGAACTTAAGCACAAGTGTGAACCAACAACTGTAAGAACAGCATGCCGTCGGCATTTTACTAAAAGCATCCATGGCCCGATAGCACTTCTCCTCAAGGGATTTACTATTAAGACTTTCGAGAAGTTGTTAAGCAAGGCCGAAGCTGCAAGAGGAGGCAAAGCAATTAAGTTTCAATCGATAACAGATAAACAAAAGCCTCGTAAAGACTTTTGAAAAGAAATCCGGGATCGTTGCAGCAGTTGACAAAGGCAAGCAACCGATGCAAATACCACCAGAACGGCCGCAGCGCAACCACAACAGAATTACCGCAACCCTGCCCAGTTTATCACTATCTCCGCAAGAGGAACAACCACCTCGTCCGCAACGTACATTAAGAGAGCTTTTGAGCAGAATATCCGTTCAAGAATGAAGCAAAGGCCGAAAATGTTCCGTAGCTTTGATGAAGACTCCAGACTTCCAGCTGCTGCAGCCTAAAAGACTCGCAGGAAGTCAACAAGAAAGGTGATCCCAACTCGCCTACCACCGGATGCTCGGGGCACAAAATGTAAGATTGCATTACCTTTCAAAAGTTGGCTCAATGACAACCCGCGGAAAGGGAATATAACGATCCCGGGTAGTACATGAAGGAACCCCGTAAAGGAGGTTCCGCTAATGTTGTCTCGACCGATCCCATCATTCCGATGCATCCCTATACGGATCGAAGATGCACGTGGACTACCGCTCGACGAGGTCTTCGAAAAAGATTTTAGACGCATCCAAACCGCTTCTGCGAGCTTCCAATTCGTAGTTTGAAACCCGTTAGTTTTCCTGTGATTATCACTTCTGCGATAGAAGAACCACCTCACCAGACGACGAAGAAAAGAAGAAAATCGACGAAGAAGAGAAGACCGAGACACCTAAGGCGACTGGGGGTCGCTTATCCTGTGATAGTTGTTTTCGATTCCCAGGGAGAAATCCCTCGAACCCCCGACTCGTATGATTATCTCAAGCCACTTTGGTGGGATCATATAATGATAAGGGTGATGGCGTTGGCTACGTTTTGACCGTTTCTAACGATTACGTAACAAACGATAATCCGATATCGACGATACCAACGACAATTCTCAAATCATACACGATCTCGACAAGAAAAATAATGAAGAAGACATCCATCAAGGAGGCTACGAGAGTTCAACAAGCAACTGTTGACCTCATTTTTGATGAGGTCTTCTCTTCTTCTCTTTAGTACTTAGGATCTAGCCCAGCTTTTCCTTCGACTATCTTAGAGATTGAATCGGGACCCACCTTTTAGAAATTCAAACCACTTCTAAACTCCCCGCAACCCACAACTTGACTGTAGACCCCTAGTCACCTAGAGGGTTGAAATCAAATGTGGAAGTTTAAAAGGATGGTTCCTATAGACTCTTTTCGCTTCCAGGACGCCCAAGGCTCCTGCCTGGTGAAGGGTCGACTTGCACACACACTACACCTACACACACATCTTCACACACTTCCTAAAAACACACCCATACCCGACTTGACCTCCCCGACTCATGTAGGTGATTCACATGGATGGTCCTTAACCCCTAAGCCCGGCTGCGCAGGGTTAGGAATAACATACGAATGCCTCAAATGAAGTCTCCTTCATGGCTCATGTGGGCTTGATATGGCTTCATGGCTCAACAAAATGATTTTACTCCACTTACATTCACCCAATCTTCAATTTTCCAAATTTTCAATTTTTGACCCCGGACCCTACACCCGCCTAACCGACCCAAAACCTCGAATTCTACCCAAATTTTCCAAAAATCTCCAAATCACCCAAAATTCTCCAAAATCATTCCCAAACATTTCCACATCACTCAAATTGATCATCCATACCCAAAAATGCCAAAATTCCAAGAAAACCTCCCAATACCCTCCAAATACCCAAAATACCCCTCTTCGACCCAAAAATCCAAAAATTCAGAAAATTCTCAGAAAATTCCAGAAAATCCCAAATATTCCCAATTTCATTTTGTTCAACTACACTATGGGCCAATTTTGTCAATTTACCCCACTTTTATCAAAACCCCCAATTTGACCCATTTTAACCTAAAGTAAACCCATTGTCAAACCTAACTTACCCATTTGACCTAAATTCTGGTCCAATTAAATTCTAAATTTCAATTCAACATTCCCAACACCAATCTAGACCAAATCCAAGCTTAATTTGATTGACATTTGGATCCAATTTCACTTTTGGTCTAAGCCCAATTTGACCCATGACCCAAACTTAGCCCAAACTCACCCAATTCAACTCCAATTAAACCCAAATCTTTTCTAAACCTTCCTTGAAATCCCCATAAACAAAACACTAACATGATTTGCCCAAGATTTTGATCCAAACCCCACTCAAATTCAACCCAAAATTAAAAGGCCCATTTTTGACCTAAACCCAAACCTAACCCAAATGAGCCCAAATCCCAAAATCAAAACTCCATCAAAGCCAAAACCTCTTTGAAACACTCCCATAAACATTTCAACATTAATTTTACATCAATTTCAACTCTAAAGCCCAACATTAGCCCAAGTTAGCCCACTTGGACCCATATAGGCCCACTTACCAAATAAACCCAAATTCAAACCAATTCAACTCCCAAATCACACCAAATCGACTCCAAGCCCTTCATAGAACATCCATAAACCAATTATGACATTTATTTGATAAGGCATTTCACAAAAATCTTTACCCAAATGCCCATCCTAAAATCAAAAAGCCCATTTCCCTTAAACTTTCCTAAAAGCCCACTCCCTTCAAATTCAAAAGCCCAAATTCATCCAAAGCCCACATGACATTTCCATTTGCCATCCATTTAATCAAAGCCATTCCCTAAGTTCTAATCACATCATCAAATAATTCCAAATTAAGCCTCATGCCAAATTACCCCCTAAATGACAAATATTTCTAAAACCCTTTTCATGAAACAAGTCAATTTTTTTTTTCTGCCAAATGCAAGCCATGGACAAGCCACATGAAGCCATGGAGAGTTTGACATGATCAAGCCATTAATGGAAAAAGGAGGACCTCCTTTCCTAATCCTTCTTAAGCCTTTTTTTTACCTTAAGCATGTCACACTCTAAACCATGCTTTGCCACCTAATCCTCGATGGAGACTTCACCACACATGGGAGATCGACCCACCCGACCTCCTCAGCCTCAAAACCAGGTCTTGGGAGGTGCACCCAACCCATTTGCATGGGTTGACCAAAATAAGCTAAAATAGCCCCTTCCCCTTTCTACTTTGATTCAACCACTTTACACATGTCAAACCTCACCGAATGCACAAACCCTACCCTGACCCACCTGAACAAGATGGTGACCAAGGCCTGGCCGGCCACTCACTGTGCCGGAAAACACCATGGCCGAGACCTTGGGAGAGCCAAACTTTGGAATTCTCCTTGCCGAGCTGCCCCATGCCTAGTGGTCACTATGGCTGTTCTCCTCACCGCAGCACTCGATCTCAAGCCCTAACTTCCGCCCGGGGAGGCCCTCCACCCTCTCCTATTTAAACCCCTCACCCCTTCGGCCATGAAGAGGTGCTGAACTCGTACCTTACCGAAACTCGCCAAAATTGCTCCGCATCATTCTCCATACTTAGAGCACTTGATCCCCAAGAGATCCCCCCTGCCATTTCTTCTCTCGCGAGCTCAATTTCGCAGTCAATTCCACCCAAAACCAGGACACTTCTCCACAAGAGCCAATCCTCTCAAATCGATTGGTTCTACACCTTCACTCGTACCAAGGGAAGGTGTCCACCAGCAAAAGCCCCATCTCCGTGCCACCCAACCTGCTCCAGCCTCCAAGCTTTGTGATCGGGCTTGGTCGAAATCACGTCTAGACAATTCACCGTACCAGGAGACTTCATCCGAGTTTGCCGATCCAATCGAAGGTGCAACAACTCGCATCGAAGCCACACTTCTCCGAGCAAATGTATGAACTAATTTTCATCCCGAGCTTCTGAGATTCTCCATTTCAAATGCCTTAATTTCAATGCATGATAACCGTATAGATGTGTTCGTCTTCAAGACGAATCCATAGAGCATAAGAACATGAAAACCATCGAGTATCGAGCTCGAGATATTAAGGATTTAAGGTGGACGGCTCTAGCGAGGACACTGGGACGATGAACTGATGCCGTTCATTTAATACACGCGCGGACGGACGGCCAGGATCGCGCCGGATCAGAGGACGGAGCGAGCCACAGCGGGTCCCGGAGCGCCGACGCTGACGCTACGCGGCGTCGAATGGGGAGCGCGCCACGCGCACTCGAGCCGCCGCTGCCCCGCCGGCGCCGCGTGGATAAGTAGAAACAGGGTACTTTCTATTTATTTAATTCCCAAACTTCAAAAATTCATAACTTTGTGTAAGAAAATCATAAAAATAAAATAAAATACTCCTCTGCCGTTGAACGCGGAGAATAATGTGGAAAAGAAATTAATTAATTCTCATTCCAGATTTTATTTTTAATTGGACTATTTACCCTGCATTATATTTTAATTTCTCATGCATTCATACAATTCACCATGGCATGAGACTATAGAAAGTAGCCTTCCGAACTTAGGAACATTCCCTGAATTTTCCAAGGTCGAGGCCATCTCTCGTGAAAAGTTATTGATTTTTCAAATGCATGTCAGTTGTTTTGCGATTTTAATTTCAAAAATTAGCATGTTGTGAAATAAATTCTAGGAAAATTTGGTGATGTCTTATGACCAGAGAACCCTAGGAAAAATAGGACTTGGGTTAATTCACTTAAGGTAACCCTAATCGCTAAACATCCAAAATAAAATTCCCTAATTAATTAGAGCTAACCATACATCAAATCGACTTGAAATCAATTCTCCACTGACCTTTAGGATCAGAGGAACCACCATAAAAATTTTGAGGTCACTCGGACTTGGTTAGCCCCACTAATCGGGTTGATTAAGCCACTTAGTCATGTTAAACTTCTTAAAAATTCATACTTTCAAAAATACCTTTCAAAATTTACCAAATCTGCTTTGGAGCCTCTCTGATATCGTGGGAATTTAAGAAAAATAAAATTTCAATTTTCTAAAAAAGTTGATTTTTAATATTATTTTAATATTTTTAATAATTAAAAAAAATAATGCACCACAAAAAAATAAAATTCACCAAAGTGTCACATTTTGAATTTTAATCACTTAGGAACAAACCCCATATTTTTCCTAGGTCTATTTAGTGAGATATTTAAATTTTAAAGCTTGTGTGGTAATTATAAAATTAAAAATGTATTTTCTACATTTTCACCAAAATAATTATAATAAATGAAAGAAAATCGAAAAATTGTAAAATTTGATTCTCTCGATTTCCCTTGATATCGAGAGAATTTTAAAAATTATAAACTTATTTTTCAACATTTATTTTATTTTTAAATTAATTACCTTAACTTAAAATAATTCTAATAAATAAAATATAATTCAAAAATTAAGAAAATTTGGTCCAAGTGGTCCTCCGGTCATTAGGAATGTCCCCTAATTTTCTTAAACTTACCCGTCATGTTATCAAATTTTCCTCGGGTACCCTATTTTCTACTAAAAATAATTATATAAATAAATTAAATACAGAAAAATCACATTTTCTCCTCTCATGTCTTTATCGACATACGAGTGAAGTCACATAAAAATTTCAAGTTCATTCGAGTTCAATTTAGTGAGTTATAAAATTATCGAGCTTAGCAAGTAAGATGACTAAAATTTTAACCCTAATTAAAATTTTAGGTTTAATAAAAAAATTTAACAAGTAAAATATTTGATTCTAACTCCGATTTGGATGATCAAATTTAATAATTAAAGGGTAGAAACCCATTAAGCAATTTAAAATGATTAAACCTTAATTAAATAATTGATTAAATTTGAAGAATAATAAAATTGGAATTATTAAAATAGGATATTATTGTGTTGTGATTTATTCTTTAATTTAAAAATCCCTAAATTTAATCATCTCATTAATATTCAACTCTTTAATTAAAATGATAACTCAAATTAAAAATATTAAAAGACTTAATCATTAAACTAAAATTAAATCATTAAACTCCTTCAAAAATTCCAATTAAAATTAAATTAAATTAAATTAAAAATTAAATTAAATTAAGTAAATTAAATAAAATTAAATTAAATTAAATTAAATAAAATTAAATAATTAAATTAAATTAAATTAAATAAAATTAAATAAATAAAATTAAATAAATTAAATTAAATTAAATTAAATTAAATTAAATTAAATTAAAAATTAAATCAAATCAAACTAAATTGATTTAAATTAAATCAAATCAAACTAAATTGAATTAAATTAAATTAAATTAAATTAAATTAAATTAAATTGAATTAAGTTGAATTAAATAACATCACCTAAGACATAAAGAACTCAAAAATAAATCTAAAATAACTTCGAACACTATTCCAAACTTAAATCATTAATTTGAACTTAAATTCAATCACAAATCATTAAATATCATTTTGCCCTTAAAAGCTTTAATTATCATAACTCCTAAGTGAATATAAAATGAAATGTTACTCACTTATAGGACATTCAAATATCCTAAATAATCGAGCAAGTTAACAAAAATTGAAAACTCCTGACGATCGACTATTTATATAACTAAATTCATTTCCGACTTAAACACCCTGTAAATATTGAAAAGATGTTTAGACCCTTCCCAAGCACTTCTCAATATGATAGGATATTTATAAGAACAATTGAACTTAGTTATTCTTCACATGAAGAAAATCTCTGCCCCCAAACTAAAAACACAAAGAACTCGTACGTCATAGGAGATGACTAGCTATGATTGAACTCGTGTAAAACCATAAATCTTTCCCCAACTTTACCTAGAAGTTGCTATGAATGCTTAAATGCTCTAAATTGTGTTTTAAGTGCAGTTTGGATGACGGGAAGACCCTCCATGCACGCTTATTTTATTGCAATTTATTTAATCGCATCGCACTTATTCTTCGCATGATAAACAACAACATTGCATGAAAACCTACACCTTTAGGACAAACTTAAACCAAAACCGAAACCCATAACTAAATTAAAAGACACTACAAGATAAAATTCACCTCCACAACATTTCAAAATATAAGACAACTCAAAATTTAATCACAAACACGAACACAAAACTACAATTACAACTAAACTAAAACGTCTCTACGAATGATCGGGAATACCTCGATGATGTAACCCAACGGGATTTCCCACGGTCTAAATGAAAGTGTGGAACTCATTTAGTTGAGAGGCTTAGCAAATTCATCTCGACTAAGTGAATTACGAAAATAACGGTGCTCGGATGACGGAACCGCGGGATCTTAATCGGCTCGTTTAATCAACTTTAAGATCTCGTTTTAATTAAAATATTAAAGACACATGGAAATTAAGACTTTCTTTAAAAACCAAAACTTCTCTCATCTCCCCCGATTTACGACTTCTAAAACTAAACTCTACAACAACAAGGAGCTCGGAGCATGGTGGGCAAGACGGGGCCATCGTCATCGCAAAAACCTGTGTCGACATCAGCAAAACTTTCCTAGAATTGAACAACAAAGCCATAGGACTTCGAGGTAGTTTGCTCAGTGCAACATAAATCCTCAACTCTTCGTTAGCATTTTGCATTGCAAATTAAGCCTTAATCGAACTTAGATTCCCGAGGTACCGTCCGATACGACATAAACCCTCATATCTTCCAGGCAATTTGTATGATTCTATCACATAAATATAAGCCCTAATTAACTAAAATTGGCAAGATTAAAACATTAAATGAACGTTAGACTTTCCTAAACTAAGCCAAACAATAGGATAGTCGGGAAATTACCGAAGTCCGCTTCGGATCCGTAATTTCTCCTACTTTTCTTCCTTTGAATTTCCAAAATAAAATGATCCAAATTTGAGCTAATCCCTTTTGAAATTTCAAAAATTCAACTTTGAAAAACTTAAACTTGGAAATTTCGAGAGCAAAATTATTGATTATTATCGAGAGTTTTCTTAGGTGATTCCGTCACTTAAGATGTAATTAACTATAGGGGTCAGCCCTTATAGGGAATTTTAAAGAACTCAGTAATATAAACCTGTTTAATGTTTTCATATTAAGCAAGGGAATTTGTCGGCTTATAAAATTGGTTCGTACCAAACTGATGTCATACAATCCGTTTACTGACCGAGCCCCATCACCGCGCGTGCCCATTCTTCGGGACATACACGGCTCGTGGTGTGGTGCTCGTTTATATAAACTATTTGGGATGGGAGATCGGTTTGATTTCACATTTTAAAACTTTTAAACTTAAAATTATTTTCAAAATCAAATGTTATCTTTTAAACTACATATTTAAATTAAATTTAAAATATAAAAATTCGCCGACAATTTCGTAGGCGAATTCTTCAAAAATAAACACATAACCTAAAAATATGCCGACAACTTCGGCGACTCCGCCGGGGAAAGTTCCTCTCTCCATTCTAATCAGACAATTCTGCTTTCAAAATCGGTAGTGCATCCATGTCCCTTATGGATCAAACTACCCTTCTTTCCGTTGGGATACTATGTTCATTTCACCACCAAGTATAACCAACATCCTCTCGGATGGTGTGAGCCACCGTTTAGACACCCCTAAACGTAGAGTGTTCCGAGATCCTTTTACCTCATTTCGAGGTGAAGCGCGACCCCTATCAGTGTTAGTTTAGAGTGATCCTTCGAGTCGAGAAGTCTTGCTTAAGACTCTCTTTTCCTTCCAACTCCGATTCGATTCCTTACCTCTCTACACTCGAACACTCCGTTCTAAATAAACAAACCCTTCGAATAAGTGATTCTTTTAATAAGTGATTCCTTCTTATAAATACATGAACATGAATGAGTTCGACTTTTTCACCTCTTTCTTTTCGTCCTAAAGAAAAGAAGCATAACTTCGTGACCGACAAATCCTAATTTACCCTTTTAAATGGAAGCCCCAAAACCGATTTTCTCCTTCACCAACGGATCGGACTCGCCGTCTATAAGGATGAGCTGCCCGACAATGGAATCATCCGATTGGACAAGGATTTGAAAACACGAACGTCAAGATCACCGACGTCTCCTTTGCACCGATGAACAAGGTGTCTAAAGCCGAGGGAGCCGCCGCTTGAGTTTAACCTTAGGTCAACCCAAGAATTCCCTCCTCTGCAAAGGATCCCGACTAAGAGGAGTACCGATGTTCATAGAAGGACTCATTCTACCTCATCGGGTCTAGTTTGCTTTCTGCACCTACCTCGACTTTTGCCAAATCAAAGGGGAAAGAAATCCAGAATTCATGATGGACCCGTTACCGTGAGGGTAATGTATCTTCCCGTAAGACCTTCGTTTTCGAAATCGGGTCCAGCCAAGATTCCGTCGAACACAAAGACCCAAAGGAGAAACAAACAAGGATCGCTAAAGAAGCCGTAGCCGCTGAAATTGCTTTCGTAGAAATTCCGTAATCGCCGTAATATACACCGCCGCTCGAATACATACCACTCTTGGGGGGAAGGTGTTTCATCCCCTCTCCGCCGCAGAAGGATGAAGAAAACATCTGTAAGATTGTCGCCACATTACCACAGCCCGCATATTACAACGATGTTCGCAAGAAAAGAACTAGAACTACGCCGTTTTCGCTCGACCGCAAACTTTGGTAGAAAAGTTAGCAAAGAAGGAAAATCGCCCCGTATCGGAAATTCTACGAAGGGGACTCGTGAGAAAGGGACCCTACAGGCCTATCGCACGACAACCACGAAGACACACAAAGCCCCGCTAGAAGATGCCATGGAAAAGCCGAGAACCGATATCCGACGATCGGCAAAAGAAAGAGAAGAAAAAGTTCGGAGACGAGATTGATTCATCGGAATTCATGGACGACGAATATGCAAAATCAAACATGGCCGAGACACGAGCTTCATCGCCTCGCAAGGTGTCTCGCAGCCGCAGAAAGAGAGGAGCGTAACCGATGAGAAGGCGCTTCAGGAAAAGACGACACGATCGCTCAAATTCCGCGAAAGGATGGAAGAGATGGCCGCCGTAGCTCGGGCCACTCTCCGCAGCCGGCACAACCACCTAGAGAGACACCCCCTGAGGTCATTCACATCAGACGGAGGAAAGGAGATTACGTCCGTCAACGGGATGACTGCCTGAAAAAGGATACGACACAAAGTATGATTCCCGAAAAGGATATCAAGAACTTGGTGGAACAGCAAAAGGAAGCCTTAGCACAATCAAAGAGCGGGACATCCATTCGGACGGGTAGACCCAAATTTTAAGAATTCGACGCTGTCCAATACCCGAAAGGCTTCGTACCACCTCTGTTCAAAACCTTCGACAACCGGGGAACCCCCGACAAAGATGTGCAGCACACTTCGCGCGCTTGTTGCAATGCCGGCGGGAGCGATGCATTACTCTTTCCGAGCGCTTCGTCGTCACTGTCAGAATCGCCTTCGACCGGTATGCAGAATTACCAAATGAGCGAGAAGACGTTCTCGCAGCTAGAGAACCCTTCATCAAGCGATTCGCTCGGAGCTTCCGCACCACATCACCATAGCGATTTTAATGGCAGTAGCGTGTCGAATGAAACTTTGGTGGATTACATACTTCGATGGAGGAACTTAAGCATGAAGTGTGAACCACAACCGCAAGAAATCAAAGATGCAGTCGGCATTCTTACTTAAAAGCATCCATGGTTCGATAGCACTTCTCCTCAAGGGATTTATTGGCTAAGACTTCCCTTCGAGAAAAAAAAAAAAAAAGGTCAGCTTGCAAGAGGAGGCAAAGCAATTAAGTTTCACCGATAGTCAGATAAACAAAAGCCTGTAAAGACTTTTTGAAAAGAAATCCGGACGTTGCGCAGCTTGACAAAGGCAAGCAACCGATGCAAACATTCACCGAACGGCCGCAAGAACCAGCGCTGGGGACACTACGCAACCCTGCCCACGCATCACTATCTCCGCAAGACGAACAACCACACCATCCGCAACATACGTTAAGGAGCCTTGTGCCAGGAGTATCCGTTCAAGAATGAAGCGCGTCGAAAATGTTCCGTAGTCTGATGAAGACTCCGCATTTCCACCGCGTAGCCTAAAAGACCGTATAGTCAACAAGAAAGGTGATCCCAACTTTCGCTCTCACTAACGGATGCTTGGGCACAAGATGTAAGATTGCATTACCTTCAAAAGTTGGCTCAATGACAACCCGCGGAAAGGAATATAACGATCCCGAAGGAGTACATGAAGGAACCCGCAAAAGGAGGTTCCGTCAATGTTGTTCCGATCGATCCCATCATTCCGATACATCCCTATACGACCGACGATGCATGGACTAATGCCGGACGAGGTCTCTAAAAAGATTTAGACAAAGATCCAAACCGCTTCGGTGCGAGCTTCAATCCGCAGCTTGAAACCCGTTAAGCCTAAGATTATCACTTGCGAGGAAGAACCACTCAACAGAGACGAAGAAAAGAAGAAAACTACCTAAGAAGAGAAGACCGAGGCACCCAAGGCTGCACTAGGGGCCGCTTATCCTGTGTGATGCTGTGTTTCCGATTCAGAGAAATCCTCGAACCCCCGACTCGTATGATTATCTCGCTCACTTGCACTCATATAATGATAAGGGTGATGACAAGGCGTTGATCGTTTCTAACGATTACGTAACTAACGATAATCCGGATATCGATTTCGATATCAACGACAATTCTCAAATCATACACGATCTCGACAAGCAAAATAGCGAAGAAGACATCCATCAAGGAGGCTACGAGAGTTCGAACAAGCAACGAATCTATTTGCGAGTTTCGAGGAGTCTAAATACGATAGGTTAGAGCTCTTCGTACTCTGAAGCGAATCCAAGAGCTCCGTCATTCCGATTCAAGAAGAGACGCCGACAGCTCAACAATAGATTTAGAAGAAATTACGTAAGTCAACTTAAGAAGTGGAAAAGTTCTACCTCCGAGAATGGGTCCAAAGGACAAAAGGAAAGTGTGTGGTTGTTCGTGAAGAACCAACTTAAGAAATACCCATTCGAGAAGAAGCAGAGACACATGAAAACAAAGTACTACAACGTGCTAGCCCATCTTAGAAACTACCAACAAACCGAGCATCTACGACGCTCTCATCTTATCTACGACGCTCTCATCTTACCACTTACTCGATCCAGAATTCCGCTGTACTAAATGGCCGGAGATCTCCTAGATGAGGCCGTTCGTTAAAGGAACATCGAGGTGTTACCTTCACGGACAATGACCTACTATTTCCATGAAGAACACAACCGACCGTTGTACATTTCACATAACGGGAAAATTTACACTCTCCGCAGTATTGGTGGATCCAGGAGCATCAATCAATATAATGAATCTTCGAACGCTAAGATACTGGGAAATCGATGCTCGCGAGCTCGAAGCAGACAAAATGTTATTAAGAGGATTCAACCGTAAAAGGAGAAAGAGCCTCAGCCAATAACACCGTTAATGAAGACCGGTGACCTAGCAAAGACAACCGCGAAATTTCACATAATCGATCTAAACGTCATTCAACGCCTACCTGGCCGACTACGGATACATGAAAACAGGATGGTACCATCATCTCTACATCGTTGCATCAAATAACATGGAGGGGAACAAGGCATCAAAGGTGACTTACAACCATTCTCCGTACATGAAATTGAATCCACGAGGATGCATTTATTATGCACCACCGAAGAAAACGATCTTCTCCAGAGATACCATAACAAATGAAGCAAAGAAAGTTCAGGACAGCGAAGAACTCCGAAGTTCTAGTCCAACAACCACTCACCACTCCCTTACGGCGAGATGGTGAAGGTTTCTCCACAACCCGCATCCGAGGTCGAGGCCGGGACGAGGTCGTGGTAGAGACGTTAGACGATCGGGACGAGGGAAACCAACCATCAATGTCGTATCGTGAAGATAGTTCTGGAAGAAGAAAAAGAAATCAAACAAGAAGCAGCGACAATAAGTCGGAAGAAGCCGCAATTCAGAATCCCTCTCGAAGATGAAAGAAACGAAGAATATAAATCAATGTACTAGAAGATTAACCAATACGCACATACTATGACCTGACTCGATCCATTCTAATAAGATCGAGGGTATGGAGGTCAAAGAGGTACGTAGCGATGGTGCAAAGCCCATCAAATTCTACCGTGGTGCTTCTTCCTCCAAAACTGAAAATAATGTACAAATTGAAGATGCTACTTCATCGTAATTAATGGAATTGCTCGAGTGAAAATTTCGTGTTCAAAATTTAATTCAACGTGGTTTACCTCGACAAGTAATAAAAAGGTCAATCACAACGCTTTAAAAATTTATGGAATAACCCGGTCGTCCACCCAACCTTTAAAACATGGTCTCGGATCTGCACAAGTAGATCACTTCGATGATAATCGAATTTTGCTTCGTTGTCACTTACGGATCTAACAAAATCGTATAAACTACGGGGACGAACTCGAAGATTTACAAATCGAGACGTCCATCAGAATTCGAAGAAGAAATCAAATCTACAATAAGGAAAGCACCCGAAGTTAACTTAGGTACTAGCGAAGAGCCTAGACCTACCCTTGTTGGGCCTCCTACCAATAAAGAAGACTCGAAGAAATAATCAAGTTATTAATGGAATTTAAAGATTGTTTTGCTTGGAGCTACGATGAGATGCCGTGATTAGCCCGCAGGTCACTCCATAAGCTAGGAGTGGACCCTACTTCCGTCCCGCCGACAAGGTCCCAAGAATGCGTCTAGAAATCGAGCAACAAGTCATACCGAAGTAAAGAAGCTACGACGCTAAATTTGTCCGTGAAGAACAATACCCGACTTGGTTAGCCAACGCGGTGTACCAACAGGAAGAAGAATGGTCGATCGAATTTGTGGACTTCGCAGATTTAAACAAGGCATGTCCAAAAGATGAATTTCTCTACCGATCCCAGACCAATGATCGACATCGTTTCTTCAACGTACGAAATATTCTCATATCTGGCGGATGGATCTTCAGATACAACCGCATAAAATGGCTCCAGAAGATGAAAAGCTTACGCATTCGAACGCTCGATCGGAGTATTTTGCTACACAAAGGATGCCATTCGGATTGAAGAACGCAGAGCAACCTACCGTAGAGCAATGATAAGAATTTTTGATGATCTCATCCATAATCAAGTCGAATGCTACGTGGATGATGTGGTCATCAAAAGCAAAGTAAAGGACAACCACTGTATGATTCGAGAATTTACGAACGATTAAGACAATTTAACCTTAAGATGAATCCCTTTTAAATGCCCTTCTACACAATTCTCCGGGAAATTCTTAGGATTCGTCGTCCGACATCGTGGAATTGAAATCGACCCGGAAAGATTAAAGCTATCTTAGAAATGCCGCCTCCCAAAACCTTAAAACAACTACGATCTTTTCACAAGCCGGGCATATCTTCGACGCTTTATCTCAAACTCCGTCGTGTAGGTGTCGAAATTTTCTCGCACTAGTTGCAAGGACGCCAAATTTATTCGGGAAGAGAAATGCCGTAGGGCCTTCGAGGACATTAAACAATATTTAATGACACCTCCCGTCTTAGCAGCCCCGCCCAGTGTATCGCTAATACTTTATACCGCGGCTTTAGACGACTTCTCTCGGAGCCCCGTTAGCTCAGTCAATGATGAGGGTAAAGAAAATGCTCTTTACTACCTAAGCCGTCGTTTACCGCCGACGGAAATAAGGTATCCCGCACCGAAAGCACGTTCGCCCCCGATCTTCGCCGCTCAAAAGCTCAGGCATTACATGCTTTCCTCATACACAACTCGATCTCGAAGTTTAATCCATTGCAATACTTGATGACCCGCCCAACGCTTTCCGGCGTACTTGCTGCAGATGGTCGATGATATTATTGCACTGACATAACTTTCGTGCCTCTCCGTGCCGTAAAGGTACAAGTCTTGTGCGTACTTCCTTGCATCATACACTTTGCCGGCAGAATCTCCTCTCAATGACGATTTGCCAGATGAACAAATAATGAACCTAGAAGACCTTGATGATCGACGTTGGGAATTATATCGACGGAGCATCTTTCAGCGCACAGAGACGAAGAATCGCAAGTGATAAGTGTCTGTAAGGCAGAATCGGGCTAATCTTTATAACACCTAGAGCGGGGATGCTAAGATACTCCTACCATCGACAAAACAGCCGTGTACAAACAACGAAGCGGAATACGAAGCCCTCATAAAATGACTGGAATTAACCATTCAAATGTGGATAACAAGACATCAACATCTACGGATTCATACATCATTCACAGACGCTGACAATACAAACACTTTAAAAACCAAGACTCGAGCAATACTTCCAAGATGCCATACACCGTTGGAACAGATTCCGAATGTGACGATCTACAAAATTTAAAAAATGCTTTAGCAGATGCGTCAGATTGCCTCGCAAAAGAATTCCGTCTGCTTGCAAGATGATGAATCCGCAAAGGTTACCACGACGCCGTATCCTATCGCTACTGACATAGACACGATACACAAATCGAAAAGGAAAAAGAATCAATTGCAAAGAAGACAGAAAATTACGTAAGATCATGACAACCATTACGTATTACCTCGCACAGAAAAACTACGATGATAGGTCGCTAGCCCATCGCATCAAGAAAAGAACTCGTCCTATGCATTAGTAAACAACACATTATGCAGAAGGTCTTTTGATCAAATGTGGCTAAGATGTTCGAGCGGGTCCGAGCCCGTGAAATTGTTAAAGAGATACATTCCGAGACTCGTGGCGCTCACCGGGTCCAAAGATGAAAATGAAAATTAAAAGACTAGGGTACTACCGGCCCTCGATGATGACCGATCGCATGAAAATCGCCAAGAGCCGTCACTGCCAAGTGCACGGAGTGGTTCTACACCAACCTCCGAATGTGCTACATCCGACACCGCGCGGCCATTCGAACGTCGGGGGCACGGACATGGGGCGGGGTCCAATAGACACCATCTTCAAAAAGGACACATCGCTTCATTCTTGCGGCTATGCATTACTTTTCCAAGTGCGCAGGCAGCTCCACTCGTAGAAGTGAAAGCACATCACGTGCTACAATTTTTCAAGAACCAAGTTGTCTACCGTTTCGGAGTGCCGCGCGTAATCATCTCGTATACCCGGTCAGCATTCGTGGCTAATTAAATCAACAATTTTGTCGTGAGACATGGAATCGACCGGCGATACTCAACAATTTACTACCCAAGAGCAAACGGCCTGGCTGGAGCTTTTACCAAAACTCTCGTCTCTAAATTTTAAAGAAAACTTGGACGATAATAAGAGAAATTGGCACGAGAAGTTGTTAGAAGCCTTATGGGCTCTGGACAACTCGAACTCCTACGCAAGCTACACCTTACGCTCCTCGTATGGGTCCGAGGCAAGAAAGCATTTCTAGAGGTTCCAGTTTTCCTTCACTCAGAATCGTTGCATTGCAACAAATCACAACAGAAGAAAACGTCAAATTACGACTCGAAGAATTAGAGAGCCCGGAAGGGGAAAAGACTTGCAACAACACTTAGAACTATACTAAGCTAAGATGGTTCAAGCCCATGACAAACTGTCCGTCCAAGAACCTTCAAAATCGGGGATTTAGTTCTCGTTCCTCAAAAGACCTATTCATGCACACCGCAAGATAAGGGGAAAATTTCAACCCACTGGGGAAGGACCGTTTCAGGGTCAAGCAAAGATACTCGGGAGGTTCCTACCAACAAGGAATCGTCGCGGAGAACGACATACGTTTCCGATCAACCCGACGATACTTGAAAAAGTATTACGCTACTCGATGTTTCGAAGGAATGAACTTTCCATCCCTTAAGCACGGGTGAAGCGATTACTATGACCGGGTCCGAACCCAAAAATAATAAAATGTGCTAAATAAATAAAATTCTCGATAATAAAATTTTCCTTGTTTTCTTTTCCAAATCAAAATCTCTTTCCTGATCTTATCCCACTTCATTCCTATTAAGTTTAAAAATATAAGAATAATAAAAATGTCTTTAATAAACATTTTCTTAATGTTCTTGTTCTTAGTACAAATTTCGATCCTTTTCCTCTCGTCTTTTCAGTGGAAATGTCGAGCGGGCGGTCGGTCTTGAACTTTAAGAATGGCGTAAGCCTCGTACTCGATGAAAAGAGGGTGAAAGATGGAGCGGTAATCGAGATCGACTCGGATTTCGCACTGTGCCTACAGTACGAGGAAAGTGACTAGGTCCCGGCCGACCGAGAAGAATCGCCCCGACATACAAGGATGAAAGTGGTGGCCCAAGCCACCAATCCAAGAACAAGAAAAGAAAGACAAACATTGAAGAAGATAAGAAAATGAAGTCCGTAGTCGCTACAAAGAAAGGGAAGCTTGTCAGCCACGCGCCTACGTAGATTCAAGAAGCTCAAGAGCTACTCTCACGGCCAACGCCAGGGGCCGGGAGAAATAAGAATCGCCGTATCCGTAAGATGTTAACAAAACTAGCGTGATCAAGACGACGAGGCAGTCAAGCACGTCAGTGCATACACTTCAAGGACATCGGTTCACCAGAACTTCTAAGAAAGGAGGCCAGCTTTGTGGATGATGAAAGAACTAGGGAAATCTTCGTAAAATCGTAAAAGAAGGCTACCACGCCAACGGGATAAAACTGACTGATGGCGACCTGTTGCAGAAGCAACCCTGTGGATGTCTCACAGCATCATCCCCGAGGAGCCGAGGTATGCAGGAGAACGTGAAGGGATTGAACCGTATATTCCACAGTATGTCACTGTGCCCTTTCGCCGATCTCCAGATCATTCCGAATACGAGCCGGAGAGAATGCGAATGTTGAAAAGAAAACCTTTGAATATTTCCAGAGAATTACAGGCAGAAGAATCAATATACTAGGCCTCGAGCGCAAGGCGCACGTATTCTCGCAGTATGAACAGCAAGAAATCGTGGATTGCATCCGGATTTGAAAAGAATGGGGCCAGCGGGCCGCCTAAGGGAAAATACATACTCGTAACCCCAGACATGCCATGGAAAGGAAGAATCACAATACAATGTGGATGTCGTTACAACTTTCATGGAGGACAGAAGGGAACCCACCGGGAATACTCCGCTGCTAATAGCGGATCCGATGCCATTAGTCATCAAGAGAATGGTAAAGAGATTGATAATGGAGGTTACCGACCAAGCAGAGCTGTATACCCAATAGCCGCATCATCAACATCTACATAAAGCAGGCATTCGTATACCCCCACACATAGATCACCACCACTTTGTCAGACCTTTCTGCACAAGCCTCTTTCCCGAGCGAGTGTAACATCATGTTCGGATCTCAACGATAGCAGTCTGTGAGTTCCGAGGGCCAAAGGAGATACCACTGCAGGTTCCATCATGATACCGAAGGGCACGAGCAGATATCGCCAAGTATCAGATACCAGAGGCCCGGAAGTGAAGCGGATCTCGCCATTTCTCTAGGAGAATGGATGACAGGAAGACACCCTACCATTTCAGCGTACCCGGAGCTAGAGAGCCTCCGACCTTACGAAGCCGCTGGAAGTTACATGGAAAATATCACACCTCTAATGTACATCCATACGGCATCCTTGCCAAGGGGATGGCTTGGAAGGTGATGTTATCGACCATGTACCCCACTATTCGTACATGGATTTTGATGTATACCTGATGAATCAACAAAGATCATACACAAATTGGGTTTTGAGTTTACATGGATTGTATGAAATATATTCCGTATCAAGATGTATGGATGTATCTTCTGCATGATCGGAATGAAAGTGACCATGTCACATTTTTGGCCTTCACCTCAGGCAAATCGACTGGGAAACGCCATTAAAGTTAAATGAACTTCAACAAAGAACAGAAAAGGAATAAAAAGAGAGAATAAAAGAAAACTTAAAAAAAAATAATAAAAAAAAAATCTAAAACGACAAACACCAAATTCACATACGAACATTAAATAAACGATAAAATAAAAATTTGAATCATTAAACGATAAACAAAATCAACAAAAATGTTAAATCAAATTCTCAATCAAATTTCGAATCCAATCTCGATCAAACTTCAAATGTGATCTTCCAAATTTCAAATCAAATCTTAAATCAAATTTCAATCGAGTTCAAACTCATCCTTCCAAATTTCAAATTCAATCTTTCCTGCATTCTAAATTCCTCTTCCAAATTCAAATTCGATCTTCCGTATCTTAAATCAAATCCTACCAAATTTCAAATCTCAAATGTGATCTTTCCGCATCTCACATCAAAAATACATCAAATCCAAACTTTTGGGTCGAGGATTTTACATCCAAGACCGCACCGCTTTAGGATTCTTTCCCTATTGCACCGAAATACATCAAATTCAAACTTTCGGGGTCGAGGATTTTACATCCAAGACCGCACCGCTAGGATTCTTCCCCATTGCAATCGAAATACATCAAATTCAAACTTTTCGGGGTCGAGGATTTTACATCCAAGATCGCACGTTTTAGATTCTTTCCCTATCAGACCGAAATACATCAAATTCAAACTTTGGGTCGAGGATTTTACATCCAAGACTGCACTGCTTTAGGATTCTTTCCCTAATGTGACCGAAATACATCAAATCCAAACTTTTGGGTCGAGGGATTTTACATCCAAGACTCCAGACCGCTTTAGGATTCTTTCCTATCGCACCGAAATACATCAAAATCAACCTTTCGAGGTCGAGGATTTTACATCCAAGACCGCACCGCTTTAGGATTCTCTTCCTATCAGACTGAATACATCAAATTCAAACTCGGGTCGAGGATTCTACATTCAAGATCGTACCGTTTTAGGATTCTCTTCCTATCGCACCGAAATACATCAAATTCAAACTCTCGGGTCGAGATTCACATCCAAGACCGCACCGCGAGATTCTCCTATTGCACTGAAATACATCAAATTCAAACTCGGGTCGAGGATTCTACATCCAAGATCGCACCGTTTTAGGATTCTCTTCCTATTTGCACCGAAATACATCAAATTCAAACTTTTGGGTCGAGGATTTTACATCCAAGACCGTGACCGCTTTAGATTCTTCCTATTGCACTGAAATACATCAAATTTAAACTCTTGGGTTGAGGATTTTACATCCGATACCGCACCGCTTTAGGATTCTTTTCCCTATCGCAATGAAATACATCAAATTCAAACTTTTGGGTTGAGGATTTTACATCCACAAGACTGTATCGCTAGGATTCTTTCCTATCGTACTGAAATACATCAAATTCAAACTTTTGGGTCGAGGATTTTACATCCGAGACCGCATTGCTTTAGGATCATTTCCCTATCGCAATGAAATACATCAAAATCAAACTCTCGAGGTTAAGGATTTTACATCCAATACCGCATTACTCGAGATCTTTCCTCATTGTAATGACCCAATCCAATCGATTCGATCTTCTTTCGGGGCTGAAGATGTTACATCTAAAACTTCAAAATTCCAATTTTCATTTCAAATCAAATCCCTTCAAATTAATTCGACAAACTTCAATCTAAATTTAAAATCAAAATTGAAATCTAAACTCACACATCATGACTGGAACATGAAACGAAATAAAATCTAAATCGAAATTCTCCCAAATCATGTGATTTGTGATTCACCCCTCCTTTCCTTTCCCCTCAAATGCGAGTTCAAGAATCTCCAGCCCAGAGATATACTTGATACCTCATCACCGAAGCTCTTTCTACTCGTCCTAAGTTTGTTACTGGACATCTGTGTTGGTTTTCGTTGATAGCTTCGGTCAACACCAATACGCGCGGTGTGCTCCGTCAGCTCACCACACCTATCAGTCCATATCTGTTGACCTCATTTCGATGAGGTCTTCTTCTCTTAGTACTTGTGGATCTAGCCCAGTTTTTCCTTCGACTTCATCTTAGAGGATTAGAATTGGGACCCACCTTTTAGAAATTCAAACCACTTCTAAACTCCCGTAAACTCCACAACTTCGATCAGACCCCTAGTCACCTAGAGGGTCGAAATCAAATGTGGAAGTTTAAAGGATGAGTTCCTATTATGACTTTCGGGCCTTAGACCGCCCAAAGGGCCCGGTCCGGTGAAGGGTCGACTTGCACACACACTACACCTACACACTACACTTTCACACACTTCCTAAAAACACACCCATACCCGACTTGACCTCCTGACTCATGTAGGTGATTCACATGGATGGTCCTTAACCCCTAAAGCCCTCACAAGCAGGGTTGTGGAACAACATGCTGAATGCCTCAAATGAGTCCCTTCATAGTCTATGGCTTGATAATGTCAGTTATTCAACAAAATGATTTTACTCACTTACATTCACTCAATCTTCAATTTTCCAAATTTTCAATTTTAACTTTGACCCTACACCCGCCAACCGACCCAAAACCCGAAATTACCCAAATTTTCCAAAAATCTCCAAATCACCCAAATTTCTCCAAAATCATTCCCAAACATTTCCACATCACTCAAATTGATCATCCATACCCAAAAATGCCAAAAATTCCAAGAAACTCCAATACCTCCAAATACCCAAAATAATTCTCTCGAATCTAAAAATCAAAAAATCTGAAAATTTCCAAGAAATTCCAGAAACTCAAATATTCCCAATTTCATTTTTGTTCAACTACACCATGGGCCACTGACAATTTACCCCACTTTTATTTAAAACCCCAATTCGACCCATTTTAACCTAAAGTAAACCCAATGTCAAACCTAACTTACCCATTCGACCTAAATTCTGGTCCAATTCAATTTAAATTTCAATTCAACATTCCCAACACCAATCTAGACCACAAATCCAAGCTTAATTTCCGATTGACATTTGGATCCAATTTCACTTTGGCCTTAAAGCCCACCTGGACTCCATGACCCAAACTTAGCCCAAACTCACCCAATTCAACTCCAATTAAACCCAAATCTTTTCTAAACCTTCGACATCCCCATAAACAAAACACTAACATGATTTGCCCAAGATTTTGATCCAAAACTCCCACTCAAATTCAACCCAAAATTAAAAGGCCCATTTTCGACCTAAACCCAAACCTAACCTGTATGAGCCCAAATCCCAAAATCAAACCCATCAAAGCCAAAACCTCTTTGGAAACACTCCCATAAACATTTCCCAACATTAATTTTACATCACTTAACTCTAGCCCAACATTAGCCCAAGTTAGCCCACTTGGACCCATATAGGCCCACTTACCAAATAAACTCCAAATTCAAACCAATTCAACTCAAATCACACCAAATTGACTCCAAGCCCTTCATAGAACATCCATAAACCAATTATGACATTTATTCGACAAGGCCTTTCACAAAATCTTTACCCAAATGCCCATCCTAAAATCAAAAAGCCCATTTCCCTTAAACTTTCCTGAAAGCCCACTCCCTTCAAATTCAAAAGCCCAAATTCATCCAAAGCCCACATGACATTTCCATTTGCCATCCATTTAATCAAAGCCATTCCCTAAGTTCTAACTACTACTACATCATCAAATAATTCCAAATTAAGCCTCATGCCAAATTACCCTCAAATGACAAATATTTCTAAAACCCTTTTTCATGAAACAAGTCAATTTTTTTTTCAAGCCAAATGCAAGCCATGGACAAGCCACATGAAGCCATGGAGAGTTTGACATGTGATCAAGCCATTAATGGAAAAAGGAGGACCTCCTTTCCTAATCCTTCTTAAGCCTTTTTTTACCTTAAGCATGTCACACTCTAAACCATGCTTTGCCACCTAATCCTCTGATGAGACCCACCATTACGCGGGAGATCAATTTACCCGACCTCCTCAAAATTTCCAAAACCAGTTCGAGAAAATCTAACCCATTTGCATGGGTCGACCAAAATAAGCTAAAATAGCCCCTTCCCCTTTCTACTTTGATTCAACCACTTTACACATGTCAAACCTCAATTGAATGCACCAAACCCCAGTCCTGACCCACCTGAACAAGATGCTATGACCAGTGCCTGGCCGGCCAGCAACCAGGCCGCCGGAAAACACCATGGCCGAGACCTCGGGAGGAGCCAAACTGCACCTCCCCGCCGAGTCGCCCTGATGCTCAGTTGGTCACCACGGCTGTTCTTCTCCTCACCAGAGCAGCTGATCCCAAGCCCTAACTTCCCCTGGGAGGCTCCCTCCACCCTCTCCTTATTTAAACTCCCCACCCTCTCGGCCATGAAGAGGTGTCAACCAGACTCATCAACTCCCCCCGCCAAATTGTTCCGCATCATTCTCCATACTTAGAGCACTTGATCCCCATCGAGATCCCCCTGCCATTTCTTCTCTGTGAGCTCAATTTCAGAGTCAAATTCCACCCAAAACCAGGATACTTCTCCACAAAGGAGTCAATCCCCAAATTGATTGGTTCTACACCTTCACCACCAAGGGAAGGTGTCCACCAAAGAAAAGCCCCATCTCCAGCCACCCGCCTGCTCCACCTCTCCAAGCTTTGTGTGGACGGGGTTGGTCGAAATCACGTCTAGACAATTCACCAGACCAGGAGACTTCATCTGGAGTCACGGGGATCCAATCGAAGGTGCAACAACTCTCAGATCGAAGCCACACTTCTCCGAGCAAAGGTATGAACTAATTCTTCATCCCGAGCTTCTGGAGATTCTCCATTTCCAAACGCCTCAATTTCACCCACGATGTCCATATATGCGTTCGTCTCTTCGCACGAATCCATGTAGCATAAGAACATGAAAATCCAGAACAGTATCGAGTGAGATATTAAGGATTTAGTGTGGACGGCTCTCGGGTGAGGACACTCGGGACGATGAACGGATGCCGTTCATTTAATACACGCGCGGACGGACGGCCAGGATCGCATCGGATCAGAGGACGGAGCGATACAGCGTGTCCCGGGAGGCGCCGACGCCGATGGCGGCGTCGGAACGGGAGCGCCACGCCGGGCACTTCGGAGCCGCCGATGTTTCGCTGGCGTCCGCGTGGATAAGTAGAAAATTAGGGGTATTTTCTATTTATTTAATTCCCTAAACTTCAAAAATTCATAACTTTGTGTAAGAAAATCATAAAAATAAAATAAAAATACCCTCTTGCTCAGTGAACAGAGGAGAATAATGTGGAAAAGAAATTAATTAATTTTGTCCCGCATTTTATTTTTAATCGATTATTTACTCCCTGCATTGTTTTAATTCTCCATGCATCCACAATTCACCATGGCATGAGACTATAGGTTTTTGCCTCTGAACTTAGGAACATTCCCTGAATTTTCCAAGGTCAGAGGCCATCTCTGTGAAAAGTTAGCTGATTTTTCAAATGCATGTTGCCGTTTTAAGTATTTTAATTTCAAAATTAGCATGTTGTGAAATAAATTCAGGAAAATTTGGTGATGTTCCTTACGACCAGAGAACCCTAGGAAAAATAGGACTTGGGTTAATTCACTTAAGGTAACCCTAATCTGCTTAAACATCCAAAATAGACCCCCTAATTAATTAGAGCTAACCATACATCAAATTGACTTCAAATCAATTCTCCACCGACCTTTAGGATCGTAGGAACCCACCATAAAAATTTGAGGTCAACTTGACTTGGGTTAGCCCCACTAATCAAGGATTAAGCCACTTAGTCATGTTAAACTTTAAAATTCATAACTTTCAAAATACCTTTCAAAAATTTACCAAATTGGTTTGGCCTGATATCGCGGGAATTTAAGAAAATTAAAATTTCAATTTTCTAAAAAAAAGTTGATTTTTAATATTATTTTAATATTTTTAATAATTAAAAAATTCACCAAAGTGTCACATTTTGAACTTTAATCACTTAGGAACAAACCCCATATTTTTCCTAGGTCTATTTAGTGAGATATTAAATTTTAAAGCTCTAGGGTAATTTTAAAATTAAAAAATGTATTTTCTAGCATTTTCACTAAAATAATTATAATAAATGAAAGAAAAAAAATCAGAAAATTGTAAAATTTGAGCCTCTGATTTCCTTTTGATATCAGAGAGAATTTTAAAAAATTATAAAACTTATTTTTCAACATTTATTTTATTTTTAAATTAATTAATACTCCAGAACTTAAAATAATTCTAATAAATTAAATATAATTCAAAAATCACAAAATTTGGTCTAAGTGGTCCTCTGTGATTAGGAATGTCCCATAATTTTCTTAAGGACAGAAACTTTTCCTTGGTCATGTTATCAAATTTTCCTTGAAAAATCTCTTTTATTTTCTACTAAAAATAATTATATAAATAAATTAAATACGTAAAAATCACATTTTCTCCTCCTCTCATGTCTTTATTGACATATGAGTGAAGTCACATAAAAATTTCAAGTTCATTTGAGTTCAATTTAGTGAGTTATAAAATTATCACCTTAAAGCAAGATTGCAATTAAAATTTTAACCCTTAATTAAAATTTTAGGTTTAATAAAAAAAATTTAACAAGTAAAATATTTGATTCTAACCTGATTTGGATGATTGAAATTTAATAATTAAAGGGTAGAAACCCATTAAGCAATTTAAAATGATTAAACCTTAAATTAAATAACTGACAAATTTGGAAGAATAATAAAATTGGAATTATTAAAATAAATGGATATTATTAAGAAGAGATTTATTCTTTTAATTTAAAAATCCCTAAATTTAATCATCTCATTAATATTCAACTCTTAATTAAAATGATAACTCAAATTTAAAATATTAAAAGACTTAATCATTAAACTAAAATTAAATCATTAAACTCCTTCAAAAATTCCACTAAAATTAAATTAAATTAAATTAAAAATTAAATTAAATTAAGTAAATTAAATAAATAAAATTAAATTAAATTAAATAAAATTAAATAATTAAATTAAATTAAATTAAATAAAATTAAATAAATAAAATTAAATAAATTAAATTAAATTAAATTAAATTAAATTAAATTAAATTAAATTAAATTAAAAATTAAATCAAATCAAACTAAATTGATTTAAATTAAATCAAATCAAACTAAATCAATTAAATTAATTAAATTAAATTAAATTAAATTAAATTGAATTAAGTTGAATTAAATAACATCACTTAAGCATAAAGAACTCAAAAATAAATCTAAAATAATCCTCAACACTATTCCAAACTTAAATCATTAATTAACCAATTAATCACAAATCATTAAATATCATTTCTCATTTCTTTAAAAGCTTTAATTATCATAACCCTAAACGGAATATAAAATGAAAATGTTACTTCACTTATAGGACATTCAAATATCCTAGTTCAATGAGCAAGTTAACAAAAATTGAAAACCCTGGATGATCGATTCATTTATATACTAAATTCATTCGACTTAAACAATCCTGTAAAATATCAGCATAAGCTAGGACTTTCCTAAGCACTTCCTCAATATGATAGGATATTTATAAGAACAATTGAACTTAGTTATTCTTTGATAAAGAAAATCGTCCTCAAACTAAAAACACAAAGAACCTAGACGCCATAGAGATGACTAGCCATGTGGATTAGGAACTCGGTAGAAAACCATAACCCTTTCCCTAGCTTTACCCAGAAGTTGCTATGAATGCTTAAATGCTCTAAATCATGTTTTAAGTGCAGCTTGGGATGACGGGAAGACCTCCAGGTACGCTTTTTTATTTTATTGCAATTTATTTTATCAAGTAATTCATTTAATCGCATCGCACTTATTCTTCGCATGATAAACAACAAGCTGTACGAAAACCTACACCTTTAGGACAAAATAAACCAAAACTCGAAACTCATAACTAAATTAAAAGACACTACAAGATAAAATTCACCTCCACATTTCAAAATATAAGACAACTCAAAATTTAATCACAAATGTAACACAAAACTACAATTACAACTAAACTAAAACGTCTCATCGAATGATCGGAATACCGGATGATGTAACCCACGCTAAGGTTAACGGGATTTCCCACTTGCCTAAATGAAAGTGTGGAACTCATTTAGCCGAGTTTAGCAAATTCATCCGGACTAAGTGAATTCGATGAAAATAACGGTGCCGGGATGACGGAACCGTGGATCTAATCTGCTCGTTTAATCAACTTTAAGATCCGTTTAATTAAAATATTAAAGACATGGAAATTAAGACTTTCTTTAAACCAAACACTTCTCTCATCTCCCTGATTTGTGACTTCTAAAAACTAAACCTCTACAACAACAAGGAGCTCGGAGCATGGTGGGCGCACGGCCATCACACGCTACAAAAACCCGTGTCGACATCAAGAAACTTTCCTAGGAATCAACAACAAAGCCATAGGACTTCGGTGTAAGCCTTGCCTAGTGCAACATAAATCCTCAACTCTTCGTTGTGCACTGCATCGCAAATTGCCTAACCTGGCCTTAGATTCGAGGTAGTCGTCCGATACGACATAAACCCTAATATCTTCCGTGCACTCAGAGGATTCTATCATATAAATATAAGCCCTAATTAACTAAAATCGCAAGATTAAAAACAAAAAATGAACGTTAGGACTTTCCTAAATCCAAGCCAAACAACAGGATAGTCGGGAAATTACCGAAGTCCGCTTCGGATCCGTAATTTCTCCTACTTTTCTTCCTTTCAATTTCCAAAATAAAATGTTCCAAATTTCCGAGCTAATCCCTTTAAATTTCAAAAATTCAACTTTGAAAACGAAACTTTCAAATTTCGAGAGTGCGTAATTATCGATTATCGAGAGTTTTCTTAGGTGATTCCCGTCACTTAAGATGTAATTAACTATAGGGCTTGCCTTTATAAAATTTTAAAGAACCTGTGTAATATAAACCCCCGTTTAATGTTTTCATATTAAGCAGGGGAATTTGTCGGCTTATAAATCGTTCGTACCTCAAACGAATGTCACAAATCTCATAGTTTATTTAATCGAGCCCCATCATCAAGCAGTGTGTCTATTCTTCGGGATAGATACACTATTTGTGGTGTGGTGCCTGCTTATATAAACTATTCGGGGATGTGAGATCGGTTTGATTTCATATCTTAAAACTTTTAAACTTAAAATTATTTTTAAAATCAAATGTTATCTTTTAAACTACATATTTAAATTAAATTTAAAATATAAAAATTCGCCGACAATTTCTGTAGGCGATTCCCTTTTTAAAATAAAACACATAACCTAAAAATATGCCGACAGCAACGAACGGATGCCTAAGTAGTTTCGAGGAGCCCACCACGATAGAGTTAGAGCCTCCCGCACTCCAAAGCTAATCCGAAGAGCCCGTCATTCCGATTCAAGAAGAGACGCCGCAAGCTCAACAATAGATCTGCATGTTCGCGAAGTCAACTTAAGAAGTGGAAAGTTCTACCTCCGAGAATGGGTCCAAAGGACAAAGGAAAGCAAGTGGCTGCTCAAGAAGAACCAACCCCAGCTATAAGAAATACCCATTCGAGAAGAAGCAAGAGACACATGAAAGCAAAGGATTACAACGTGCTACCCCATCTTAGGAAAACTACCAAATGCTAACCGAGTATCTACGATGCTCTCATCTTATCAAAGGAGATTACGAGAGAAGCTTCCGATCAAGGCCTTACTTCGATCCAGAAATTTGCTTAGCCTCAATGGCCGGGAGACCTTTAGATGAGGTTTGCTCGTTAAAGGAACAACGCAGGTGTTACTTTCACGACGATGACCTACTACTTGGAACAGCAGACCACAACCGACCATTGTACATTTCGCCATAATCGGAAAATTTACACTCTCCGCAGTATTGGTGATCCAGGAGCATCAATCAATATAACGAATCTTCGAACGCTAGCATACTTGGAAATCGATGCTCCGCAGCTCGGCTTTCGACAAAATGTTATTAAGAGGATTCAAATCCGTAAAGGAGAAAGAGCCCTCGGATCAATAACGTTTTACCGATGAAGACCGTGACTTAGCAACACAACCGCAAAAATTTCACACAATCGATTCAAACGGCCATTCAACGCTCTACCGGGGCCGACCATGGATACATGAAAACAAACGGATGGTACCATCATCTCCGTACCGTTGGCATCAAATACTACGATGAGGGGAACAAAGGCATCAAAGGTGACTTACAACCATTCTCCGTACATGAAATTGGAATCCACGTAGGATGTACTATTATGCACCACCGAAGAAAACAATCTTCTCCAGAGATACCATAACAAAACGAAGCAAAAGAAAGTTCCGCACAACGAAGAACCCGGTTCTAGTCCACCGCTCACTCACCACTCCCTTACGGCGAGATGGTGAAGGTTTCTCCACAACTCGCATCCGAGGTCGAGGCCGGGACGAGGGCCGTGGTGTAGACGTTGTGGGACAATTGACAAGAGGAAACCAACCATTAATGTCAGATTTGGGAAGATAAGCCTGAAGAAGAAAGAAATCAAACAAGAAGCAGCGACAATAAGTCGGAAGTAGCCGAACGAACCTCTCGAAGATGAAAGAAACGAAGAATATAAATCGATGTACCTAGGATTAACCACTACGTACATACTATGAACCCGACCCCGATCCACTCTAATAAGATTGAGGGTATGGAGGTCAAAGAGGCACGTAGCGGTCGTGCAAACCAATCAAATTCTACCGTGGTGCTTCTTCCCTCCAAAATCGAAAATAATGTACAATTCAAGATGCTACTTCATCGAATTAATGGAATTGCCTTTTGAGTGGCACTCTCCCCTGTGTTCAAAATTTAATTCAGCCGTGGTTTCTTACCGTACACGACAAAAGGTCAATCACAACGTTTTGAAAATTTATGGAATAACTCCGGTCGTCCACCCAACTCAAAGCATGGTCTCGGATTCGGCACAAGAGGATCGCCTTTGATGATAATCGAATTTTTCTGGTTGTCACTTGCGACCCAATGAAAAACTGTATGAAACTACGGACGAACCCGAAGATTTACAACCGAGACGCTCCACCGTAATTCGAAGAAGAAATCAAATCTACGATAGATGAATTAACGGAAGTTAACTTTAGGTACTAGCGAAGAGCCTAGACCTACCTTTATTAGCTCCCTTACTCAATAAAGAAGACTCCGAAGAAATAATCAAGTTATTAATGGAATTTAAAGACTGTTTTGCTCTGGAGCTACGACAGAGATGCCGTGATTAGCTCCGCAGGTCGCACCATAAGCTAGGAGTGGATCCTACTTCCGTCCCGCCGACAAGGTCCCGTGTTGAATGCGTCTAGAAATCGAACAACAAGTCATAGCCGGTTAAAAAGCTAATAGACGCTAAATTCTCATTCGTGAAGAACAATACCCAACTCAAGCAACTCAATGTAGTCTCAAATTTCGTAAAAGAAGAATGGTCGTATCGAATTTGTGTGATTTCGGTAGATTTAAACAAGGCATGTCCAAAGGATGAATTCCTCACCGATCCCGTAATTCACGATCGATATCGCTTTCCAACATGAAATATTCTCATCTGCGGATGGATCTTCGTGATACAACCAGATAAAAATGGCTCCGAAGATGAAAAGCTTGGCGCATCTCGTAACGCCGATCGGAATATATTGCTACACAAGGATATTCCTGACCAAGAACGCAGGAGCAACCTACCGCAGAGCAAATGACAAGAATTTTCACGATCTCATCCATAATCAAGTCGAATGCTACGTGGACGATGTGGTCATCAAAAGCAAAGTAAAGGACAACCAATTGTATGATTCGAGAATTGTTTTCGAACGATTAAGACAATTTAACCTTAAGATGAATCCTCTTTAAATGCGCCTTCGGCGTCACCTCCGGAAATTTTAGGATTCGTTGTCCGATGCCTGCATATTTTTAGGCTTCGAGTGTCAGATATATATTTTTAAAAGGGTCGCCTGCGAAGTCGTCGAATTTTAAATTTAATTTAAATATAGATATAATTTAGAAAGTAGTATTTGATTTTGAAAAATAATTTTAAATTTGAAGATTTTAAGATATGAAATCAAACCGATCTCACATCCCAAATAAGCTTATATAAACGAGCACCGCATCACAAACCGTGTATCTATCCCTAAGGATAAACATTAATCGCTCGATGGTGGGCTCGTTAAATAAACTAGAAGATTCTCGTGACATCCGTTTGGTCTGTGAACCCATTTTATAAGCCGAATAAATTCCCCGCTTAATATGAAAACATTAAACATGGTTTATATTACCTAGCAATTTTAAATTTCTATAAGGGCAAACCCCTATAGTTAATTACATCTTAAGTGACGGGAATCACTCAAGAAAACTCTCGATAATAATCAATAATTCTCATTTCAAGAATTTCAAAGTTTAAGTTTTCAAAGAATTGAATTTTTGAATCTCAATAGAATGCATCAAGTTCGTGGAACATTTTATTGGGAATTCAAAGGAAGAAAAGTAGGAGAAATTACGGATTCGAAGTGAACTTCGATAATCTCCCCACTCATCCCATTGTTTGGCTTGGATTTAGGAAAGTCCTAATGTTCATTTAATGTTTTAATCTTGCCAATTTTAATTAATTAGGGCTTATATTTATATGATAGAATCATACAAATAAACTCGGGAAGATAGCGAGGGTTTATGTCGTACCTGGACGACTACCTCGGAATCCTAAGACCGAAGTTAGGGTTTAATTTGCAATGCAAATGCCTAACGAAGAGTTTGGTGATTACAGCCACCAGGCAAACTACCTCAAGTCCTATTGGCTTGTTGTTTAATCTCTAGAAAGTTTTGCCGAAGTGGGTTCAAGTTTTATCGACGACGATGGCCGCGCCGCCCACCATGCTCCGAGCTCCTTGTTGTTGCAGAGGTTTAGTTTTAGAAGTCATAAATCAGGGATGAGAAAAGTGTTTTGGTTTAGAGAAGTCTTAATTTCCAAGTGTTTTTTGTGTTGTAATTAAAACAAATCTTAAAGTTGATTAAAATGAACCGATTAAGATCCTACGGTTCCGTCATCCGCACCGTTATTTTCATCGAATTCACTTAGTCCAGATGATTGCTAAACTCAACCAAATGAGTTCCGCACTTTCATTTGGACCGTGGGAAATCCCGTTAGCAACACGTGGGTTACATCATCCGAGGTATTCCCGATCATTCAATGAGACGTTTTAATTTAGTTGTAGTTGTAGCTTGTTCCGTTTTGTGATTAAATTTGAGTTGTCTTATATTTTCAAATGTTGTGGCGGTGAATTTTATCTGCAATGACTTTTAACTTAGTTTTGGTTTCAGCTTTTAGATTCATCCTAAAGGTGTGGGTTTTCATGCAACAATGTTTTATCATGCGAGAAAAATAAAGTGCATTTACAATAAAGCAATTGCAAGAAAGTAACTGCAGGAAAGTAACTGCGATAAAATAAAAGCCGTACCCGGAGGGTCTTCCCGTCATCCCAAGCTGCACTTAAAAACACAAGCATAGAATATTTGCCAAAGTTCAGTAAAGCTAAGGTAAGGGCGGGAAGCCACCAAATTCCTAATCCTATAAATACTAGTCATTTCCTATGACGTCTAGGTTCCTCGTGTTTTTAGTTCAAGCACTTTACTTTCTTCATCAAAGAACAATTAAGTTCAATTGTTCTTATAAATATCCTATCATATCGAGGAAGTGCTTAAGAAGAATCCTAAACATCTTTTCAATATTTCTGTGGATTATTTTAAGTCCAAGAGAATTTAATTATACAAATGAATTAATCGTCCGAGGTTTTCAAGTTTTGTTAAATTCGCTCAGTGAACTAGATATTTGAATGTCCTATAAGTGAAGTAACATCTCATTTAATACTCCATTTTCAGAGTTACAATAAGAAAAACTCCCAAGGGCAAAATGATACTTTAATGATTTGTGATTCAAATTTAAGTTCAAATTAATGATTTAAGTTTGGAATAGTGTTCAAGTTATCTTAGATTTATTTTTGAATTCTTCATGTCTTTATATTTAATTTAATTTAATTTAATTTAACTTAATTTAATGTGATGTGGTTTAATTTAATTTAATTCTAACTTAAGTTAATTTAATGTAATATGATTTAGTTTAATTTAATTTAATTTAATTTAATTTAATTTAATTTACTTTTTAATTTAATTTAATTTAATTTAATTTAATTTAATTTAATATAATATAATATAATATAATTTAATTTGTCTAATTTAATTTAATTCAATTTAGTTTCGTTTCATGTTACATTAAATTAATTTGATTAATTTAATTTTTAATTTAATTTGATTTAATTTAATTTAATTTAATTTAATTTATTTAATTTAATTTAATTTTTAATTTAATTTAATTTAATTTAATTTTAATTTAATTTAATTTTTTAATTTAATTTTTAATTTGATTTTAATTTTTAATTTAATTTTAATTTGATTTAATTTAATTTAATTTAATTTTTAATTTAATTTAATTTAATTTTATTCATTTTAATTTTAATTAAAGAGTTCAATTATTTAATTTTAGTTTAATGATTAAGTTTTTCAATGTTTCAAATTGGAGACTATCATTTCGATTAAGAATTAAACATTAATGAAATGATTAATTTAGGGATTTTTTTTAAATTAAAGAATAACTTTCCTAATAATATCCCTATTTTAATACCTAATTTTATTATTCTTCCAAATTTAATCAATTATTTAATTAAAGTTTAGTCATTTTAAATTGCTTAATGGGTTTCTACCTTAGTTATTAAATTTCAATCATCCAAATCAGATTAGGATCAAATATTTTACTCTTATTAATTTTTTTATTAAACCTAAAGTTTTAATTAAAGGGTTACATTTTTAATTACCATTCTCATTTCTTCAAACCTTACTAATTTCATAACTCACTAAATTGAACTCAAATGAACTTGAAATTTTTATGTGACTTCACTCATATGTCAATAAAGACATCAGAGGAGAAAATGTGATTTTTCTGTATTTAATTTATTTATATAATTATTTTTGGTAGAAAATAGAGATTTCAAGAGAAATTTAATAACATGACCAAGGAAAAGTTTCTGTCCTTAAGAAAATTATGGGACATTCCTAATGACAAGAGGACCATTTAATTAAAGTTTGTGATTTTTTGAATTATATTTTATTTATTAGAATTATTTTAAGTTCTGGAGTATTAATTACTTTAAAAATAAAATAAATGTTGAAAAATGAATTTTATGTTTTTTCAAAAATCTCTCTGATATCAAGGAAACCAGAGAAACAAATTTTGCAATTTTCTGATTTTTCTATGATTTATTATAATTATTTTAGTGAAAATGCTAGAATTACATTTTTTTTAATTTTAAAATTACCCTAGAACTTTAAAAATTAATAAAATAATATCTCACCAAATAGGCCTAAGAAAAATATGGGTTTGTTCCTAAGTGATTAAAATTCAAAATGTGACATTTTGGTGAATTTTATTATTTTTGTGATTTTTATTATTTTTTAATTATTAAAAATATTAAAATAATATTAAAAATCAACTTTTTTAGAAAATTGAAATTTTTAATTTTCTTAGATTCCCATGATATCAGAGAGGCTCTAAAACCAATTTGGTGAATTTTTGAAAGGTATTTTGAAAGTTATGAATTTTTAAAGTTTAAATGACTAAATGGCTTAATCAACCCAATTAATGTGGCTAACCAAGTCCAATTGACTTCAAACTTTTATGGTGGGTTCCTCTCGATCCTAAAGGTCAAGGAGAATTGATTTCAAGTCAATTTGATCTATGGTTAACTCTAATTAATTAGAGACCTATTTTGAGTGTTTAAGCCAATTAGGGTTGTCTAAAATGAACTAACTCAAAACCTATTTTTCCTGTGTGTCTTCTGTCATAAGGAACATCACCAAATTTTCCTAGAATTTATTTCACAACATACTATTTATTGGAATTAAAATACTCAAAACAGTGACATGAATTCGAAAATCAATAACTCTTCATGGATACATTCCTGGATTCTAGAAAATTTTAGGAATGTTCTAAAATTGTGCGTCTAAAAGTCTTCATGGTCTCATGCCACAGAATTGTATACATGCATGGAGAATTAAATGTATGCAGAGAGTAAATAAATTATAAAAATAAAATACTATGAAATTAAATGATTTCTTTTTCCACATTATTCTCCTCTGTTCACTGAGCAAGAGGGTATTTTCAATTTATTTTTCCGATTTTCCTACACAAAGTTACGAATTTTTAAATTTTCTGAGACAATAAATACATTAAATACCCTATTTATCTAATATCCACGCGGCGCCGCCGAACATCGGTACTCCGAAGGGGTACGCGTCGCGCTGTGATTGGGCGCCGCCATCTGAGTCACGTCGTCCCGGGGCCCGCTGTATCGTTCCGTCTCCTCATCCGGCACGATCCTCGCCGTCCGTCCGCGCGTGTAGATTAAATGGACGGCATCCGTTCATCGTCCCCAAGTGTCCCTCACCCGAGAGCCGCTCCGTTGGCTGAATCCCTAATATCTCACTCGATACTTCAATGGATTTTCATGTTCTTATGCTCTATGGATTCGCTTCTCAAGAGACGAACACATCTATACGGTTATCATGCATCAAATTAAAGCATTCAAATGGAGAATCTCCAGAAGCTCGACGAAGAATTAGCTCATACCTTTGCTCGTAGAAGTGGCCGAATCAGAGCGGCTGCACCTTCGATTGGATCCTAGCAAGCTCCAGATGAAGTCTCCTGGTCCTGTGAATTGTTCAGTTAGACTTCCGACCACGCCCGATCACAAAAGCTTCGGAGGCCGAGCAACCGGTGGCCTGGACGTGGCTTTGGCCGTGACACCTTCTCGTCCGTAGAAGGTAGTAGGACCAATCAATTCGAGGATTGATCCACCGCGGAGAAGGCCCCGAGCGGTGGAATTCCCCGCCGAGAAATCGATTTTGTCAATGATTGCAAATCGACACTCGTGATCAACTCGCTCTAAGGGTGGAGAAGGGTTTGGAACAATTTTGCGTAGTTTCTGCTAAAGGTTTCAGTAACTCTTCTTCATGGCCGTGAGGGGGTGGTGTTTAACAGAGAGGGTGGAGGGCCTCCCAGGGAGAGCCAGGGCTTGGATCGGCCTGCTTAGCCGGCGGAAGAACAGCCATGCTATCCATTCGTCGAGATGTCAGCAATGGAGAATTTCAATGTTGGCTCACATGTGAGCTTTCGGCCATGGTGTTTTCCGGCTGCCCGGTGGCTGGCCGGCTGCATGGGTCACTCCTCAGTTCAGGTGGGTCATTGGCGTTTCAGAAGGCAATCAAAGGCTGCTGCTGCAAAGGGTTCGAATCAAAGTGGAATGGGGTAAGGGTGTATTTTGGCTCAAATTGGTCAAATGCATGGATTGGGCTAGGTGCACCTTCCCATGGCTAGTTTGGGCTGGAAGATAAAGTGGTTTAGGTCAGCATAATTAGGGAAGGGTCACCATCCAAGTACAATTAAGTTTAAGCAAGGTTTAGTTGAGTCATGGAAGTGGCTAATCCCTTTAAGGGAATATGGAAAGGGCCTCTCCCTCTTGCCATCTTGGGTATGGTGAGGTGGAAAGTAGATCCCATGGCTCTCATGTGGCTCATGCATGGCTTCATGGCTCATCTTCAAGCCTTCAAAAGTTTAGTCAACTTTCATGAGGAAGGATGTCAAAATTTTTGATGGATTTGGCGTAGAATTGGCACACTGGATGGATTTATTTGCAAGATAGATTTTAGAACTTAGGAAGTGTTTTAATCAAAGGGATGAGAGAGAATTTCATGTATTTACAGTGGACTTTGGCTTTTGAATTTGTCTTGATGGGCCTTTTAAGAAAAAGGTTCTTTAATTTTAAAATGAATTTTAGGATGGAATTTTAAAGTAAAGGCTTTGGCCAAATAATTGTTGAGTTTGCTTTAGGGATGTTTCATGAGTAATTTTGAAATAGATTTAAGGTGGTTTGGGTTTGAATTTGGGTGAGTTTGGGTTAGGTTTGGGTCATGTCCAAACTTGCTTTATGTCAAAAGTGAAATCGATCCAAATGTCAATCAAATTGGACTTGGATTTGGTTTTAAATTGGTGTTGAGAATGTTGAATTGAAGTTAGAATTGAATTGGACCAGAATTGGGTCAATTGGGTAAGCTTTATTTCCAATACTGGGTTCACTTAGGTTAAAATGGGTCAAATCGGGGGTTTCTTATAAAAGTAGGGTAAATTGCAAATTCGGCCCATGGTGTGGTGGTCAGACAAAAATGAAATTGGGAATATTTGGGATTTTCTGGAATTTTCTGGGAATTTTCTGAATTTTTTATTTTTGCCAGAGGGGTATTTTGGGCATTTGGAGGGTATTAGGAGGTATTTTTGGAATTTTTGGTATTTTTAGCTATGAATGATCAATTTGAGTGATGAAAATGTTTGGGAATGATTTTGGGAATTTTGCAATTTGAAATTTTTGCAAATTTTCGGTAGTTTCAAGCGGCATTTAGGTTAAAGCAAAGATGGCCCCGGGTCAAAAATTGAAAATTTGGAAAATCAAGATTGGGTGAATATAAGTGGAATAAAATCATTTGTTGAGCCATGTCACACTGGGCCCATATGAGCCATGAAGGGACTCATTTGCATTCACTACGCCGTTCCTAACTCCTACTGCCACAGTGTTAGCTACCATCCATGCGAATCACTCACGAGTCAGAGGCCGTTAGTATAGGTGTGGTTTTATGGGTGGAAGCAAAAGGTGGAGCAGGTGTGTGGGTGCCGCCCCTCCACTGTACCGGCCACCTGTGCGGGCCTCCCAGCTTCAAAAGTGAGTCTGCAGAAACTATCCTTGTAAACTTCCACACTCGATTTCAACCCCAGGTGATTAGGTCTACCAAGTTGTGGAGTTTGGCAGAGCTAAAGGTCAATTTCTAAAAGGTGGGTCCTACCCCGAATCCTCTAAGATAGTCAAAGAAAAGCCTAAGGCACATCCAAGCACTAAAAGAAGAAGAGAAGACCTCATAAAAAATGAGGTCAACAAATGACCTCAATGTGTGTGGTGAGTCAATTTTGAGGCACACCGCGCGCATTTGCGTTGGATCAAAAGATCAACAAAACTAATCACGTATGTCCAAGTGACAACCAGACGGCACATTTCGCCCGGGGAGTGTCAAGATCTCTAAGATCGAGACTTCGAACTCGCCGGGGAAAAGGAAAAGGAGGAAATCCCAAATCACATGATTTGGGAGAATTTCGATTTAGATTTTATTTTGCTCATGTTTAAGTCATGATGTGTGAGTTTAGATTTCAATTGAGTTTTAATTTAGATCAAGTTCGTCAAGATTAATTCAAGGATTTGATTTGAATGAAAATTGAATTTCAAGTTTTAGATGTAACATCTTCAACCCCAAAAGAAGATCGAATCATCGGATCGATCATTACAATGAGGAAAGATCTCGCAGTAATGCGGTATTGATGTAAAATCCTTAACCTCAAGAGTTTGATTTTGATGTATTTCGCTGCACAGTGGAAAGAATCCTAGCAAAGGCGGTTCGGGATGTAAAATCCTCGACCCAAAAGTTTTAATTTGATGTATTTCAGTGCACAGGAAAGAATCCTAAAGCAAGGCAGTCTCTGGATGTAAAATCCTCGACCCAAAAGTTTGAATTTGATGTATTTCAGTGCAATGTGGAAAGAATCCTAAAAGCAAGGCATTTGACAAAATCCCGACCCAAGAGTTTGAATTTGATGGCCTTCAAAGGCAATAGGAAAGAATCCTAAAGCAAGGCAGTCTTCGGGATGTAAAATCCTCGACCCAAGAGTTCGAATTTGATGTATTTCAGTGCAACAGGAAAGAATCAAAGTAAAGTTGCGCCTCGGGACGTAAAATCCTCGACCCAAGAGTTTGAATTCTGATACATTTCTAAGCAGAATAGGGAAAGAATCCTAAAGGTACTGGGATGTAAAATCTCGACCCAAGAGTTCACACTTGATGTATTTCAGTGCACAGGGAAAGAATCCTGTGTTGGTACTGACAAAATCCTCGACCCAAGAGTTCGAATTTGATTTATTTCGTTGCAATAGGGTAAGAATCCTAGCAAAGGCAATGACGTAAAATCCTCGACCCAAGAGTTCGAATTTGATGTATTTCCCTGCTGCACAGGAAAGAATCCTAGCAAAGGCAGTCTCTGATGTAAAATCCTCGACCCAAGAGCTCGAATTCGATGTATTTAAAGGTAACAGGGAAAGAATCTTTACCCAACATTCGCATTCTCTCCACTCGTATTCCGAATGATCCGCATGGCGAGGCCTCGGTGACATATTGTGGAATATACGGTTCCATCCCTTCACGTTCTCCCGCATACCTCGTTCGGGGATGATGTTCGTCTAGACATCCCCCGGGTTGCTTCTGCAACAAGGTCATGCATCATTGTGGTTCTATCCGGTGGCGTGGTAGCCTTCTTCTTTCCGATCTTCTTCCGGAGATTTCCGTTCTTTCGTCATCTTAGAGCCGGCCTCTTCTTCGTGTTCATGGTGAACCTGTCCTCAAGTGCATATGCACCGACATTAGCAACCTGCCTCGTCGCGCTGGTCCGCAGCTAGTTTTGTTAACATCTCTGATACGGCGATTCTTATTTCTTCGTTGCGTTGCCGTGAGAATAGCTCTTCGAACTTCTTGAATCTCCGTGGGCGCGGCGCCGACAAGCTCCGCCTTCTACCGTAGCGACTACGACTTCATTTTCTTATCTTCAATGTTTGTCTTTCTTTTCTTGTTGGCCGGACTGGGTGGCCGTCACCCATTTTCATCACCGGCCGTCCGGCGCTTCTTCTCGGTCAACCGGGACCCAAATACTTTCTCTCTCGCATCAGAGGGGCCCCGCCGGGGTGCGAAATCCGAGTCAATTCCGATTATCGCTCCATCTCACCCTCTTTTCATCGAGTGCAAGGCTTACGCCATTCTTAAAGTTCAGGACCAACCGCCTCCGTTCGACATTTCCCCGCGAAAAGACAAGGAAAAGGATCAAAGGGCTGTACTAAGAACAAGAACATTAAGAAAATGTTTATTAAAGACATTTTTTTTATTATTCTTATATTTTTAAACTTAATGTAGAATGAAGTGGGATAAGATCAGGAAAGAGATTTTCGATTTGGGAAAAGAAAACAAGGAAAAATTTATTATCGTGATTTTATTTATTTTAGCACATTTTTGTCATTTTTGGGTTCGGACCTTACCATAAGTAATCACTTCACCCGTGCTTCTAGGGATGAAAGTTCATTCCTTCGAAACATCAAAAATAATACTTTTTCAAGTATCGTCCATCGATCGGAAGCATATGTCGGTTTTCCTCGGCAATTCACTAGCCGGTAGGAACTCCCGAGTATACCGTCTCAACCACAAACGGTCCTTCCCAAGTGGGTTCAAATTTTCCTCCTATCTTGCGGTGGCAAGAATGTCTGAGAACGAGACCGAAATCACCAACTCGAAGGCTCACACTGTTTCACATAGTCGAACCATCTTAGCTTGGTATAGTTCTAAATCTTGCGCTGCAAGTCTTTCCTCTCCAGCTTTCTAATTCTTCGAGTCGTAATTTGGTGTTTTCTTCTCGTTGTGATTTTATTTGCAATCGCAATTCGAGTGAAGGGTTTAACCTCTAAAGGTAACACCGGCCGGACCCACACCGAGCGTGCGTAGCTTTGCGTAGAGTTCGAAGGTCAGTCCGCAGCTCCATAAGGCTTCTAACAACTTCTCGTGCCAATTTTCTTATTATCGTCCAAGATTTTCTTTAAAATTCGAACGAGAGTTTTATTAAAAGCTTCACTAAAGCCGTTTGCTCTCGGGTAGTAAATTGTTGAATATCGCCGCCGATTCCGTGTCTCCCCGACAAAATTGTTGATTTGTGTGCTTCTGAATGCCGACTCATTATTCGAGATGATTCTCATGCCACTCCGAAACGGTAAACAACTGTTCTTGAAAATTGTAGTACGTGATGTGCTTTCACCTCTCTAAGCGGAATCGCCCGCCCACTTGGAAGCACCGTAGCCGCAAGAATGAAGCGATGTCTCGACGTACGGTGGTTCTATTGGACCCACTATATCCGTGTTCTAACATTTAAATGGCCACGATGCAATTGTCGGATGTAGCACACATTTGGAGGTTATGTAGAACCACTCCGTGCACTCGGCATTGGTGATGTACTTCGGCGATTTTTATGCATGTCGGTCATCATCGAGGGCCGTAGTACCCTAGTCTTTTAATTTTCATTTTCATTTTCGGGCCCGACCGATGAGCGCCTACTGCAGTCCTGAATGCCCTCCTTAACAATTTCTTGGGCCTCGGACCCGCTTAGCACCTTAGCCACATTTGACTGTGACCCTTCTATAACGTATCACACAATGCGTGCAGTGACGCAGTTCTTTTCGATCCGATAGCTAGCGACTCATCGTCCGGTAAATTTTCCCGTTTGCAAGTAATCTATTAATGGTTGTCGCCAATCTTCCGTGTTTTCTCATTAACAAGTGGTAAATCGATCCTCTTTTTCCTTTTCCGATTTGTGTATCGCGTCTATGTCAAGTCGTGATAGGACCCGGGCGTCCGCGAACCGACACTTCTACCGATTCATCTGCAAATGTGCAAATTCTTTTGCGAGACGGCTAGCGCATCTGCGAAGCGTTTTTCCGGGGAATTTTGTAGATTGTCACATTTGGAATCTGTTCCGACAACAAAGTGGCATAATCGGAAGTATTGCTCGAGTCTTGGTTTTAAAATTCTGTATTGTCCGGCGATCTCGTTGAATGATTAACTCGTGAATCCCCGTAGATGTTGATGTCCGTTATCCCCATTTGAATGGTTAATTCTAAATTCCGTTATGAGGGCTTCGTATTCCGCTTCGTTGTTTGTACACGGCTCGTCAAGTGGTAGGAGTATCTTAACATCCCCCGCTCCGGTGTTATAAAGATTAGTCCGATCCCTGCCTTACCGAGCACTATCACTTGCGATTCTTCGTCTTTGTGCGCCGAAGATGCTCCGTCGAAACATAATTCCCAACGTCGATCATCAAGGTCTTCTAGGTTCATTATTTGTTCATCCGGCGATCGTCATCGAGAGTGAGATTCTGCCGGCAAAGGGTGTGCCGCAAGGAAATCTGCCAAGACTTGTCCCCTTTACGGTACGAAGAGGCACGAAAAGCATCGACTCGGTGGGCCACATCATTGACCATCCGGCAAGTCTGCCGAAAGCGTTGGACTTGTGCCATCAAGTATTGCAATGGATTAACTCGAGATCAGTTGATCTTATATGAAAGCATGTACGTTCCGAGCTTTTGGAGCGGCGAAGATCGTACAAACAATGCTTAACTGCGGATACCTTATTTCCGTCGCAAACGATGACTTAGGTAATAAAGAGCATTTTCTTTACCCTCATCATCAATCTGGCCAACAGGTTCCGAGAGAGTCGTCTAAAGCCGCGGTATAAAGTATTAGCGTTCACCTGAGACGGGGTTGCTAAGACAAAGAGGTGTCATTAAATATTGTTTAATGTCTCTGAAGGCCTCTCCACATTTCTCTTCTAAATAAATTTGGCGTCCTTTTAACTAGTGCCGAGAAAAGGCCGACACCTACCCGACAGGCTCCGAGATAGCCGAAGACATGCCAGCCTTGAAAAGATCGTAGTTGTTTTGCCGGAGGCGGCATTTCTAAGATACTTAATCTTCTCCTGTCGATTTCAATTCCACGATGTCGTACAACGAATCCTAAGAATTTCCCTCGTGAGGTGACGCCGAAGCGCATTTTAAGGATTCATCTTAAGGTTAAATTGTTCAATCACCGTTCGAAAACAATTCTCAAATCATACAAGTGGTCATTCTTTACTTTGCTTTCGATGACCACATCGTCCACGCAAGATTCGACTTGATTATGGATGAGATCATCAAAAAATTTTTGTCATTGTCGGTAGGTTCTGCGTTCTTCAACTAATGGCATCACCGTGTAGCAATATATTCGATCGGCGTTCGAATGCTGTAAGCTTTTCATCTTCTCGGAGCCATTTTTATCCGGTTGCATCTCAAGATCCATCCATGAATGAGAATATTTCCATGTGTTGAAGCAATGTCGACTATTAATTTGGGATCGGTAGAGGAATTCATCCTTCGGACATGCCTTGTTTAAATCTCTGAAATCCACACAAATTCGATCTCGACCATTCTTCTTCGACTCGGGACTACATTGGCTAGCCAAGCTGGGTATTGTTCTTCACGCATACCCTAGCGTCTATTAGCTTTTTAACTTCGGCTATGACTTGTTGTCTCGATTTCTAGACGTATTCTTCTCGGGACCTCATTCGACCTGATCATAGGATCCACTCCTAGCTTATGGACCGCGACCTCCGGAGCTAATCTCGGTATCTCATCGTAGCTCCAAGCAAATACTTAAATCTAATAATAACTCGATTATTTCTTCAGCCTTTATCGAGCAAGGGAGCTTTAATAAAGGTAGGTCTAGGCTCTTCGCTTAGTACCTCTAAGTTAACTTCCGTTAATTCATCTATCATAGATTTGATTTCTTCTTCGAATTCGCAGCGTCTCCAATTTGTAAATCTTCGAGTTCGTCCGTAGTCGGCGCTTTCATTAGATTCGCAAGTGACAACCAAGCAAAATTCCGCATCATCAACTGATCCTACCGTGCCGAATCCGAGACCATGCTTTCGAGTCGGGTGGACGACCGGAGTTATTCCATAAATTTTCAAAACGTTGTGATCGACCTTTCGTCCATTGTTCGTGTAAGAAACCACGCCGAATTAAATTTTCGAATACGGAGAGTACCACTCAAAGGCAATTCCATTAATTCGATGAAGTAGCATCTTCAAATTGTACATTATTTTCGCCTTTTGAGGAAGAAGCACCACGGTAGAATTTGATTGTTTTATCACCGCTACGTACCACCTCCATACCCTCAATCTATTAATGGATCGTCGTAGCTCAGTATGTACGTAGTATGACCTTCTCGTACATCGATTTATATTCTTCGTTTCTTTCATCTTCGAGAGGGATTCTGAATTCGTGCTTCTTCCGACTTATTGTCGCCGCTTCTGTTTGATTTCTTTTTCTTCTTCAGAATTTATCTTCCCAATCGACATTAACGGTTGGTTTCTCTGTCCAAATGTCTCTAACGTCTCTACCACGACCTCGCCCCCGGCCTCGACCTCGGATGCGAGTTGTGGAGAAACCTTCACCATCTCGCCGTAAGGGAGTGGTGTGAGTGATCATGGGATAGAACTTCAGGTTCTTCGTTGTCCTGAACTTTCGTCTATTCGTTTATGGTATCTCGGAGAAGATCGTTTTCTTCGGTGGTGCATAATGTTTCCATCCTCGTGGATTCCAATTTCATGTACGGGAGAATGGTTGTAAGTCACCTTTGATGCACCGTTCCCCTCCATCGTAGTATTTGATGCACTGATGCGTAGATGCATGGTACTGGCCCTGTTTTCATGTATCCATGGTCGGCCCGCAGAGCGTTGAATGACGTTTCCGAATCAATTGGTGTGAAATTTCGCGGTTGTCTTTGCTAAGTCACCGGTTCATCGCAGCGTTACTTCGATCCGAGGGCTCTTTCTCCTTTCTGGTTGAATCCTCTTAATAACATTTTGTCCGCTTCGAGCTCGCGGCATCAATTTCCAAGTATGCTAATGTCAAGATTCATTACTGATTGATGCTCCCGGATCCACCAATACCTCGGGAGGTAAATTTTCCGATTGTAAATCAAATGTACAGCTATCGGTTGTGGTCTCGCTGTTCCAAGTAGTAGGTCATCGTCCGTGAAGGTAACACCTCGTTGTTCCTTTAACGAGCAAACTCCATCTAAGGAATCTCCGGCCATTCGAGCTAAGAAATTTCTCCGGATCGTTGGGTGCCTCGATCGTAGCGCTCTCATCTCCTTTCGATAAGATGAGAGCATCGTAGATGCTCGGGCTTATCGGTAGTTTCCTAAGATGGGTTGAAGCACGCTGTAGTCCACTTTATTTTCATGTGTCTCCTCGTTTCTTCTCGAATGGGTATTTCTTCTGCCGGGTTGGTTCTTCGAACAACCACCCGCTTTCCTTCGTCCTTTGGACCCATTCTCGAGGTAGAACTTTTCCACTTCTTAAGTTGACTTCTGTAATTTCTTTCTGAATCTATTGTTGAGCTTGCCGGCGTCTCTTCTGAATCGGAATGACAGCTCTTCCGGATTAGCTCGAGAGCACCGAAGGCTCTAACTCTATCGCGACCGGAGCTCCTCGAAACGCAAATAGATTCATTGCTTGTTGAACTCGTAGCCTCCTTGATGGATGTCTTCTTCATTATTTTGCTTGTCAGACGGTATGATTCGAGAATTGTCGTTGGTATCGAAATCGATATCCGGATTATCGTTTGTTACGTAATCGTTAAACAATGTAATCTAGCCTAACGCCATCACCCTTATCATTATATAAACCCATCGAAGTGAGCAAAGATAATCATACAAAGAGTCGTGGGTTCATAGCCCCCGAATCGAAACAACTATCCTAGATAAGGGCAGCTCCTAGTCTAGCCTTAGGTGTCTCGGTCTTCTTCGTCAATTTTCTTCTTTTCTTCAATCGTCTCCCCGTCGAGGTGGTTCTTCTATCGCAAGTGATAGCACCGGCTTAATGTGCTCAAACTCTCATTGAAGCTCGCAGACCGAAGCGGTTTGGATGCCGCGTTCTAAAATCTTTTTCGAAGACCTCATCCAAGCGGTACCATCCATCGCTCGGGCCGTATGGATCTATCGGAATGATGGGATCGCCGAGACAATATCGACGGAACCTCCTTTCCCGGGGTTCCTTCATGTACTCCTTCGGATCGTTATATTCCCTTTCCGCAAAGCTGTCATCGAGCCAACTTTGAAGGTAATACAATCTTCTATCTTGTGCCCAAGCATCCGCGGTAAGGGCAAAAGTCGGGATCACCTTTCTTGTCGACTTCTTCTGGTCTCTTAGGTTCTCGTAGTCGGAAATCTGGAATCTTTCATCAAATCAAGGAACATTTTCTTAATCGCTTCATTCTTGAACGAATATTCTCTCGCTCAAAAGCTCCCTTTTTTAGTGTACGTTGCGGACGAGGTGGCTTGCTCATACCGCAGTAGATGACCGATACCGGGCCGGGTTGCTGGTAATTCTGTTGTGGTTGCTGCAGCTGCTTCCGTGGTATTTCGCATCGGTTGCTCGCCTTGTCAACTCGCTGTAATGATCCCTGAGATTTTCAAAAGTCTTTATTGTGCTTTTGTTTATCCGTTTTATCGGTGAAACTTAATTGCTTCGCCTCCTCTGCAAGCTTCCGGCCTTGCTTAACAACTTCTCGAAAGTCTTAATAGTAACCTCGAGGAGAAGTGCTATCTCATGATGCTTTTTAGTAAAATGCCGATCGCATGCTGTTCTTTGCAAGCTTGTGGTTCACACTTCATGCTTAAGTCTTCCATCGAAGTATGTAATCCACCAAAGTTTCATTCGGCTTTTGTTTCTCTACCACTAAATCACCTATATGATGTGGTGCCGAGCTCCGGGCGAATCGCTCGATGAAGAGGTTCTCTAGTTCTCGAGAACGTCTCACCGAACCATTCGTGCACTCGCATGCCCGCCGAAGGCGACTCGACGTACCGCTGACGAACCGTCGGAAGAGTAATGCATCGCTCCCGCCTCGCATTGCAACAACCGGCACGAAAGTGTGCCACATGCTGTCGGGGTCTCGGGCTCGTCGGTCTCGACCGCAGGTGGTACGAAGCCTTTCGGGTATTGGACAGCGTCGAATTCTTCTGCAAGGTCTACCCGCGTCCGAATGGATGTCCCGCTCTTCGATTGTGCTAAGGCTTCTCGCACCTGCCGTTCCACCAAGTTCTTGATATCCTTTCAGAATCATACTGCGGTTGCATCCTTCTTTAATCGATCATCCCCGCTCGACGGATGTACCTTTCCTCCGTCTACAATGCGAATGACTTCCGGTGTTTCGTGGTTGTACTTCGACTCGGAGAGTGGCCAGAGCTACGGCCATCTCTTCCATCCTTTTCGCCATTCGAGCGATCGTGTCGTCTTTTTCCTGAAGCTGCCTTCTCATCAGTTCCTTCCGTTCCTCTCTTCGCGGCCGCGTAGAGCACCTGCGAAGCCGTCAAGCTCGTGTCTCAACCATGTTGGATTTCTCGCGTATTCGTCGTCCATGAATTCGATGAATCACCCCGTCTCCGAACTTTTCTTCTCTTTCTTTTGCCAATCGTCGGATATCTCGTTCTCAACTTTTCCATGGCATCTTCTAGCGGGGTCAGTGTCTTCGTGGTTGTCGTGCTATGATACCTGCTCCGTCCTCTTCTCACGAGTCCCTTCATCGCGGTAGCACTTTCTTCGCATTCAAGTCTCCCGGCGAGACTTTCTCGGCCGCTGTTTCAATCTCAACTCGCCCAAGAGATGGGACGCCATACCATCCTTCGGGGCAACAGGCTGTCCAGGGACCGCATGGTCCGTCGGCCAAATGGCCGGGAAGGCAGATCCTCCCAATTCAATCCCCGAGACGACAACAGCAAGACTAGCCTTCATTCTTTTACTGCTTTTCTCGTCATGATGGCGGGTTCTACTCGGGCCCAAGACGGGATCTGACTGCACCCGCCCCATCCTTCGTAGAATTTCCCCGATACGGGATGCTTTTCCTTCTTTGCTAACTTTTTCACCAAAGTTTGCAAAATGAGCAAACGGCGTAGTTCTAGTTCTTTCTCATGCCACGTTGCACATGCGGGCCGTGCAATGTGGCAAAGAATCTCGCGAATATTTTCTTCATTCGCGGCGGAGAGGGGATGAAAACCCGTTTCCTCCCAAGAGTGGTAATGTGATGCCCGTGCCGGTATATTCGGCGTCTCTGAATTTCCTCTAGGAAAGCAATTTCAGTAGCTCCGCTTCTCTAGCGATCTTTCTACTTCTCGTTTCTTCGGGTCCTCGTCAGCGACGGAATCTTCAACCGGACCCGATTTCAAAATCGTAAGGTCTTACAGAAGATCCGTACCTCCACGGTAACAGGTCCATCATAATTTGGATTTCTTTCCCTTTGATTTGGCAAAAGTCGGGGTAGGTGCAGAAACAACTAGACCGTTGGGGGTAGAGATAACGGTCCTTCTGTTGACATCGCACTTTAGTCGCGGATCCTTCGCAGGAGGGAATTCTTGGGTCGACCTAAGGTTGAACTCGCGCGGCTCCTCGCCTTCGTATACCTTGTTCATCAAGCAAAGAGGAGACGTCGTGATCTCTTGACGTTCATGTTTTCAAATCCTTGTCCAAATCGGATGATTCCATTGTCGGGCAAACATCTCATGCATACGAGGTCCAAATTCCATCAAAAGAGAATGGGCCAAGCCCATTTCATAGGTAGATTCCTTGGGTTGTCACCCCAAGTTATAGCTTTTCTTTAGGATGAAAAGAAAGGAATTGAAAAGAGTCCGAACTCATTCTTGTTCATGTATTTATAAGAAGGAATCACTTATTAAAAGAATCACTTATTAGAAATTATTATTTAGAACGGAGGTTTTCAAAGGTGTAGAGAAGGTATGAATCAATCGCAGTTGGAAAGGAAAAGAGAGTCTTAAGCAAGACTTCTCGACTCGAAGGATCACTCCTAAACTAACACCTATCGGGGGTCCACCCACCTCGTAAATGAGGTAAAAGGATTCGGGAACTGCTAGGCGCTAAACAAATGCTCCTAAACTGAGAGAATGTTGGTTATACTGCTTAAGGTAGAAATGAACATAGTATCCTAACGGAAAGAAGGGTAGTTTGATCCATAAGGGACATGGATGCACTACCGATTTTTGAAAGCGAATTGTTCCATTAGAATGGAGAGAGGAATTTTTCTCAAATGAGCGAAGTTGTCGGCATATTTTTAAAGCCGAGTGTTGTATATATTTTTTTAAAAGGGGTCGCCTACGAAGTTGTCGGCGAATTTTAAATTTAATTTAAATATATATAATTTAGAAAGTAGTATTTGATTTTGAAAATAATTTTAAATTTGAACATTTTAAGATATGAAATCAAACCGATCCACACATCCAAATAAGCTTATATAAACGAGCACCGCATCACAAACCGTGTATCTATCCCTAAGGATAAACACACCGCTGGATGGTGGGGCTCGGTTAAATAAACTAGAAGATTTGTGAGACCGCTTTGGTCTGCGAACCAATTTTATAAGCCGACAAATTCCCCTTCTTAATATGAAAACATTAAACAGGTTTATATTACTCAATTTTTTAAAATTCCCTATGCGTGCTTCCCATATTAATTACTATATCTTAAGTGACGGAATCACCTAAGAAAACTCGATAATAATCAATTCTCGCTTCCCAAGAATTTCAAAGTTTAAGTTTTCAAAGAATTGAATTTTTGAATCTCAATAGGAATGGATCAAGTTTGGAACATTTTATTTCGGGGAATTCAAAGGAAGAAAGTAGAGAAATTACGGATTCGAAGTGAACTTTATAATCTCCCGACTATCCTATTGTTTGGCTTGGATTTAGGAAAGTCCTAATGTTCATTTAATAAGTTTTAATCTTGCCAATTTTAATTAATTAGGGCTTATATTTATATGATAGAATCATACAAATAAACTCGGAAGATATGAGGGTTATGTCAGACGACGACTACCTCGGAATCCTACACCGTTAGGTTTGCTAATTTGCAATGCACGTTCGAACGAAGAGTTGAGGATTTATGTTGCACTGTGCAACCACTCAAGTCCTATGGCTTTGTTGTTTAATTCTAGAAAGTTTTGTCATGGGTTCAAGTTGACTTACCTACTCATGGCCGTGCCGGCCACCATGCCCGAGCTCCTTTATTATTGTTGAGGTTTAGTTTTAGAAGTCAAATCAGGATGAGAAAAGTGTTTTGGTTTAGAAGTCTTAATTTCCAAGTGTTTTTTGTGTTGTAATTAAAACAAATCTTAAAGTTGATTAAACAACCGATTAAGATCCGTTCCGTCATCCCGGCACCGTTATTTCATCAATTCACTGCATTCGTATGAATTGCTTAAACTCAACTAAATGAGTTCCGCACTTTCATTTGGACCGTGGGAAATCCCGTTAGCAACACGTGGGTTACATCATCCGTATTCCCGACCGTCCAATGAGACGTTTAATTTAACAATAGAATTATTGCTCGAAGCCATGGATTAAATTTTGAGTTGTCTTATATTTTGAAATGTCATGGCGGTGAATTTTATCTTGCAATGACTTTTAACTTAAGCTTTTGGTTTCAGTTTTAGGGACTATCCTAAAGGTGTGGGTTTTCTATGCAACAGCTTGTTTTATCATGCGAGAAAAATAAAGTGCATTTGCAATAAAGTAAATTGCAAGAAAGTAAAATTGCAAAGAGTAAATTGCGATAAAATAAAAGCTGCATCTTCTAGGCCTCCTGTCATCCCAAGCTTCCACTTAAAACACAAGCTTAGAATATTTAAGCAAGTTCCTAGGTAAAGCCAAGGTAAGGGTTAGGTTTTCTACCAAATTCCTAATCCTATAGCTAGTCATTTCCTATGACGCTTCAGTTCCTCGTGTTTTTAGCTCAAGACGATTTTCTTCATCAAAGAACAATTAAGTTCAATCGTTCTTATAAATATCCTATCATATCGAGGAAGTGCTTAAGAAGAATCCTAAACATCTTTTCAATATTTCAGGGATTATTTTAAGTCCAAGAGAATTTAATTATACAAATGAATTAATCGTCCAAGGTTTTCAAGTTTTACACCCGCTTCGCTGAACTAGATATTTCAATGTCCTATAAGTGAAGTAACATCTCATTTAATACTCCATTTAGAGTTACAATAGTAAAAACTCTAAAGGGCAAAATGATATTTAATGATTTGTGATTCAAATTTAAGTTCAAATTAATGATTTAAGTTTCCGAATAAGACCAAGCTTATCTTGTATTTATTTTCAATTCTTCATGTCTTTATATTTAATTTAATTTAATTTAATTTAACTTAATTTAATGTGATGTGGTTTAATTTAATTTAATTTAACTTAAGTTAATTTAATGTAACATGATTTAGTTTAATTTAATTTAATTTAATTTAATTTAATTTAATTTACTTTTTTAATTTAATTTAATTTAATTTAATTTAATATAATATAATATAATATAATATAATTTAATTTAATTTAATTTAATTCAATTTAGTTTGGTTTGATGTTACATTAAATTAATTTGATTTAATTTAATTTTTAATTTAATTTGATTTAATTTAATTTAATTTAATTTAATTTTATTTAATTTAATTTAATTTTTAATTTAATTTAATTTAATTTAATTTTAATTTAATTTAATTTTTTAATTTAATTTTTAATTTGATTTAATTTTTAATTTAATTTTTAATTTGATTTAATTTAATTTAATTTAATTTTCAATTTAATTTAATTTAATTTTATTCATTTTAATTTTAATTAAAGAGTTCAATTATTTAATTTTACTTTTTAATGATTAAGTCTTTCAATGTTTCAAATTTGAATTATCATTTTGATTAAGAATTAAACATTAATGAAATGATTAATTTAGGGATTTTTTTTAAATTAAAGAATAAATCTCTTCCTAATAATATCCCTATTTTAATAATTCCAATTTTATTATTCTTCCAAATTTAATCAATTATTTAATTAAAGTTTAATCATTTTAAATTGCTTAATGGGTTTCTACCCTTTAGTTATTAAATTTCAATCATCCAAATCAGATTAGGATCAAATATTTTACCTATTAATTTTTTATTAAACCTAAAGTTTTAATTAAAGGGTTAAGATTTTAATTACCATTTGCCCTTCAAGCTTAATAATTTCCTCATAACTCACTAAATCAACTCAAATGAACTTGAAATTTTTATGTGACTTCACTCATATGTCAATAAAGACATCGAGGAGAAAAATGTGATTTTTCTGTATTTAATTTATTTATATAATTATTTTTGGTAGAAAATAGAGATTTCCAAGAGAAATTTAATAACATGACCAAGGAAAAGTTTCTGTCCTTAAGAAAATTAAGGACATTCCTAACGACAAGTTTTAATTTACCTTTTAATTTTTCAAAGTTTGTGATTTTTTGAATTATATTTATTTATTAGAATTATTTTAAGTTCTGGAGTATTAATTAATTTAAAAATAAAATAAATGTTGAAAAAAATGAATTTTATGTTTTTCAAAATCTCTCCGATATCAAGGAAACCAGAGAAGCAAATTCCTTTTGCAATTTTTCTGATTTTTCTATGATTTATTATAATTATTTTAGTGAAAATGCTAGAAATTACATTTTTTTTAATTTTAAAATTACCCTAGAACTTTAAAAATTAATATCTCACCAAATAGGCCTAAGAAAAATATGTTTGTTCCTAAGTGATTAAAATTCAAAATGTGACATTTTGGTGAATTTTATTATTTTGATTTTTATTATTTTTTAATTATTAAAAATATTAAAATAATATTAAAAAATCAACTTTTTTAGAAATCAAAATTTTAATTTTCTTAGATTCCCCGATATCGTAGAGGCTCTAAAACCAATTTGGTGAATTTTTGAAAGGTATTTTGAAAGTTATGAATTTTAAAGTTTAAAATGACTAAAACGCTTAATCAACCCAATTAATAAAGCAACTTTGCTCCAATTGACTTCAAACTTTTATTAAGTGTTCCTCTGATCCTAAAGGTCAGTGGAGAATTGATTTCAAGTCAATTTGATCTATGGTTAACTCTAATTAATTAGAGACCTATTTCGAGTGTTTAAGCCAATTAGGGCCGTCTAAAACGAACTAACTCAAAACCTATTTTTCCTAAAGGTTCTTTCCGGTCATAAGGAACATCACCAAATTTTCCTAGAATTTATTTCACAACATACTATTTATTGAATTAAAATACTCAAAAATGTGCTGACATGAATTTGAAAAATCAATAACTCTTCAGGATGACCCTTCCACTTTGGAAAATTTAAAGGAATGTTCCCAAATTCAAAGGCTTCAAAAGCCCTATGGTCTCATGCCATGGTGAATTGTATACATGCATGGAGAATTAAATGTATGCAGAGAGTAAATAAATTATAAAAAATAAAATACTTGATGAAATTAAATGATTTCTTTTTCCACATTATTCTCCCTCGTTCACCGAGCAAGAGGGTATTTTTAATTTATTTTTCCGATTTTCCTACACAAAGTTATGAATTTTTAAATTTTCTCGATATTTAATAAATACATTAAATAATTCTATTTATCTACTTATCCACGTGGCGCCGCCGAAACATCGGTGCCTCCGAAGGGTACGTGTCGCCGTGATTGGGGCGCGCCTATCCGAGCCGGCCTGCCCTTGGCCCGCCGTATCGTTCCGTTCTCATCCGCACGATCCTCGCCGTCCGTTCCCGCGCGTGTATTAAATGGATTCGCACGTTCACGTCCCCAAGTGTCCTCACCCGAGAGCCGTCCACACTAAATCCCTAATATCTCACTCGATACTCAATGGATTTTCATGTTCTTATGCTCTATGGATTCGTCTTGAAGAGACGAACACATCTATACTCTGCTATCATGCATCGAAATTCAGCATTTGAAATTGAGAATTCCGTGCTTTCCGGGATGAAGAATTAGCTCATACCTTTGCTCGCAGAAGTGTGGCTTCGATCCGAGAGTTGTTGCACTCTTCGATTGGATCCTAGCAAGCTCCGCATGAAGTCTCCGGTCTCGGGGTGAATCGTCTCAGGCTGGATTTCGACCACACTCGATCACAAAGTTTCGAGGCTGGAGGACCAGCGGCCCGCATGGCTTTTGCCGGACACCTTCTTGGTCTGGTTTGATCCGGAAATTTGCTTAGCTCGAATGGCCGGAGAGTCCTTAGATGAGGTTTGCTCGTTAAAGGAACGACGAGGTGTTACCTTCACGGACGATGACCTGCTGCTTGGAACAGCGAGATCACAACCGACCGTTGTACATTTCGATTCACAATTGGAAAATTTACACTCTCCGGAGTATTGGTGGATCCGGGAGCATCAATCAATATAATGAATCTTCGAACGCTAGCATACTTGGAAATTGATGCTCGCGAGCTCGAAGCGGACAAAATGTTATTAAGAGGATTCGACGAGAAAGGAGAAAGAGCCCTCGGATCAATAACGCTGCTGATGAAGACCGGTGACTTAGCAAAGACAACCGCGAAATTTCACATAATTGATTCGAAACGTCGTTCAACGCTCTCTTGGGCCGACCATGGATACATGAAAACGAGGATGGTACCATCATCTCTACATCGGTGCATCAAATACTACGATGGAGGGGAACGGTGCATCAAGGTGACTTACAACCATTCTCCGTACATGAAATTGGAATCCACGAGGATGCGGCTTATTATGCACCACGAAGAAAACGATCTTCTCCGGAGATACCATAACAAATGAAGCAAAGAAAGTTCGGGACAACGAAGAACACCGAAGTTCTAGTCCAACGATCGCTCACCACTCCCTTACGGCGAGATGGTGAAGGTTTCTCCACAACTCGCATCCGAGGTCGAGGCGGGGACGAGGTCGTGGTAGGAGACGTTAGGACGATTGGACGGAAAGCCGACCATCAATGTCGATTGGGAAGATAGTTCGAAGAAGAAAAAGAAATCGAACAAGAAGCGACGACAATAAGTCGAAAGAAGCCGCAATTCGAAATCCCTATTGAAGATGAAAGAAACGAAGAATATAAATCGATGTACGAGAAGATTAACCACTATGTACATACTTATGACCACGACCACGATCCATTCAATAAGATTGAGGGTATGGAGGTCGAAGAGGTACGTAGCGGTGGTGCAAAACCAATCAAATTCTACCGTGGTGCTTCTTCCTCCAAAACCGAAAATAATGTACAATTTGAAGATGCTACTTCATCGGAATTAATGGAATTGCCTTTTGAGTGGTACTCTCCCTGTGTTCGAAATTTAATTCGGCGTGGTTTCTTACCTAGACAATGGACAAAGGTCGATCACAACGTTTTGAAAATTTATGGAATAACTCCGGTCGTCCACCCGACTCGAAGCATGGTCTCGGATTCGGCACGGTAGGATCGGTTGATGATGCGAATTTTGCTTGGTTGTCACTTGCGAATCTAATGAAAGCTGCATGGAAACTACGGACGAACTCGAAGATTTACAAATTGGAGACGCTCCACGGAATTCGAAGAAGAAATCGAATCTACGATAGATGAATTAACGGAAGTTAACTTAGGTACTAGCGAAGAGCCTAGACCTACCTTTGTTAGCTCCTTACTCGATAAAGAAGACTCGAAGAAATAATCAAGTTATTAATGGAATTTAAAGACTGTTTTGCTTGGAGCTACGATGAGATGCCGGGATTAGCTCCGGAGGTCGCGGTCCATAAGCTAGGAGTGGATCCTACTTCCGTCCCGGTCGAGACGAGGTCCCGGAAGAATGCGTACTAGAAATCGAACAACAAGTCATAGCCGAAGTTAAAAAGCTAATAGACGCTAAATTTGTCCGTGAAGAACAATACCCGACTTGGTTAGCCAATGTAGTCCCGATCGGAAAGAAGAATGGTCGGATCGAGAATTTGTGTGGATTTCGAGAGATTTAAACAAGGCATGTCCGAAAGGATGAATTCCCTCTACCGATCCCGGAATTAATGATCGACATTGCTTCGACACATGAAATATTCTCATTCATGGATGGATCTTCGGGATACAACCGGATAAAAATGGCTCCGGAAGATGAAAAGCTTACGGCATTCGAACGCCGATCGGAGTATTTTGCTACACGGTGATGCCATTCGGATTGAAGAACGCGGGAGCAACCTACCGAGAGCAATGACGAGAATTTTTGATGATCTCATCCATAATCAAGTCGAATGCTACGTGGACGATGTGGTCATCGAAAGCAAAGTAAAGGACAACCACTTGTATGATTTGAGAATTGTTTTCGAACGATTAAGACAATTTAACCTTAAGATGAATCCCTTAAAATGCGCCTTCGGCGTCACCTCCGGGAAATTCTTAGGATTCGTTGTCCGACATCGTGGAATTGAAATCGACCCGGAAAAGATTAAAGCTATCTTAGAAATGCCGCCTCCCAAAACCTTAAAACAACTACGATCTTTTCGAGGGAAGGCGGCATATCTTCGACGCTTTATCTCAGACACTGTCGGGTAGGTGTCGGCCTTTCTCGGCACTAGTTAAAAAGGACGCCAAATTTATTTGGGAAGAGAAATGCCGAGAGGGCCTTCGAGGACATTAAACAATATTTAATGACACCTCTTGTCTTAGCGACCCCGGTCTCGGGTAGACCGCTAATACTTTATACCGCGGCTTTAGACGACTCTCTCGGAACCACTGTTAGCCGAGGTCGATGATGAGGGTAAAGAAAATGCTCTTTATTACCTAAGTCGTCGTTTACTTGCCGACGGAAATAAGGTATCCCGCAATTGAAAAGCATTGTTTGGCCACGATCTTCGCCGCTCAAGCTCGGGCATTACATGCTTTCTCATAAGGTCGACACTGATCTCGAAGTTTAATCCATTGCAATACTTGATGACTCGTCCAACGCTTTCCGGCGGACTTGTCGGATGGTCGATGATATTATTGCAATTCGATATAACTTTCGTGCCTCTCCGTCTTAGTAAAAGGACAAGTCTTAGCGAGACTTCCTTGCGGCACACCCTTTGCGGCGGAATCTCCTCTCGATGACGACTTGCCGGATGAACAAATAATGAACCTAGAAGACCTTGATGATCGACGTTGGGAATTATATTTCGACGGAGCATCTTCGGCGCACAAAGACGAAGAATCGCAAGTGATAGTGCCGGTAGGCGGGAATCGGGCTAATCTTTATAACACCGGAGCGGGGGATGTTAAGATACTCCTACCACTTGACGGAGCCGTGTACGAACAACGAAGCGGAATACGAAGCCCTCATAACGGGAGTGGAATTAACCATTCGAATGGGGATAACGGACATCGACATCTACGGGGATTCACGAGTTAATCATTCGACGAGATCGCCGGACAATACGAATTTTAAAACCAAGACTCGAGCAATACTTCCGGTATGCCATACGAGTTGTTGGAACAGATTCCGAATGTGACAATCTACAAAATTCCCGGAAAGAAACGCTTTAGCGGATGCGCTAGCCCGTCTCGCAAAAGAATTTGCTGTTTGCGAGATGAATCGGTAGAAGTGTCGGTTCGCGGACGCCGGGTCCTATCACGGCTTGACATAGACACGATACACGAATCGAGAAAAGGAAAAAGGATCGGTTGCGACGGTGACGAGAAAACACGGAAGATTGGCGACGGCCATTGATAGACTACACGCAAACGGGAAAGCTACCGGACGATAGGTCGCTAGCCCATCGGATCGAAAAGAACTGCGTCTACGCATTAGTAAACAATACGTTATACGGAAGGTCTTTTGATCAAATGTGGCTAAGGTGCCTAAGCGGGTCCGAGGCCCATGAAATTGTTAAGGAGGTGCATTCGGGACTCTGTGGCGCTCATCGATCGAGCCCGAAAATGAAAATGAAAATTAAAAGACTAGAGTGCTACGGCCCTCGATGATGACCGAGTCGCATGAAAATCGCCAGAGGCATCACCGATGCCGAGTGCGCGAGTGGTTCTACACCGACCTCCAAATGTGCTACATCCGACAATTGCATCGTGGCCATTTGAATGTTGGGGCACGGATATAGTGGGTCCGATAGAACCACCATCTTCGAAAGGACATCGCTTCATTCTTGCGGCTACGGATTACTTTTCTAAGTGGGCGAGGCGGTTCCGCTTAGAGAAGTGAAAGCACATCACGTACTTACAATTTTTCGAGAACCGAGTTGTTTACCGTTTCGGAGTGCCGCGCGAATCATCTCGGATAATGGGTCGGCATTCGGAAGCACGCAAATCAACAATTTTGTCGGGAGACACGGAATCGGCTAGCGATATTCAACAATTTACTACCCCGAAGCAAACGGCTGGCGGAAGCTTTTAATAAAACTCTCGTTCAAATTTTAAAGAAAACCTTGGACGATAATAAGAGAAATTGGCACGAGAAGTTGTTAGAAGCCTTATGGGCCTGCGGACAACCTTCGAACTCCTACGCAAGCTACACCTTACGCTACGGTGTATGGGTCCGAGCGATGTTACCTTTAGAGGTTCGGCTTCCTTCACTCGGAATTGCGGTTGCAAATAAAATCACAACGAAGAAAACGCCAAATTACGACTCGAAGAATTAGAGAGCACGGAAGGGAAAAGACTTGCGGCGCAACGGAATTTAGAACTATACCGAAGCTAAGATGGTTCGAGCCCATGACAAGCTGGTCCGCCGAGAACCTTGAAGTTGGTGATTTAGTTCTCGTTCTCAAAAGACCTATTCTTGCACACCGCGAGATAGGAGGAAAATTTGAACCCACTTGGGAAGGACCGTTTGTGGTTGAAGCGGTATACTCGGGAGGTTCCAACCAGCTAGTGAATTGCCAGGGAGAACGACATATGCTTCCGATCAATGGACGATACTTGAAAAAGTATTACGCTACCTGATGTTTCGAAGGAGTGAATTCTTCAGCCCTAAGAAACACGGGCGAAGTAATTACTTATGATTGGGTCCGAACACAAAAAATAATAAAATGTGCTAAAATAAATAAAATCCTGATAATAATTTTTTCCTTGTTTTCTTTTCCAAATCAAAATCTCTTACCTGATCTTATCCCACTTCATTCCTGTTAAGTTTAAAAATATAAGAATAATAAAAAAAATGTCTTTAATAAACATTTTCTTAATGTTCTTGTTCTTAGTACGACCCACGATCCTTTTCCTTGTCTTTTCGCGGGGAAATGTCGAACGGGCGGTTGGTCTGAACTTTAAGAATGGCGTAAGCCTTGCACTCGATGAAACGAGGGTGAAAGATGGAGCGATAATCGAGATTGACTCGGATTTCGCACCGGCGGGCCTACGATACGAGGAAAGTGACTCGGGTCCCGGTTGACGAGAAGAGCTGCTCGGACGGACGGTGATGAAAGTAGGTGGCCCAAGCCACCGATCCGACAACAAGAAAAGAAAGACAAACATTGAAGAAGATAAGAAAATGAAGTACGTAGTCGGCTACGGCGGAAGGCGAGCTTGTCGGCGCCGCGCCCACGGAGATTCGAAGTTCGAAGAGCTACTCTCACGACAACGCAACGAAGAAATAAGAATCGCCGTATCAAGTAAGATGTTAACAAAACTAGGCGCGGACCGGCGCGACGAGACCGATTGCTAATGTCGGTGCATACACTTCGAGGACACCGGTTCACCGGGAACTGAAGAAAGGAGGCCGGCTCCTAGGATGACGAAAGAACCGGGGAAATCTCCGGAAGATCGGAAGAAAGAAGGATACCACGCCACGGATAGAACCACCGATAACGCATGACCTTGTTGCGAAGCAACCCGGGGGATGTCCGACGAGCATCATCCACGAGGAGCCGAGGTATGCGGGAGAACGTGAAGGGATTGAACCGTATATCCCACAATATGTCACCGAGGCCTCGCCATCTGCAGATCATTCCGGAATACGAGCTGGAGAGAATGCAGAATGTTGAAAAGAAAACCTTTGAATACTTTGAGAGAATTAAAGGCAGACGAATCAATATACTAGAAGGCCTCGAGCTACATACAGATGTATTCTCAGAGTATGAACAGCAGCAAATCGTGGATTGCATCCGGGATTTGAAAAGAATGGGCCGAGCGGGCCGCCTAAGGTAAAACACATACTCGGAACCCCGGAGATGGATGCCGGGGAAGGGAAGAATCACAATACGATGTGGATGCTTGTTACAACTTTGCGGAGGACGGGAAGGGAAACCCACGGGAATACTCCGTCATGGGCGAGTGGATGCGATGCCATTAGTCATCGAGAGAATGGTAAAGAGATTGATAACATGGAGAGTGCTGCCGGCGGATCGCATACCCAATGGTGCATCATCGACATCTACGAAACGGGGTGATTGCATACCCCACACATAGATCACCACGACTTTGTCGGACCTTTACTGCACAGTCTCTTTCTGAGCGAGTGTAACATCATGTTCGGATCGACCTTCGGATAGCGGAGTCCGGGTGAGTTACGAGGGCCGGTAAAGATACCTTTGCCGGTAGGTTCCGTCATGATGCGAAGGGCAACGGAGCGGATATCGCTAAGCATTGCATACCGGGAGTACCGAGTGAAGCGGATCTCGGTTACGTTCGGAAGGATGGATGACGGGAAGACACCTTACCATTTCCGGCCGGACCCGGAGCTAGAGAGCCTCCGGCCTTACGAGTGCGTGAGTTACATGGAAAATATCACACCTCCGATGTACATCCATACGGCATCCTTGCCAAGGATGGCTTGGAAGGTGATGTTATTGACCATGTACCCCATTATTCAGACATGGATTTTTGACGAGATGCTTCTTTGGATGGATCAACAAAGATCATACACGAGTCCGTTTTGAGTTTACATGGATTGTATGAAATATATTCCGGATCAAGATGTATGATGTATCTTCTACATGATTGGAATGAAAGTGACCATGTCACATTTTTGGCCTTCACCTCTTTTGTGCAAATTGATTGGGAAACGCCGTTAAAGTTAAATGAACTTCGAACGAAAGAACGAGAAAAGGAATAAAAAAAGAGAATAAAAGAAAACTTTCCTTAAAAAAAAAATCTAAAAAAAATGACAAACACCAAATTCACATGAACATTAAATAAACGATAAAATAAAATTTGAATCATTAAAAGATAAACAAAATCAACATAAATGTTAAATCAAATTCTCAATCAAATTTCAAATGTGATCTTCCAAATTTCAAATTCAATCTTTCCAGATTCCAAATCTCTATCAAATTCGATCTTCCAGATCTTAAATCAAATCTCAGTCAAATTTCAAATTTCAAATTCGATCTTTCCAGATCTCACATCAAATCTCAGTCAAATTTCAAATCTCAAATTCGATCTTTCCAGATCTCACATCAAACCTCCATCAAATTCAAACTTTTGGGTCGAGGATTTTACATCCAAGCTGCTTACTGCTTTAGGATTCTTTCCCTATTGCTTTGAAATACATCAAATTCGAACTTTTGGGTCGAGGATTTTACATCAAGTACCTGCTTGCTAGGATTCTTTCCTGTTGCCTTTGAAATACATCAAATTCAAACTCTTGGGTCGAGGATTTTACATCCGAGAGCTGCCTTTGCTTAGGATCCTTTCCCTGTTGCCTTGAAATACATCAAATTCAAACTTTTGGGTCGAGGATTTTACATCCGAAGCTACCTTTGCTTTAGGATTTTTCCCTATTGCCTTTGAAATACATCAAATTCGAACTTTTGGGTCGAGGATTTTACGTCGAAGCTGCCTTGCTTTAGGATTCTTTCCCTATTGCACTTTGAAATACATTAAATTCAAACTCTTGGGTCGAGGATTTTACATCCAAGATTGCCTTGCTTTAGGATTCTTTCCCTGTTGCCTTTGAAATACATCAAATTCAAACTTTTGGGTCGAGGATTTTACATCCAAGATCGCCTTGCTTTAGGATTCTTTCCCTATTGCACTTGAAATACATCAAAATCAAACTCTTGAGGTTAAGGATTTTACATCAATACCGCATTACTGCGAGATCTTTCCTCATTGTAATGATCCAATCCAATCGATTCGATCTTCTTTTGGGGTTGAAGATGTTACATCTAAAACTTGAAAATTCCAATTTTCATTTCAAATCGAAATCCTTCAAATTAATCTTGACAAACTTGAATCTAAATTAAAACTCCAAATTGAAATCTAAACTCACACATCATGACTTAAACATGAAACAAAATAAAATCTAAATCGAAATTCTCCCAAATCATGTGATTTGGGATTCACCTCCTTTTCCTTTCCCCAGCGAGAGTTCAAGAATCTCCAGTTCCAGAGATATACTTGACACTCCCCAGCTGAACTCTTCTACTTCGTCCTAAGTTTGTTACTTGGACATCTGTGTTGGTTTTGTTGATCGCTTCGGTCAACACCAATACGCGCGGTGTGCTCCGTCGGCTCACCACACCTATTGGGAGTCCATTTGTTGACCTCATTTTTTATGAGGTCTTCTCTTCTTCTTTTAGTGCTTAGGATCTAGCCTTAGGCTTTTCCTTTGACTATCTTAGAGGATTAGAATTGGGACCCACCTTTTAGAAATTCAAACCACTTCTAAACTCCTGCAAACTCCACAAACTTTCTATTGTAGACCCCTAATCACCTAGAGGGTTGAAATCGAAATGTGGAAGTTTAAAGGATGAGTTCTATAGGACTCTTTGGCCTTGGGAGCTGCCTACAGGTGGCTCTAGTGCGGTGAAGGGTTGACTTGCACACACACCACACCTACACACTACACTTTCACACACTTCCTAAAAACACACCCATACCCGACTTGACCTCCGACTCATGTAGGTGATTCACATGGATGGTCGCTTAACCCACTAAGCCCTTGGCTAAGAGGGTTAGGAACAACATAGTGAATGCCTCAAATGAGTCCCTTCATGGCTCATGTGGGCTTGATATGGCTTCATGGCTCAACAAAAATGATTTCATTCCACTTACATCCACCCGATCTTCAATTTTCCAAATTTTCGATTTTGACCCAGGGACCACACGCCATTAACATACCAAAGCCTGAATAGCCAAATTTCTCGAAAATTTCCAAATCACCCAAAATTCTCCAAAATCATTCCCAAACATTTCCACATCACTCAAATTGATCATCCATACCCAAAAATATCAAAAATTCCAAAAATACCTCCCGATACCCTCCAAATACCCAAAATACCCCTCCTAGCCAAAAAATCCAAAAATTCGAGAAAATTCCCAGAAAATTCCAGAAAATCCTAAATGTTCCCAATTTTATTTTGTTCAACTACACCATGGGCCAATTTTGTCAATTTACCCTACTTTTGTCAAAACCCCGATTTGACACATTTTAACCACTAAGTGAACCCAATGTCGAAAACCTAACCTACCCGATTGACCCAAATTCTGGTCTAATTCAATTCTAAACTTCAATTCAACATCCCCAACACCAATTTAGACCAAATCCAAGCCCAATTTGATTGAAATTTGGATCCAATTTCACTTTTGGCCTTAAAGCCCAATTTGGACCCATGACCCAAACTTAGCCCAAACTCACCCAATTCAACTCAATTAACCCCAAATCTTTTCTAAACCTTCCTTAACATCCCCATAAAACACTAACATGATTTGCCCAAGATTTTGATCCAAACCCCACTCAAATTCAACCCAAAGCTAAAAGGCTCATTTTCGACCTAAACCCAAACCTAACCCAAATGAGCCCAAACCCCAAAATCAAAACCCATCAAAGCCAAAACCTCTTTGAAACACTCCCATAAATATTTCCCAACATTAATTTTACATCAATTTCAACCCTAGCCCAACATTGGCCCAAGTTAGCCCAATTTGACCTACATAGGCCCACTTACGATTAAACCCAAATTCAAACCAATTCAAGTCCAAATCACACCAAATTAACTCCAAACCACTCATGACACATCCCTAAACCAAACTCAACAATTATTTGGCCCAACCTCTTTACAAAATTTCTATCCATAAATTCATTTTCAAACCTAAAAGCCCACTTCCCTAAACCTTCTAAAAGCCATTTCCACCAAATACAAAAGCCCAAATTTGGCCCTAAAGCCCACATGACATTTCCATTTGCCATCCATTTAATCAAAGCCATTCCCTAAGTTATAATTCCATCATCAAACAATTCCAAATCAAGCCACATACAAATTCACATCAAAATATCAAAATTTTTCTTAAATCCATTTACATGAAATTGACTTGACTTTTCCCGAAGCCAAAGGTGAGCCATGAAGCCATGCATGAGCCACATGGAAGCCATGAGAGCCTCTTTACATGTCACCATACCATATTGGGTAGGAAGGAGGGCCCCTTTCCTTAATCCACTAAAGCTCATTAACCTTAATCATGATTCACTAAACCTAAATTTAATCCAAATATATTTGGATGGAGACTTCTCCATGCTAAACCAGCTGATCCCTTTGATCCCCCACAGCACCCAAAGCCACCTTGAAGGGTGCACCAAGCCCAAATGGGTGAGTTGACCCATTTAGACCCAAAAACTAGCCACTGCCCCATTCTACTTTGGATCAAAGCCTTTACACTTGGCATTTGCCAATTGCTTGCACAAACACCCAGCCCTGACCCACCTGACCCTGAGGGTGACCCTTGCCTGCCGGCCAGCCACCCCAGTCGCCGGAAAACTCCATGGCCGAGAGGTCCGAGTCAATCCGAGCTTGGAATTCTCACCTGTCGAGGCTGCCCCATGCCCGGTGGCCATTGCAGCTGTTCTTCACTTGCCATGAGCGGTGATCCCGGCCCCTCGGCTCCCCCTGGGAGGCCCTCCAGCCGCCTCTATTTAAACTCCCCACCTCTCGGCCATGAGGAGGTCTTGAACCGAATGTCGGCATATTTTTAGGTTATGTGTTTTATTTTGAAAAGGGGGTCACCTACAGAAGTTGTCGGCGAATTTTCGTATTTTAAATTTAATTTAAATATATATATAGTTTAAAAGATAACATTTGATTTTGAAAGTAATTTTAAATTTAAAAGTTTTAAGATATGAAATCAAGCCGATCTCACATCCCGAATAGTTTATATAAACGAGCGCCGCACCACGAGCCGTGTATCTATCCCGAAGAATAGACACACTGTTTAATGATGGGGCTCGGTTAAATAAACTAGAAGATTTGTGACATCCGTTTGGTCTGCGAACCAATTTTTTTTAAGCCGACAAATTCCCCTGCTTAATATGAAAGCATTAAACAGGGTTTATATTACACAGGTTCTTTAAAATTCCATATAAGGGCAAGCCCTATAGTTAATTACATCTTAAGTGACGGGAATCACCTAAGAAAACTCTCGATAATAATCGATAATTCTGCTCTCAAGAATTTCAAAGTTTAAGTTTTCGAAAGGATTGAATTTTTGAATCTCGATAGGGAATGGATCAAGTTTGGAACATTTTATTTTGGGAATTCGAAAGGAAGAAAAGTAGGAGAAATTACAGATTCGAAGCGAACTTCGGTAATCTCCCGACTATCCTATTGTTTGGCTTGGATTTAGGAAAGTCCTAATGTTCATTTAATGTTTTAATCTTGCCAATTTTAATTAATTAGGGCTTATATTTATATGATAGAATCATACAAATAGCACTGGAAGATATGAGGGTTTATGTCGTATCGGACGACTACCTCGGAATCTAAGACCGGTTAGGGCTTAATTTGCGATGCAAATGCCTAACGAAGAGTTGAGGATTTATGTTGCACTAGAGCAAACTACCTCGAAGTCCTATGGCTTTGTTGTTTAATTCTAGGAAAGTTTTGCGAAGTGGGTTCGAGTTTCTTTGACGACGATGGCCGTGCTTGCCCACCATGCTCCGAGCTCCTTGTTGTTGCGAGAGGTTTAGTTTTAGAAGTCATAAATCGAGGAGATGAGAGAAGTGTTTGGTTTAAGGAAAGTCTTAATTTCCATGTGTTTTTAACATTTTAATTAAAACGGATCTTAAAGTTGATTAAACGAGACCGATTAAGATCCCGCGGTTCCGTCATCCGGACATCGTTATTTTCATCGAATTCACTTAGTCCAGATGAATTTGCTAAACTCAACTAGTTAAGTTCCGCACTTTCATTTGGACCGTGGGAAATCCCGTTAGCAACACGTGGGTTACATCATCCGAGGTATTCCCGATCATTCAATGAGACGTTTTAATTCAGTTGTAATTGTAGTTTTGTGTTTCTGTTTGTGATTAAATTTTGAGTTGTTTTATATTTTGAAGTGTTGTGGAGGTGAATTTTATCTTGTAGTGTCTTTTAATTTAGTTATGGGTTTCAGTTTTGGTTTCTGTCCTAAAGGTGTAGGTTTTCATGCAACAGTTGTTTATCATGCAAGAAAAGTAAGTGCGATGCGATTAAATAAATTGCCGTAAAGTAAATCGCAATAAAATAAAAGCGTACCCGGAGGGTCTTCCCGTCATCAAGCTGCACTTAAAACACAGTTAGCATATTTAAGCATTTTAAAGTAAGTTCCTAGGTAAAGCTAAGGTAAGGGTTATGGTTTTCTACCAAATTCCTAATCCTATAGCTAGTCATTTCCTATGACGTCTAGGTTCCTTGTGTTTTTGGTTTGAAGACGATTTTTTTCATCAAAGAACAATTAAGTTCGATTGTTCTTATAAATATCCTATCATATTGAGGAAGTGCTTAAGAAGAATCTTAAACATCTTTTCGATATTCCTAGGATTGTTTTAAGTCGAAATGAATTTAATTATGTAAATGAATCGATCGTCCGAGGTTTTCGAGTTTTGTTAACTTGCTTCGGTGAACTAGGATATTTGAATGTCCTATAAGTGAAGTAACACTTCATTTAATATTACGTTTAGGAGTTATGATAACTAAAGCTTTTGAGGGTAAAATGATATTTAATGATTTGTGATTCAAATTTAAGTTCAAATTAATGATTTAAGTTTGGAATAGTGTTGAAGTTATCTTGGATTTATTTTTGAATTCTTCATGTCTTTATATTTAATTTAATTTAATTTAATTTAACTTAATTTAATGTGATGTGGTTTAATTTAATTTAATTTAACTTAAGTTAATTTAATGTAATATGATTTAGTTTAATTTAATTTAATTTAATTTAATTTACTTTTTAATTTAATTTAATTTAATTTAATTTAATTTAATTTAATATAGTTTGGTTTGATGTTACATTAAATTAATTTGATTTAATTTAATTTTTAATTTAATTTGATTTAATTTAATTCTTAATTTAATTTAATTTTTTAATTTAATTTTTAATTTGATTTAATTTAATTTAATTTAATTTTTAATTTGATTTAATTTAATTTAATTTAATTTTTAATTTGATTTAATTTAATTTAATTTAATTTTTAATTTAATTTAATTTAATTTAATTTAATTTAATTTAATTTTTAATTTAATTTAATTTAATTTTATTCATTTTAATTTTAATTAAAGAGTTCAATTATTTAATTTTAGTTTAATGATTAAGTCTTTCAATGTTTTAAATTTGAATTATCATTTTGATTAAGAATTAAACATTAATGAAATGATTAATTTAGGGATTTTTAAATTAAAGAATAAATCTCTTCCTAATAATATCCCTATTTTAATAATTCCAATCTTATTATTCTTCCAAATTTAATCAATCATTTAATTAAAGTTTAATCATTTTAAATTGCTTAATGGGTTTCTACCCTTCAATTATTAAATTTCAATCATCCAAATCAGATTAGGATCAAATATTTTACCTATTAATTTTTTATTAAACCTAAAGTTTTAATTAAGGATTAAAAGAAATTTAATTACCACTTTACCCTTTAAGCTTAATAATTTCATAACTCACTAAATTGAACTCAAATGAACTTGAAATTTTTATGTGACTTTACTCATATGTTAATAAAGACATTAGAGGAGAAAATGTGATTTTTCTGTATTTAATTTATTTATATAATTATTTTTGGTGGAAAATAAGGATTTCCAAGGAAAATTTAATAACATGACCAAGGAAAAGTTTCTGTCCTTAAGAAAATTATGGGACATTCCTAATGACCAGAGGACCACTTGGACCAAATTTTGTGATTTTTGAATTATATTTTATTTATTAGAATTATTTTAAGTTCTGGAGTATTAATTAATTTAAAAATAAAATAAATGTTGAAAAATGAATTTTATGTTTTTCAAAATCTCTCTGATATCAAGGATTCCAGAGAACCAAATTTTACAATTTTCTGATTTTTCTTTGATTTATTATAATTATTTTAGTGAAAATGCTAGAAAATACATTTTTTAATTTTAAAATTACCCTAGAACTTTAAAAAAATTAATATCTCACCAAATAGGCCTAAGAAAAATATGGGGTTTGTTCCTAAGTGATTAAAATTCAAAATATGACATTTTGGTGAATTTTATTATTTTTGTGATTTTTATTATTTTTTAATTATTAAAAATATTAAAATAATATTAAAAATCAACTTTTTTAGAAAATTGAAATTTTAATTTTCTTAAATTCCCCTGATATCAGAGAGGCTCTAAAACCAATTTGGTGAATTTTTGAAAGGTATTTTGAAAGTTATGAATTTTTAAAGTTTAAAATGACTAAATGGCTTAATCGACCCAATTAATAGGGCTAACCAAGTCCAATTGACTTCAAACTTTTATGGTGGGTTCCTCTGATCCTAAAGGTCAGTGGAGAATTGATTTCAAGTCAATTTGATCTATGGTTAACTCTAATTAATTAGAGACCTATTTTGAGTGTTTAAGCCGATTAGGGTTGTCTAAAATGAACTAACCCAAAGCTATTTTTCCTAGGGTTCTCCGGTCATAAGGAACATCACCAAATTTTCCTAGAATTTATTTCACAACATGCTATTTATTGGAATTAAAATACTCAAAACGGTGACATGAATTTGAAAAATCAATAACTCTTCATAGGGATGGCCTCGACTTTGGAAAATTCGGGGAATGTTCCCGAATTCGGAGGCTTCAAAAGCCACTATGGTCTCATGCCATGGTGAATTGTATACATGCATGGAGAATTAAATGTATGCAGAGAGTAAATAAATTATAAAAAATAAAATACTTGATGAAATTAAATGATTTCTTTTCCACATTATTCTCCTCTGATTCAGCGAGCGAGAGGGTATTTTTATTTTATTTTTCGATTTTCCTACACAAAGTTATGAATTTTTGAAGTTTAGGGAATTAAATAAATAGAAAATACCCCTAATTTTCTACTTATCCACGCGGCGCCGCGTCATCCTTAACATCTCCGAAGGCGCGCGCGTCGCGATCCCATTCGACGCCGCCATCCGCGTCGGCGCTCCGGGACCCGCTTGTATCGTTCCGTCTCCTCATCCGGCGCGATCACGGCCGTCCGTCCGCGCGTGTATTAAATGGACGGCATCCGTTCATCGTCCCAGTGTCCTCGCCCGAGAGCCGTCCACACTAAATCCACTAATATCTCACTCGATACTCGATGGATTTTCATGTTCTTATGCTCTATGGATTCGTCTTGAAGAGACGAACACATCTATACGGTTATCACGCATTGAAATTAAAGCATTTGAAATGGAGAATCTCCGGAAGCTCGGGATGAAGAATTAGTTCATACCTTTGCTGCGAGAGGTGAAGCCTCGATCGAGAGATGTTCGGCACGTTCGTTGGAGTCTGCGGGAGGCTAGGGATGAAGCACGGGGATGTGGTGAATTGCTGAGGTGTGATTTCCACCAAGGTCGATCACTAACCTTTGGAGTACGGAACAAGCTGGGTGGCTCTGGAGATGGGGCTTTTGTCTGGTGGACACCTTCTCTTGGTACGGTGAAGGTGTAGGACCAATCGATTTGAGGATTGATCCTTTGTGGAGAAGTGTCCTGGTTTTGGGTGGAATTTCGGTTGAGAAATTGGATTTTGTCGGTGGGGGTTAGGGCGAATTGACAGCTGGGGATCAAGCTGCTCTAAGGGTGGAGAAGGGTTTGGAACAATTTTGGCGAGTTTCGGCAAGGTTTGTGCAACTCTCCTTCATGGCCGTGAGGGGGTGGTGTTTAAATAGGAGAGGGTGGAGGGCCTCCAGGGAGAGTTAGGGCTTTGGATCACTTTGCTTAGGTCGAGGAAGAACAGCCATGCTATCCATTTGGGTTGAGACGAGTCGGCGATGGAGAATTTCAATGTTGGCTCACATGTGAGCTTTCGGCCATGGTGTTTTCCGGCGGCACAGTGGTGGCCGGCCGGGCATGGGTCACCCTCGAGGTTCGGGTGGGTCGGGGCTTGATGTTTGTGAAGGCGATTGGTGGTTGCCATGTGTAAAGGGTTTGAATCGAAGTGGAATGGGGTAAGGGTGTATTTTGGCTCAAATTGGTCAAATGCATGGATTGGGCTAGGTGCACCTTCCCATGGCTAGTTTGGAGTCTGAAGATAAAGTGGTTTAGGTCGGCATAATTAGTGGGGAAGGGTCACCATCCAAGTACGATTAAGTTTAAGCGAGGTTTAGTGGAGTCATGGAAGTGGCTAATCCCTTTAAGGGAATATGGAAAGGGCCTCCTCCTCTTGCCATCTTGGGTATGGTGAGGTGGAAAGTAGATCCCATGGCTCTCATGTGGCTCATGCATGGCTTCATGGCTCATCTTTGGCTTGGGAAAAGTTTAGTCGACTTTCATGAGGAAGGATGTTGAAATTTTTGATGGATTTAAGGAGAATTGTCATAAGGCTTGATTTGGATTTATTTGGTGATAGATTTTAGAACTTAGGAAGTGTTTTAAATCAAAGGGATGATGAGAGGAATTTCATGTGGGCTTTGTTATGGACTTTGGGCTTTTGTATTTGGTGGAAATGGGCTTTTAAGAAGGTTTAGGGAAGTGGGCTTTTAGGTTTGAAAATGAATTTATGGATAGAAATTTTGTAAAGAGGTTGGGCCAAATAATTGTTGAGTTTGGTTTAGGGATGTGTCATGAGTGTTTTGGAGTCAATTTGGTGTGATTTGGACTTGAATTGGTTTGAATTTGGGTTTAATTGGTAAGTGGACCTATGTAGGTCAAATTGGGCTAACTTGGGCCAATGTTGGGCTAGAGTTGAAATTGATGTAAAATTAATGTTGGGAAATGTTTATGGGAGTGTTTCAAAGAGGTTTTGGCTTTGGTTAGGTTTTGATTTTGGGATTTGGGTTCATTTGGGCTAGGTTTGGGTTTAGGTCGAAAATGGGCCTTTTAGCTTTGGGTTGAATTTGAGTGGGGTTTGGATCAAAATCTTGGGCAAATCATGTTAGTGTTTTGTTTATGGGGATGTTAAGGAAGGTTTAGAAAAGATTTGGGGTTAATTGGAGTTGAATTGGGTGAGTTTGGGTTAGGTTTGGGTCATGGGTCCAAATTGGGCTTTAAGGCCAAAAGTGAAATTGGATCCAAATTTCAATCAAATTGGGCTTGGATTTGGTCTAAATTGGTGTTGGGGATGTTGAATTGAAGTTTAGAATTGAATTGGACCAGAATTTGGGTCAATTGGGTAGGTTAGGTTTTGACATTGGGTTCACTTTGGGTTAAAATGGGTCAAATTGGGGGTTTTGACAAAAGTAGGGTAAATTGACAAAATTGGCCCATGGTGTAGTTGAACAAAATGAAATTGGGAATATTTGGGATTTTCTGGAATTTTCTAGGAATTTTCTAAATTTTTGGATTTTTTGGCTAAGAGGGGTATTTTGGGTATTTGGAGGGTATTGGGAGGTATTTTTGGAATTTTTGATATTTTTGGGTATGGATGATCAATTTGAGTAATGTGGGAATGTTTGGGATTGATTTTGGAGAATTTTGGGTGGTTTGGAAATTTTTGAGAAATTTGGGTATATTCGGGGCTTTGGGTAGGTTAGCGGGTGTAGGGTCCGGGGGTCGAAAATTGAAAATTTGGAAAATTGAAGATTGGGTGGATGTAAGTGGAATAAAATCATTTTGGTTGAGCCATGAAGCCATATCAAGCCCACATGAGCCATGAAGGGACTCATTTGAGGCATTCGTTATGTTGTTCACTAACCGCTCTTGCTGAGGGCTTAGGGGTTAAGGACCATCCATGTGAATCACTCACATGAGTCGGGAGGTCGAGTTAGGTATAGGTGTGTTTTTAGGGAGTGTGTGAAAGTGTAGTGTGTAGGTGTAGTGTGTGTGCAAGTCGACCCTTCACCGGACCGAGGCCACCGGGGCGATCACTGAGGCCGAAGAGTCATATGGGAACTCATCCTTTAAACTTCCGCATTTGATTTCGACCCTCCAGGTGATTAGGGGTCTACGGTCGAGTTTGTGGAGTTTGCGGGGAGTTTAGAAGTGGTTTGAATTTCTAAAGGGTGGGTCCCGATTCTAATCCTCTAAGATAGTCGAAGGAAAAGCTGAAGGCTAGATCTAAGCACTAAAGAAGAAGAGAAGACCTCATCGAAAATGAGGTCGACAAATGGACCCCCGATAGGTGTGGTGGTGACGGAGCACACGCGCGTATTGGTGTTGACCGAAGCGATCAACAAAACCAACACGGATGTCCAGTGACAAACTTAGGACGAAGTAGAAGAGTTTCGATTTGGGGAGTGTCGAGTATATCTGCAGGACCGGAGATTCTTGAACTCTCGGCGGGAAAGGAAAAGGAGGTGAATCCCAAATCACATGATTTGGGAGAATTTCGATTTAGATTTTATTTTGTTTCATGTTTAAGTCATGATGTGTGAGTTTAGATTTCAATTTGGAGTTTTAATTTAGATTGAAGTTTGTCGAGATTAATTTGAAGGGATTTGATTTGAAATGAAAATTGGAATTTTGAAGTTTTAGATGTAACATCTTGACCCCAAAAGAAGATCGAATCGATTGGATTGGATCATTACAATGAGGAAAGATCGCAGAGTAATGCGGTATTGGATGTAAAATCCTTAACCTCGAGAGTTTGATTTTGATGTATTTCATTGCGATAGGGAAATGATCCTAAAACGATACGGTCTCGGATGTAAAATCCTTAATCCGGAAATTTGATTTGATGTATTTCGGTGCGATAGGGAAAGAATCCTAAAGCGGTGCGGTCTTGGATGTAAAATCCTCGACCCAAAAGTTTGATTTTGATGTATTTCGGTGCAATAGGGAAAGAATCCTAAAGCGGTGCGGTCTTGGATGTAAAATCCTCGACCCGAAAAGTTTGATTTTGATGTATTTCGGTGCGATAGGGAAAGAATCCTAAAGCGAGTGCGAGTCTTGGATGTAAAATCCTCGACCCAAGAGTTTGAATTTGATGTATTTCGGTGCGATAGGGAAAGAATCCTAAAGCGGTGCGGTCTTGGATGTAAAATCCTCGACCCAAAAGTTTGAATTTGATGTATTTCGGTGCTGATAGGGAAAGAATCCTAAAGCGATGCGGTCTTAGATGTAAAATCCTCGACCCAAGAGTTTGAATTTGATGTATTTCAGTGCAATAGGGAAAGAATCCTAAAGCAGTGCAGTCTTGGATGTAAAATCCTCGACCCAAAAGTTGATTTTGATTGAGGTTTGATGTGAGATCTGGAAAGATCAAATTTGAGATTTGATAGAGATTTGGTTTAAGATCTGGAAGATCGAATTTGAGATTTGATAGAGATTTGGAATGCGGAAAGATTGAATTTGAAATTTGGAAGGATGAGTTTGAACTCGGTTGAAATTTGATTTAAGATTTGATTTGAAATTTGGAAGATCACATTTGAAATTTGATTGAGAATTTGATTTAACATTTATGTTGATTTTGTTTATCTTTTAATGATTCAAATTTTATTTTATCGTTTATTTAATGTTCATGTGAATTTGGTGTTTGTCATTTTTCTTTTAGATTTTTTTTTTTAGGAAAGTTTTCTTTTATTCTTTTTTTATTCCTTTTACGTTTCTTTGTTCGAAGTTCATTTAACTTTAACGGCGTTTCCCGATCAATTTGCACAAAAGAGGTGAAGGCGAAAAATGTGACATGGTCACTTTCATTCCAATCATGTAGAAGATACATCATACATCTTGATACGGAATATATTTCATACAATCCATGTAAACTCGAAACGGATTTGTGTATGATCTTTGTTGATCCATCCGAAGAAGCATCATCGAAAATCCATGTACGAATAGTGGGGTACATGGTCGATAACATCACCTTCCAAGCCATCATTGGCAAGGATGTCGTATGGATGTACATTGGAGATGTGATATTTTCCATGTAACTCGCGGCTCGTAAGGCCGGAGGCTCTCTAGCTCGGGTGCAGTTGGAAATGGTAAGGTGTCTTCCTGTCGTCCATCCTTCGAAAGTAAGCGAGATCCGCTTCATTGGTACTCCTGGTATGCAATGCTTAGCGATATCCGCTCCGTTGCCCTTCGGTATCATGACGGAACCTACCGGTAATGGTATCTTTACGGCCCTCGGAACTCACACAGGCACTGTATCCGGAGGTCGGATCCGAACATGATGTTACACTCGCTCGGGAAAGAGGCTGCGAGAAGGTCGACAAAGTCATGGTGATCTATGTGTGGGGGTATGCGATCACCTTGTTTGTAGATGTTGATAATGCGGTATTGGGTATGCGATCTGCGGCGGTACCCTCCATGTTATCGATCTCTTTACCATTCTCTTGATGACTAATGGCATCGGATCCACTTGCCCATGACGGAGTATTCCGGTGGGTTTCCCTTCTGTCCTCATGAAAGTTGTAACGGCATCCACATTGTATTGTGATTCTTCCTTTCCACGGCATCCATCTCCGGGGTTACGAGTATGTGTTTTCCCTTAGGCGGCCCGCTCGGCCCATTCTTTTCAAATCCGGATGCAATCCACGATTTCTTCTTGTTCATACTGCGAGAATACGTACGTATGTAGCTCGAGGCCTTCAGTATATTGATTCGTACTGCCTTTAATTCTCTCGAAGTATTCAAAGGTTTTCTTTTCGACATTACGCATTCTCTCCGGCTCGTATTCGGAATGATCTGCGGATGGCGAGGCACAGTGACATATTGTGGGATATACGGTTCAATCCCTTCACGTTCTCACTGCATACCTTGGCTCCTCGGGGATGATGCACTGTCGGGACATCCCCGGGGTTGCTACGCGACAAGGTCGTGCATCATTGGTGGTTCTATCCGGTGGCGTGGTAGCCTTCTTTCTTCGATCTTCGAAGGTTTCCACAGTTCTTTACGTCATCCTAGGAGGTGGCCTCCTTTCTTCGGGTTCTCGGTGAGCCGGTGTCCTTGAAGTGTATGCAGCGACATTAGCTAGCTTGTCTCGTTGCGGCTGGTCCATGACTAGTTTTGTTAACATCTTACGGATACGGCGATTCTTATTTCTTCGTTGCGTTCGTTGTGAGAGTAGCTCTTCGAACTTCTTGAATCTCTGTGGGCGCGGCGGCGGCAAGCTGCGCCTGCGCTGTAGCGACTACGGACTTCATTTTCTTATCTTCTTCGATGTTTGTCTTTCTTTTCTTGTTGCTTAGATTGGTGGCTTGGGCCACCCATTTTCATCCTTGTCTGTCCGGGCGGTTCTACTCGGTCAGCCGGGACCCGGTCACTTTCCTCGTGCTTGTAGGCTGCTGGTGCGAAATCCGAGTCGATCTCGATTATCGCTCCATCCTTCACCCTCTTTTCATCGAGTGCGAGGCTTACGCCATTCTTAAAGTTCGGGACCAGCCGCCGCTCGACATTTCCTGCGAAAAGACAAGGAAAAGGATCGGGGATCTGTACTAAGAACAAGAACATTAAGAAAATGTTTATTAAAGACATTTTTTTTTATTATTCTTATATTTTTTAAACTTAACAGGAATGAAGTGGGATAAGATCAGGAAAGAGATTTTGATTTGGAAAAGAAAACAAGGAAAAAATTTATTATCAGGATTTTATTTATTTTAGCACATTTTTGTCATTTTTTGGGCTCGGACCCAGTCATAAGTAATCACTTCACCCGTGCTTCTAGGGATGAAAAGTTCATTCCTTCGAAACATCAGGTAGCGTAATACTTTTTCAAGTATCGTCCATTGATCGGAAGCATATGTCGTTCTCCCTGGCAATTCACTAGCTGGTAGGAACCTCCTGAGTATCTTGCTTCGACCACGAAACGGTCCTTCCCGAGTGGGTTCAAATTTTCCTCCTATCTTGCGGTGTGCGAGAATAGGTCTTTTGAGAACGAGAACTAAATCACCAACTTTGAAGGTTCTTGGGCGGACCAGTCTGTCATGGGCTTGAACCATTTTAGCTTGGTATAATTCTAGATTCTGTTGCGCTGCAAGTCTTTTCCCTTCCAGGCTCTCTAATTCTTCGAGTCGTAATTTGGCGTTTTCTTCTGTTGTGATTTTATTTGCAACTGCAATTACGAGTGAAGGAAGGCTGAACCTCTAAAGGTAACGCTTGCCTCGGACCCATACACCGGAGCGTAAGGTGTAGCTTGCGTAGGAGTTACGAAGGTTGTCCGGTAGGCCCATAAGGCTTCTAACAACTTCTCGTGCCAATTTCTCTTATTATCGTCCAAGGTTTTCTTTAAAATTTGAACGAGAGTTTTATTAAAAGCCTCGGTTAGGCCGTTTGCTCTTGGGTAGTAAATTGTTGAGTATCGCCGGTCGATTCCGTGTCTCACGACAAAATTGTTGATTTGCGTGCTTCGAATGCGACCCATTATCCGAGATGATCTGCGCGGCACCCCGAAATGGTAGACAACTTGGTTCTTAAAAAGCGTAGCACGTGGTGTGCTTTCACTTCTCTCAAGTGGAGCCGCCTCTGCGCACTTGGAAAAGTAATCTGTAGCCGCAAGAATGAAGCGATGTCCTTTTGAAGATGGTGGTTCTATTGGACCCACTATATACGTGCCCCGACATTCGAATGGCCGCGATGCGATTGTCGGATGTAGCACATTTGGAGGTTGGTGTAGAATCACTCCAGTGCACTTGGCATTGGTGACGGCTCTTGGCGATTTTCATGCGGTCGGTCATCATCGAGGGCCGGTAGTACCTAGTCTTTTAATTTTCATTTTCATTTTCGGGCCCGTCGATGAGCGCCACGAGTCCTGAATGCACCTCCTTAACAATTTCACGGGCCTCGGACCCGCTTAGGCACCTTAGCCACATTTGATCAAAAGACCTTACGTATAACGTATTGTTTACTAATGCGTAAGACGAGTTCTTTTCTTGATCCGATGGGCTAACGACCTATCGTCGGTAGCTTTCTGTTTGCGGGTAGTGCATCGATGGTTGTCGCTTGATCTTCGTGTTTTTACATCCTTCTCTGCAATTGATCCTTTTTCCTTTTCGATTTGTGTATCGTGTACATGTCGAGCCGTGATAGGACTGACGTCCAGTGAGCGACACTTCTGCTTGATTCATCTTGCAAACGAGGCAAATTCTTTTGCGAGACGAGCTAGCGCATCTGCTAAAGCGTTTTCTTTTACGGGAATTTTGTAGATTGTCACATTTGGAATGCTGTTCAACAATTTGTATGACATCTTAGAAGTATTGCTCGAGTCTTGGTTTTAAAATTCTGTATTGTCCGTGATACGTTGAATGATTAGCTTGTGAATCCCGTAGATGTTGATGTACTGTTATCCCCATTTGAATGGTTAATTCCGGTCCGTTATAAGGGCTTCGTATTACGCTTCGTTGTTTGTACATGACTGCTGTCGAGTGGTAGGAGTATCTTAACATCCCCGCTCCGGTGTTATAAAAATTAGCCGATTCTGCCCTTCACAGAGCACTTATCACTTGCGATTCTTCGTGGCCATTTGAATGTATTGCTCGAGTCTTTGTGTCTTTGAAGATGCTCAGTCGAAATATAATTCCCGACGTCGATCATCGAGGTCTTCTAGGTTCATTATTTGTTCATCGGCGAGATCGTCATTGAGAGGAGATTCTGCAGGCAAAGGGTGTCTTTGCAAGGAAGTACTGCTAAGACTTGTCCTTTTACGGCACGAAGAGGCACGAAAGTTATATCGAATTGCGATAATATCATTGACCATCAGCAAGTCTGCCGGAAAGCGTTGGACGAGTCATCGAGTATTGCGATGGATTAAACTTCGAGATTAGGTTGACCTTATGAGAAAGCATGTAATGCTGAGCTTTTGAGCGGCGAAGATCGAGGCCGAACAATGCTTTTCGATTGCGGGATACCTTATTTCGTCGGCGATGAATGACGGCTTAGGTAATAAAGAGCATTTTCTTTACCCTCATCATTGACACAGGCTAACGGGGCTCGAGTGAGTCGTCTAAGCCGCGGTATAAAGTATTAGCGGTCTACACGAGGCCAGGGGCTGCTAAGACGGGAGGTGTCATTAAATATTGTTTAATGTCCTCGAAGGCCCTACGGCATTTCTCTTCCCAAATAAATTTGGCGTCCTTTTTAACTAGTGCGAGAAAGGCTGACACCTACGACATGTTTGAGATAAAGCGTCGAAGATATGCCGGCTTCCTTGAAAAGATCGTAGTTGTTTTAAGGTTTTGAGAGGCGGCATTTCTAAGATAGCTTTAATCTTTTCGGGTCGATTTCAATTCCAAAATGTCGGACAACGAATCTAAGAATTTCCGGAGGTGACGCGAAGGCGCATTTTAAGGGATTCATCTTAAGGTTAAATTGTCTTAATCGTTCGAAAACAATTCTCGAATCATACAAGTGGTTGTCCTTTACTTTGCTTTTGATGACCACATCGTCCACGTAGCATTCGACTTGATTATGGATGAGATCATCAAAAATTCTTGTCATTGCTCTCTGGTAGGTTGCTCTGCGTTCTTCGATCCGAATGGCATCATCGTGTAGCAAAATACTCCGATCGGCGTTACGAATGCTGTAAGCTTTTCATCTTACGGAGCCATTTTTATGCTGGTTGTATCACGAAGATCCATCCATGAACGAGAATATTTCATGTGTTGAAGCAATGTCGATCATTAGTTCGGGATCGGTAGAGGAATTCATCTTTCGGGCATGCCTTGTTTAAATCTACGAAATCCACACAAATTCGATCGACCATTCTTCTTTACGGCTGGTACCACGTTGGCTAACCAAGTCGGGTATTGTTCTTCGCGGACAAATTTAGCGTCTATTAGCTTTTTAACTTCAGCTATGACTTGTTGTTCGATTTCTAGACGCATTCTTACGGGACCTTGTTTGGCGGGACGGAAGTAGGATCCACTCCTAGATTATGGATTGCGACCTGCGGAGCTAATCACGGCATCTCATCGTAGCTCCGAGCAAAACGGTCTTTAAATTCCATTAATAACTTGATTATTTCTTACGAGTCTTCTTTATTGAGTAAAGAGCTAACAAAGGTAGGTCTAGGTTCTTCGCTAGTACCTAAGTTAACTTCCGTTAACTCATCTATCGTAGATTTGATTTCTTCTTCGAATTCTGGTGGAGCGTTTCCAATTTGTAAATCTTTGAGTTCTTCTGTAGTTTCCGTGCAGTTTTCATTAGATTCGCAGGTGACAACCAAGCAAAATTCAGTATCATCAGGCGATCTCTCGTGCAGAATCCGAGACCATGTTTTGAGTTGGGTGGACGACCGGAGTTATTCCATAAATTTTCAAAACGTTGAGATTGACCTTTTGTCCATTGTCGAGGTAAGAAACCACGGCTGAATTAAATTTTGAACACGGGGAGAGTACCACTCAAAAGGCAATTCCATTAATTCGATGAAGTAGCATCTTGAGTTGTACATTATTTTCGGTTTTGGAGGAAGAAGCACCACGGTAGAATTTGATTGGCTTCGCACCACCGCTACGTACCTCTTTGACCTCCATACCCTCAATCTTATTAGAATGGATCGGGGTCAGGGTCATAGTATGTACGTAGTGGTTAATCTTCTCGTACATCGATTTATATTCTTCGTTTCTTTCATCTTCAATAGGGATTTTGAATTGCGGCTTCTTCGACTTATTGTCGCTTGCTTCTTGTTTGATTTCTTTTTCTTCTTCGGAAGCTATCTTCCCGATCGACATTGATGGTCGGTTTCTTACGTCCGATCGTCCTAACGTCTCTACCACGACCTCGTCCCCGGCCTCGACCTCGGATGCGAGTTGTGGAGAAACCTTCACCATCTCGCCGTAAGGGAGTGGTGAGTGGCTGTTGGACTAGAACTTCGGGTTCTTCGTTGTCACGAACTTTCTTTGCTTCATTTGTTATGGTATCTCCGGAGAAGATCGTTTTCTTCGGTGGTGCATAATAAGTTGCATCCTCGTGGATTCCAATTTCATGTACGGAGAATGGTTGTAAGTCACCTTTGATGCATTGTTCCCTCATCGTAGTATTTGATGCAACGATGTAGAGATGATGGTACCATCCTGTTTTCATGTATCCATGGTCGGCCCGATAGAGCGTTAAACGACGTTTCGAATCGATTATGTGAAATTTTGCGGTTGTCTTTGCTAAGTCACCGGTCTTCATTAGCAGTGTTATTGATCCGAGGGCTCTTTCTCCTTTACGGTTGAATCCTCTTAATAACATTTTGTCCGCTTCGAGCTCGCGGGCATCAATTTCCAAGTATGCTTAGCGTTCGAAGATTCATTATATTGATTGATGCTCCTGGATCCACCAATACTGCGGAGAGTGTAAATTTTCCAATTGTAAGCTGAAATGTACAACGGTCGGTTGTGATGCTATGCATTCCAAGTAGTAGGTCATCGTCAGTGAAGGTAACACCTCGTTGTTCCTTTAACGAGCAAACCTCATCTAAGGAATCTCCGGCCATTTGAGCTAGCGAATTTACGGATCGAAGTAAGGCCTTGATAGAGCTTCTCTCATCTCCTTTGATAAGATGAGAGCATCATAAATGCTCAGTTTGGCTGGTAGTTTCCTAAGATGGGCTAGCACGTTGTAATCCACTTTGTTTTCATGTGTCTCTGCTTCTTCTCGAATGGGTATTTCTTCTGCTGGGGTTGGTTCTTCTTGAACAACCACCTGCTTTCCTTTGTCCTTTGGACCCATTCTCGGAGGTAGAACTTTTCCACTTCTTAAGTTGACTTCTGTGATTTCTTCTGAATTTAGCACTGAGTTTGCTGGTGTTTCTTCTTGAATCGGAATGACAGGCTCTTCCGGATTAGCTTCAGAGTCTGAAGGCTCTAACTCTATTGTGATTGGGGTTCCTCGAAACTCGCAAATAGATTCGTTGCTTATTGAACTCTCGTAGCCTCCTTGGTGGATGTCTTCTTCGTTATTTTGCTCGTCGAGATCGTGTATGATTTGAGAATTGTCGTTGGTATCGAAATCGATATCCGGATTACCGTTAGTTACGTAATCGTTAGAAACAGTCAAAACGTAGCCGACGCCATCACCCTTATCATTATATGATCCCACCGAAGTGAGCGGATAATCATACGAGTCGGGGGTTCGAGGGATTTCTCCCCGAATCGGAAACAACTATCCTAGGATAAGCGGCCCCTAGTCCAGCCTTAGGTGCCTCGGTCTTCTCTTCTTCATCGATTTTCTTCTTCTCTTCGATCGTCTCTGTTGAGGTGGTTCTTCATCGCAGAGTGATAGTACGGCTTAACGGGTTTCAAACTTCCGAATTGAAGCTCACACCGAAGCGGTTTGGATGCTTGTCTAAAATCTTTTCGAAGACCTCGTCCAAGAGGTAGTCCATCCATCGTCGGTCGTATAGGGATCTATCGGAATGATGGGATCGGTCGAGACAACATTGACGGAACCTCCTTTACGGGGTTCCTTCATGTACTCCTTCGGGATCGTTATATTCCCTTTCCGCGAGGTTGTCATTGAGCCAACTTTTGAAGGTAATACAATCTTCTATTTTGTGCCCGAAGCATCCGGTGGTAAGGGCAAAGTTGGGATCACCTTTCTTGTTGACTTCCTCCGGTCTTTTAGGCTGCTGCGTTGGAAATGCTGGAGTCTTCATCAAACTACGGAACATTTTCGGCGCTTGCTTCATTCTTGAACGGATATTCTCTGCTCAAAGCTCTCTTAATGTACGTTGCGGACGAGGTGGTTGTTCATCTTGCGGAGATAGTGATACGTTGGGCCGGGGTTGCTTAGTAATCTGTTGTAGTTCTTTGCGGCCGTTACGGTGATATTTGCATCGGTTGCTTGCCTTTGTCAAGCTGCTGCAACGATCCGGATTTCTTTTCAAAAGTCTTCTGACGGGCTTTTGTTTATACGTTTTATCGGTGAAACTTAATTGCTTCGCCTCTTCTTGCAAGCTTCGGCCTTGCTTAACAACTTCTCGAAAGTCTTAATAGTAAATCCCTTGAGGAGAAGTCTTTATCGGGCCATGGATGCTTTTTAGTAAAATGCGGATTGCATCTTGTTCTTGCGGTTGTGGTTCACACTTCATGCTTAAGTTCCTCCATCGAAGTATGTAATCCACCAAAGTTTCATTCGGCTTTTGTTTCTCTACCACTAAATCACCTATAGTGATGTGGTGCTGAGACTCCGACAAATCGCTTGATGAAGAGGTTCTCTAGCTGCGAGAACGTCTTCACCGAACCATTTGGTAATTCGCATACCGGTCGAAGGCGATTCACGACGGACTGCGACGAGCTGTCGGAAGAGTAATGCATCGCTCCCGCCGGCATTGCAACAAGCGGCACGAAAGTGTGCCACATCTTTGTCGAGGGTTCCCGGTTCCGTCGAAGGTCTTGAACGAGAGGTGGTACGAAGCCTTTCGGGTATTGGACGGCGTCGAATTCTTCGGGTAAGGTCTACCGTCCGAATGGATGTCCCGCTCTTCGATTGTGCTAAGGCTTCTCGCACTGCTTGTTCCACCAAGTTCTTGATATCCTTTTCGGGAATCATACTTTGTGTTGTATCCTTTTCGGTGATCATCCCCGTTGACGGACGTAATCTCCTTTCCTCCGTCTACTGATGTGAATGACCTACGGGGTGTCTCTCATGTGGTTGTACTTGACTGCGGAGAGTGGCCGGAGCTACGGCCATCTCTTCCATCCTTTTCGCCATTTGAGCGATCGTGTCGTCTTTTTCCTGAAGGTGCCTTCTCATCGGTTACGGCTTCTCTCTTCTGCGGGTGCGGGAGCACCTTGCGAAGGCTGCTTGAAGCTCGTGTCTCGGCCATGTTGATTTACGCGTATTCGTCGTCCATGAATTCCGATGAATCAATCTCGTCTCCGAACTTTTCTTCTCTTTCTTTTGCCAATCGTCGGATATCGGTTCTCAACTTTTCCATGGCATCTTCTAGCGGGGCTTTCTGTGTGTCTTCGTGGTTGTCGTGCGATAGCTGTCGGGTCCCCTTCTCACGAGTCCCCTTCATCGCGGTAGCACTTTCTTGATTCGAGTCTCTGGCGAGACTTTCTTTCTCGAAGCTGCTTGTTTCGATCTCGGCGCCGGTGGTGGGACGCCATACCATCCTTCGGCGACGGAAGGTCTAGGACCGGATGGTGCGTCGGCCGAATGCTTTGGAAGGTGGTATCCTCCCTAATCCGTAATCTCGAGACGACAACGGGTGGGCTAGCCTTCATTCTTTTACTTGGCTTTTCGTCATGATGGCGGGTTCTACTCGGGGCCCAAGACGAGTTTGGCTGGCACCCGCCCTATCCTTCGTAGAATTTCGATACGGGGCGGTTTTCCTTCTTTGCTAACTTTTCTACCAAAGTTTGCGGTCGAGCAACCGGCGTAGTTCTAGTTCTTTTCTTGCGAGTTATCGTTGTAATATGCGAGTTCGTGGTAATGTGGCGCAATCTTGCGAATATTTTCTTCATCTTTGCGGCGGAGAGGGATGAAATCTGCTTCCTCCCAAGAGTGGTATGTATTCGGGCGGCGGTGTATATTCGGCGATTACGGAATTTTCTCCAGGAAAGCGATTTCGGCGGCTACGGCTTCTCTAGCGATCCTTCTACTTCGTTTCTTCTTTGGGTCCTTGTCGGCGACGGAATCTTTGAGCTGGACCCGATTTCGAAAACAGAAGGTCTTACGAGAAGATCCGTACCCTCCACGGTAACGAGTCCATCATAGTCCGGATTTCTTTCCCTTTGATTTGGCAAAAGTCGGGGTAGGTGCGGAAACAACTAGACCAGGTGGGGGTAGAGATAACGGTCCTTCTATGGACATCGGTACTCCTCTTAGTCGGGAGCCTTTGCAGAGGAGGGAATTCTTGGGTCGACCTAAGGTTGAACTCGACGGCGGCTCCTCGGCTCGGATACCTTGTTCATCGGTGCAAGAGGGAGACGTCGGTGATCTTGACGTTCGTGTTTTCAAATCCTTGTCCAAATCGGATGATTCCATTGTCGGGCGGCTCATCCTTATAGACGGCGAGGTCCGAGTCCATTGGTAAAAGAGAAAATCGGTTTCGGGGCTTCCATTTCGCGGGGTAGATTACGGTTGTCGGTCCGAGTTATGCTTCTTTTCTTTAAGACGAAAAGAAAGGAATTGAAAAAAGTCCGAACTCATTCTTGTTCATGTATTTATAAAAAAGGAATCACTTATTAAAAGAATCACTTATTAGAGGGTTTGTTTATTTAGAACGGAGTGTTCGAAGGTGTAGAGAAGGTAAGGAATCTGAATCGGAGTTGGAAAGGAAAAGAGAGTCTTAAGCAAGACTTCTCGACTCGAAGGATCACTCCTAAACTAACACCTATTGGGGGTCCACCCCACCTCAGAAATGAGGTAAAAGGATCTCGGAACCTCTCGTTTAGGGGTGTCTAAACGGTGGCTCTAAATCCGAGAGAATGTTGGTTATACTTGTTCGAGGTAGAAATGAACATAGTATCCCGACGGAAAGAAGGGTAGTTTGATCCATAAGGGACATGGATGCACTACCGGATTTTGAAAGCAGAATTGTCTGATTAGAATGGAGAGAGGAATTTTCCCCAGCGGAGTCGCCAGAAGTTTGTCGGCATATTTTTAGGTTATGTGTTTTATTTTGAAAAGGGAGTCGCCTACAGAAGTTGTCGACGAATTTTCGTATTTTAAATTTAATTTAAATATATATATAGTTTAAAAGATAACATTTGATTTTGAAAGTAATTTTAAATTTAAAAGTTTTAAGATATGAAATCAAACCGATCTCACATCCCAAATAGTTTATATAAACGAGCGCCACACCACAAACCGTGTATCTATCCCGAAGAATAGACACCTTTGTTTAATGATGGGGCTCGGTTAAATAAACTAGAAGATTTGTGACATCCGTTTGGTCTGCGAACCAATTTTTTTTAAGTCGACAAATTCCACTTGCTTAATATGAAAGCATTAAACGGGGTTTATATTACACAGGTTCTTTAAAATTCCTATAAGGGCAAGCCCCTATAGTTAATTACATCTTAAGTGACGGGAATCACCTAAGAAAACTCTCGATAATAATCAATAATTCGCTCTCAAGAATTTCGAAGTTTAAGTTTTCAAAGGATTGAATTTTTGAATCTCAATAGGGAATGGATCAAGTTTGGACCATTTAATTTTGGGAATTCAAAGGAAGAAAAGTAGGAGAAATTACAGATTCGAAGCGAACTTCGGTAATCTCCCGACTATCCTATTGTTTGGCTTGGATTTAGGAAAGTCCTAATGTTCATTTAATATTTTAATCTTGCCAATTTTAATTAATTAGGGCTTATATTTATATGATAGAATCATACAAATAGCCTGGAAGATATGAGGGTTTATGTCGTATCAGACGACTACCTCGGAATCCTAAGACCGGTTAGGGCTTAATTTGCGATGCAAATGCCTAACGAAGAGTTGAGGATTTATGTTGCACTAGGCAAACTACCTCGAAGTCCTATGGCTTTGTTGTTTAATTCTAGGAAAGTTTTACTGAAGTGGGTTCGAAGTTTTCTTGACGACGATGGCCGTCGTTGCCCACCATGCTCCGAGCTCCTTGTTGTTGCGGAGGTTTAGTTTTAGAAGTCATAAATCGGGAGATAAGAGAAGTGTTTGGTTTAAGGAAAGTCTTAATTTCCATGTGTTTTTAACATTTTAATTAAAACGGATCTTAAAGTTGATTAAACGAGACCGATTAAGATCCCAGCGGTTCAGTCATCCCGACACAGATTATTTTCATCGAATTCACTTAGTCCAGATGAATTTGCTAAACTCAACTAAATAAGTTCCGCACTTTCATTTGGACCGTGGGAAATCCCGTTAGCAACACGTGGGTTACATCATCCGAGGTATTCCCGATCATTCAATGAGACGTTTTAATTCAGTTGTAATTGTAGTTTTGTGTTCTGTTTGTGATTAAATTTTGAGTTGTTTTATATTTTGAAGTGTTGTGGAGGTGAATTTTATCTTGTAGTGTCTTTTAATTTAGTTATGGGTTTCAGTTTTGGTTTAAGTCCTAAAGGTGTAGGTTTTCATGCAACAGTTGTTTATCATGCAAGAAAAGTAAGTGCGATGCGATTAAATAAATTGCCGTAAAGTAAATCGCAATAAAATAAAAGCGTACCTGGAGGGTCTTCCCGTCATCCCAAGCTGCACTTAAAACACATTTAGCATATTTAAGCATTTTAAAGTAAGTTCCTAGGTAAAGCTAAGGTAAGGGTTATGGTTTTCTACCAAATTCCTAATCCTATAGCTAGTCATTTCCTATGACGTCTAGGTTCCTTGTGTTTTTGGTTTGAAGACGATTTTTTCATCAAAGAACAATTAAGTTCAATTGTTCTTATAAATATCCTATCATATTGAGGAAGTGCTTAAGAAGAATCTTAAACATCTTTTCGATATTCCTAGGATTGTTTTAAGTCCAAATGAATTTAATTATGTAAATGAATCGATCGTCCGAGGTTTTCAAGTTTTGTTAACTTGCTCGGTGAACTAGGATATTTGAATGTCCTATAAGTGAAGTAACACTTCATTTAATATTACGTTTAGGAGTTATGATAACTAAAGCTTTTGAGGGTAAAATGATATTTAATGATTTGTGATTCGAATTTAAGTTCAAATTAATGATTTAAGTTTGGAATAGTGTTCAAGTTATCTTGGATTTATTTTTGAATTCTTCATGTCTTTATATTTAATTTAATTTAATTTAATTTAACTTAATTTAATGTGATGTGGTTTAATTTAATTTAATTTAACTTAAGTTAATTTAATGTAATATGATTTAGTTTAATTTAATTTAATTTAATTTAATTTACTTTTTTAATTTAATTTAATTTAATTTAATTTAATTTAATTTAATATAGTTTGGTTTGATGTTACATTAAATTAATTTGATTTAATTTAATTTTTAATTTAATTTGATTTAATTTAATTCTTAATTTAATTTAATTTTTTAATTTAATTTTTAATTTGATTTAATTTAATTTAATTTAATTTTTAATTTGATTTAATTTAATTTAATTTAATTTTTAATTTGATTTAATTTAATTTAATTTAATTTTTAATTTAATTTAATTTAATTTAATTTAATTTTTAATTTAATTTAATTTAATTTTATTCATTTTAATTTTAATTAAAGAGTTCGATTATTTAATTTTAGTTTAATGATTAAGTCTTTCAATGTTTTAAATTTGAATTATCATTTTGATTAAGAATTAAACATTAATGAAATGATTAATTTAGGGATTTTTTAAATTAAAGAATAAATCTCTTCCTAATAATATCCCTATTTTAATAATTCCAATTTTATTATTCTTCCAAATTTAATCAATCATTTAATTAAAGTTTAATCATTTTAAATTGCTTAATGGGTTTCTACCCTTCAATTATTAAATTTCAATCATCCAAATCAGATTAGGATCAAATATTTTACCTATTAATTTTTTATTAAACCTAAAGTTTTAATTAAGGATTAAAAGAAATTTAATTACCACTTTACCCTTTAAGCTTAATAATTTCATAACTCACTAAATTGAACTCAAATGAACTTGAAATTTTTATGTGACTTTACTCATATATTAATAAAGACATTAGAGGAGAAAATGTGATTTTTCTGTATTTAATTTATTTATATAATTATTTTTGGTGGAAAATAAGGATTTCCAAGGAAAATTTAATAACATGACCAAGGAAAAGTTTCTGTCCTTAAGAAAATTATGGGACATTCCTAATGACCAGAGGACCACTTGGACCAAATTTTGTGATTTTTGGAATTATATTTTATTTATTAGAATTATTTTAAGTTCTGGAGTATTAATTAATTTAAAAATAAAATAAATGTTGAAAAATGAATTTTATGTTTTTCAAAAATCTCTCTAATATCAAGGATTCCAGAGAATCAAATTTTACAATTTTCTGATTTTTCTTTGATTTATTATAATTATTTTAGTGAAAATGCTAGAAAATACATTTTTTTAATTTTAAAATTACCCTAGAACTTTAAAAATTAATATCTCACCAAATAGGCCTAAGAAAAATATGGGGTTTGTTCCTAAGTGATTAAAATTCAAAATATGACATTTTGGTGAATTTTATTATTTTTGTGATTTTTATTATTTTTTAATTATTAAAAATATTAAAATAATATTAAAAATCAACTTTTTTTAGAAAATTGAAATTTTAATTTTCTTAAATTCCCCTGATATCAGAGAGGCTCTAAAACCAATTTGGTGAATTTTTGAAAGGTATTTTGAAAGTTATGAATTTTTAAAGTTTAAAATGACTAAATGGCTTAATCAACCCAATTAATAGGGCTAACCAAGTCCAATTGACTTCAAACTTTTATGGTGGGTTCCTCTGATCCTAAAGGTCAGTGGAGAATTGATTTCAAGTCAATTTGATCTATGGTTAACTCTAATTAATTAGAGACCTATTTTGAGTGTTTAAGCCAATTAGGGTTGTGTAAAATGAACTAACCCAAAGCCTATTTTTCCTAGGGTTCTCTGGTCATAAGGAACATCACCAAATTTTCCTAGAATTTATTTCACAACATGCTATTTATTGGAATTAAAATACTCAAAATAGTGACATGAATTTGAAAAATCAATAACTCTTCATAGGGATGGCCTCTGACTTTGGAAAATTCAGGGAATGTTCCCAAATTCAGAGGCTTCAAAAGCCCTATGGTCTCATGCCATGGTGAATTGTATACATGCATGGAGAATTAAATGTATGCAGAGAGTAAATAAATTATAAAAAATAAAATACTTGATGAAATTAAATGATTTCTTTTCCACATTATTCTCCTCTGTTCACTGAGCAAGAGGGTATTTTTATTTTATTTTTCTGATTTTCCTACACAAAGTTATGAATTTTTGAAGTTTAGGGAATTAAATAAATAGAAAATACCCCTAATTTTCTACTTATCCACGCGGCGCCGCGTCATCCTTAACATCTCCGAAGGCACACGCGTCGCGATCCCATTCGACGCCGCCATCCGCGTCAGCGCTCCCGGGACCCGCTGTATCGTTCCGTCTCCTCATCCGGCGCGATCCCGGCGCGTCCGTCCGCGCGTGTATTAAATGGACGGCATCCGTTCATCGTCCCCAAGTGTCCTCACCCGAGAGCCGTACACACTAAATCCCTAATATCTCACTCGATGCTCAATGGATTTTCATGTTCTTATGCTCTATGGATTCGTCTTGAAGAGACGAACACATCTATACGGTTATCACGCATTGAAATTAAAGCATTTGAAATGGAGAATCTCCAGAAGCTCGGGATGAAGAATTAGTTCATACCTTTGCTCTGAGAGGTGAAGCCTCGATCAGAGATGTTCGGCACGTTCGTTGGAGCTGCAGGAGGCTAGGGATGAAGCCCGGGGATGTGGTGAATTGCTAGGTGTGATTTCCACCAAGGTCGATCACAACCTTTGGAGTCCGGAACAACCGGGTGGCTCGGAGATGGGGCTTTTGCTGGTGGACACCTTCTCTTGGTCCGGTGAAGGTGTAGTACCAATCAATTTGAGGATTGATCCACTGTGGAGAAGTGTCCTGGTTTTGGGTGGAATTTCAGTTGAGAAATTGGATTTTGTCGATGGGGGTTAGGGCAAATTGACACTGGGGATCAACTGCTCTAAGGGTGGAGAAGGGTTTGGAACAATTTTGGCAGAGTTTCGGCAAGGTTTGTGCAACTCTCCTTCATGGCCGTGAGGGGGTGGTGTTTAAATAGGAGAGGGTGGAGGGCCTCCCAGGGAGAGTTAGGGCTTTGGATCACCTGCTTAGGTCAAGGGAAGAACAGCCATGCTATCCATTTGGGTTGAGACAAGTCAGCAATGGAGAATTTCAATGTTGGCTCACATGTGAGCTTTCGGCCATGGTGTTTTCCGGCGGCCTGGTGGCTGGCCGGCCAGGCATGGGTCACCCTCAGGTTCAGGTGGGTCAGGGCTTGATGTTTGTGAAGGCAATTGGTGGCTGCCATGTGTAAAGGGTTTGAATCAAAGTGGAATGGGGTAAGGGTGTATTTTGGCTCAAATTGGTCAAATGCATGGATTGGGCTAGGTGCACCTTCCCATGGCTAGTTTGGGCTGAAGATAAAGTGGTTTAGGTCGGCATAATTAGTGGGGAAGGGTCACCATCCAAGTACAATTAAGTTTAAGCAAGGTTTAGTGGAGTCATGGAAGTGGCTAATCCCTTTAAGGGAATATGGAAAGGGCCTCCTCCTCTTGCCATCTTGGGTATGGTGAGGTGGAAAGTAGATCCCATGGCTCTCATGTGGCTCATGCATGGCTTCATGGCTCATCTTTGGCTTGGGAAAAGTTTAGTCAACTTTCATGAGGAAGGATGTTGAAATTTTTGATGGATTTAAGGAGAATTGTCATAAGGCTTGATTTGGATTTATTTGGTGATAGATTTTAGAACTTAGGAAGTGTTTTAAATCAAAGGGATGATGAGAGGAATTTCATGTGGGCTTTGTTATGGACTTTGGGCTTTTGTATTTGGTGGAAATGGGCTTTTAAGAAGGTTTAGGGAAGTGGGCTTTTAGGTTTGAAAATGAATTTATGGATAGAAATTTTGTAAAGAGGTTGGGCCAAATAATTGTTGAGTTTGGTTTAGGGATGTGTCATGAGTGGTTTGGAGTCAATTTGGTGTGATTTGGACTTGAATTGGTTTGAATTTGGGTTTAATTGGTAAGTGGACCTATGTAGGTCAAATTGGGCTAACTTGGGCCAATGTTGGGCTAGAGTTGAAATTGATGTAAAATTAATGTTGGGAAATGTTTATGGGAGTGTTTCAAAGAGGTTTTGGCTTTGGTTAGGTTTTGATTTTGGGATTTGGGTTCATTTGGGCTAGGTTTGGGTTTAGGTCAAAAATGGGCCTTTTAGCTTTGGGTTGAATTTGAGTGGGGTTTGGATCAAAATCTTGGGCAAATCATGTTAGTGTTTTGTTTATGGGGATGTTAAGGAAGGTTTAGAAAAGATTTGGGGTTAATTGGAGTTGAATTGGGTGAGTTTGGGTTAGGTTTGGGTCATGGGTCCAAATTGGGCTTTAAGGCCAAAAGTGAAATTGGATCCAAATTTCAATCAAATTGGGCTTGGATTTGGTCTAAATTGGTTTTGGGGGTGTTGAATTGAAGTTTAGAATTGAATTGGACCAGAATTTGGGTCAATTGGGTAGGTTAGGTTTTGACATTGGGTTCACTTTGGGTTAAAATGGGTCAAGTTGGGGTTTTGACAAAAGTAGGGTAAATTGACAAAATTGGCCCATGGTGTAGTTGAACAAAATGAAATTGGGAATATTTGGGATTTTCTGGAATTTTCTAGGAATTTTCTAAATTTTTGGATTTTTTGGCTAAGAGGGGTATTTTGGGTATTTGGAGGGTATTGGGAGGTATTTTTGGAATTTTTGATATTTTTGGGTATGGATGATCAATTTGAGTAATGTGGGAATGTTTGGGATTGATTTTGGAGAATTTTGGGTGATTTGGAAATTTTTGAGAAATTTGGGCTATTCAGGGCTTTGGGTAGGTTAGCGGGTGTAGGGTCCCGGGGGTCAAAAATTGAAAATTTGGAAAATTGAAGATTGGGTGGATGTAAGTGGAATAAAATCATTTTGGTTGAGCCATGAAGCCATATCAAGCCCACATGAGCCATGAAGGGACTCATTTGAGGCATTCATCTATGTTGTTCTAACCCTCTTGTCGAGGGCTTAGGGGTTAAGGACCATCCATGTGAATCACTCACATGAGTCGGGAGGTCAAGTTAGGTATAGGTGTGTTTTTAGGGAGTGTGTGAAAGTGTAGTGTGTAGGTGTAGTGTGTGTGCAAGTCAACCCTTCACCGGACCGAGCCACCTGGAGGCGGTCCTAAGGCCGAAGAGTCCTATAGGAACTCATCCTTTAAACTTCCACATTTGATTTCAACCCTCTAGGTGATTAGGGGTCTACGGTCGAGTTTGTGGAGTTTGCGAGGAGTTTAGAAGTGGTTTGAATTTCTACAGGGTGGGTCCCAATTCTAATCCTCTAAGATAGTCGAAGGAAAAGCCTAAGGCTAGATCCTAAGCACTAAAGAGAAGAAGAGAAGACCTCATCAAAAATGAGGTCAACACCAGACCATACCAAAACTCTGCCAAAATCACTCCTCACTCCCCTCTAAACTTAGAGCAATTGATCCCCACTGTTCTCCTGCTCCAATACCCATTGATTGAGCTCAATTTTGAAGCTCAATTCTCGAGCCGAACGGGACATTCCCGAATCCTTCACCAAAATCAAATTAAACTCACCTACACCTTCACCGGGCCGAGAAGAAGTTTTCCAATGAAAGCCCCCTCTCCAGGCCACCCAGTTGTTCTAGACTCCAAAGGTTGTGATCGGCCTTGGTGGAAACTACACCTAGGCAATTCACCACATCCCCAGGCTTCATCCCTAGCCTCCTGCAGCTCCAACAAACGTGCCAAACATCTCTGATCGAGGCTTCACCTCTCAGAGCAAAGGTATGAACTAATTCTTCATCCCGAGCCTCTGGAGATTCTCCATTTCAAATGCTTTAATTTCAATGCATGGTAACCGTATAGATGTGTTCGTCTCTTCAAGACGAATCCATAGAGCATAAGATCATGAAAATCCATTGAGTATCGAGTGAGATATTAGGGATTTAGTGTGGACGGCTCTCGGGTGAGGACATTTGGGGATGATAAACGGATGCCGTCCATTTAATACACGCGCGCACGGACGGCCAGGATCGCGCCGGATGAGGAGACGGAACGATACGGCGGGCCCGGGACGGCCGACTCGGATGGCGGCGCCCAATCACGGCGCGACACGTACCCCTTCGGAGGCTGCCGATGTTTCGCTGGCGCCGCGTGGATAAGTAGAAAATTAGGGGTATTTTCTATTTATTTAATTCCCTAAACTTCAAAAATTCATAACTTTGTGTAGGAAAATCATAAAAATAAAATAAAAATACCCTCTTGCTCGAGTGAACGAGAGGAGAATAATGTGGAAAAGAAATCATTTAATTTCATGAAGTATCTTATTTTTTATAATTTATTTACTCTCTGCATACATTTAATTCTCCATGCATGTATACAATTCACCATGGCATGAGACCATAGGGCTTTGAAGCCTTCTGAATTTGGGAACATTCCTGAATTTTCCAAAGTCGGAGGCCATCCCTATGAAGAGTTATTGATTTTTCAAATTCATGTCACTCGTTTTGAGTATTTTAATTACAATAAATAGCATGTTGTGAAATAAATTCTAGGAAAATTTGGTGATGTTCCTTATGACCGAGAGAACCCTAGGAAAAATAGGTTTTGAGTTAGTTCATTTTAGACAACCCTAATTGGCTTAAACACTCACAATAGGTCTCTAATTAATTAGAGTTAACCATAGATCAAATTGACTTGAAATCAATTCTCCACTGACCTTTAGGATCAGAGGAACCCACCATAAAAGTTTGAAGTCAATTGGACTTGGTTAGCCCTATTAATTGGGTTGATTAAGCCATTTAGTCATTTTAAACTTTAAAAATTCATAACTTTCAAAATACCTTTCAAAAATTCACCAAATTGGTTTTAGAGCCTCTCTGATATTAGGGGAATTTAAGAAAATTAAAATTTCAATTTTCTAAAAAAGTTGATTTTTAATATTATTTTAATATTTTTAATAATTAAAAAATAATAAAAATCACAAAAATAATAAAATTCACCAAAATGTCACATTTTGAATTTTAATCACTTAGGAACAAACCCCATATTTTTCTTAGGCCTATTTGGTGAGATATTAATTTTTAAAGTTCTAGGGTAATTTTAAAATTAAAAAATGTATTTTCTAGCATTTTCACTAAAATAATTATAATAAATCATAAAAAAATTAGAAAATTGTAAAATTTGCTTCTTTGGTTTCCTTGATATCAGAGAGATTTTTGAAAAACATAAAATTCATTTTTCAACATTTATTTTATTTTTAAATTAATTAATACTCTAGAAATTAAAATAATTCTAATAAATAAAATATAATTCAAAAAATCACAAAATTTGGTCCAAGTGGTCCTCTGGTCATTAGGAATGTCCCATAATTTTCTTAAGGACAGAAACTTTCCCTTGGTCATACTATTAAATTTTCCTTGGAAATCCTTATTTTCCACCAAAAATAATTATATAAATAAATTAAATACAGAAAAATCACATTTTTCTCCTCTGATGTCTTTATTGACATATGAGTGAAGTCACATAAAAATTTCAAGTTCATTTGAGTTCAATTTAGTGAGTTATGAAGTTATTAAGCTTGAAGGGCAAAATGGTAATTAAAATCTTAACCCTTTAATTAAAACTTTAGGTTTAATAAAAAAATTAATAGGTAAAATATTTGATCCTAATCTGATTTGGATGATTGAAATTTAATAACTAAAGGGTAGAAACCCATTAAGCAATTTAAAATGATTAAACTTTAATTAAATAATTGATTAAATTTGGAAGAATAATAAAATTGGAATTATTAAAATAGGGATATTATTAGGAAGAGATTTATTCTTTAATTTAAAAATCCCTAAATTAATCATCCCAATAATATTTAATTCCTAATTAAAATGATAATCCAAATTTAAGATTTAAAATGTTAAAAGACTTAATCATTAAATTAAATTAAAGTTAAATTATTTAAAACAAATTCCCTTAAAATTAAAAAAAAAATTAAATTAAAAATTAAGAATTAAATCAAACCAAACTAAATTAAATTAAATTAAATTAAATTAAATTAAATTAAATTAAATCATATTACATTAAATTAACTTAAATTAACTTAAGTTAAATTAAACCACATTACATTAAATTAAGTTAAATTAAATTAAATTAAATTAAATATAAAGACATGAAGAATTCAAAAATAAATCTAAGATAACTTGAACACTATTCCAAACTTAAATCATTAATTTGAACTTAAATTTGAATCACAAATCATTAAATATCATTTTACCCTCAAAAGCTTTAGTTATCATAACTCCTAAACGAATATTAAATGAAATGTTACTTCACTTATAGGACATTCAAATATCCTAGTTCACCGAGCAAGTTAACAAAACTTGAAAACCTCGGACGATCGATTCATTTACATAATTAAATTCATTTGGACTTAAAACAATCCTAGAAATATTGAAAAGATGTTTAAGATTCTTCTTAAGCACTTCCTCAATATGATAGGATATTTATAAGAACAATTGAACTTAATTGTTCTTTGATGAAGAAAATCGTCTTCAAACCACTCAAACCAAAAACACAAGGAACCTAGACGTCATAGGAAATGACTAGCTATAGGATTAGGAATTTGGTAGAAAACCATAACCCTTACCTTAGCTTTACCTAGGAACTTGCTTAAATGTTCTAATCGTGTTTTAAGTGCGGCTTGGAATGACGGGAAGACCCTCAGGGTACGCTTTTATTTTATCGCAATTTACTTTCCTGCAATTTAATTTCTTGCAATTTATTTTATTGCAAATGCACTTTACTTTTCTTGCATGATAAAACAACTGTTGCATGAAAACCCACACCTTTAGGATAGTCCCTAAAACTAAAACCAAAACTAAGTTAAAAGTCATTGCAAGATAAAATTCACCGCCACAACATTTCAAAATATAAGACAACTCAAAATTTAATCACAAACGAACACAAAACTACAATTACAAGCTCGAATTAAAACGTCTCGTTGGATGATCGGGAATACCTCGGATGATGTAACCTACGTGTTGCTAACGGGATTTCCCACGGTGCTAAATGAAAGTGTGGAACTCATTCGGTTGAGTTTAGCAAATTCATCTGGACTAAGTGAATCCGATAAAAATAATGATGCCGGAAGGATGGAACCGTGGGATCTTAACCGGTGTTGTTATAATCAACTTTAAGATTTGTTTTAATTAAAATATTAAAGACACATGGAAATTAAGACTTTCTTTAAACCAAAACACTTCTCTCATCTCCTGATTTATGAACTTCTAAAATTAAACCTGCGACAACAAGGAGCTCAGAGCATGGTGGGCAGCACGGCCATCGTCGTCAACGAAACTTGAACCCACTTCAAGCAAAACTTTCCTAGAATTAAACAACAAAGCCATAGGACTTCGAGGTAGTTTGCCTAGTGCAACATAAATCCTCAACTCTTAGTTAGGCAGTTGCATTGCAAATTAAGCCCTAACCGGTCTTAGGATTCCGAGGTAGTCGTCCGATACGACATAGACCCTCATATCTTCCAGGCTATTTGTATGATTCTATCATATAAATATAAGCCCTAATTAACTAAAATTGGCAAGATTAAAACATTAAATGAACATTAGGACTTTCCTAAATCCAAGCCAAACAATAGGATAGTCGGGAGATTCACGAAGTTCGCTTCGAATCCGTAATTTCTCCTACTTTTCTTCCTTTGAATTCCCAAAATAAAATGTTCCAAACTTGATCCATTCCTATTGAGATTCAAAAAATTCAATTCTTTGAAAACTTAAACTTTGAAATTCTTGACAGCGGAATTATTGATTATTATCGAGAGTTTTCTTAGGTGATTCCCGTCACTTAAGATGTAATTAACTATAGGGGCTTGCCCTTATAGGGAATTTTAAAGAACCCGAGTAATATAAACCCCGCTTAATTCGTTTATATTAAGCGAGGGAATTTGTCGGCTTATAAAATCGGTTCGCAGACCAAACGGATGTCACAAATCTTCTAGTTTATTTAACCGAGCCCCACCATCGAGCGAGTGTGTCTATCCTTAGGGATAGATACACGGTTTGTGATGCGGTGCTCGTTTATATAAACTATTCGGGATGTGAGATCAGTTTGATTTCATATCTTAAAACTTTCAAATTTAAAATTATTTTTAAAATAAAATACTACTTTTCAAATTATTTATTTAAATTAAATTAAAAAATTCGCCGACAATTTCTGTAGGCGACCTCTTTTCAAAATAAAACACATAACCTAAAAATATGCCGACAAGTAGTACATGGAGAAGCCCCTTAGAAGGGGGTAAAATATAGTGGTAGTAGTTATTTTGATTGACACCATTAGTAAGAATGTATCTTCTTTTCCTTTTGATGAAAATTTAGGAGATGATTCTAGTGATCATCCTTACACATTTTGGAACTTCAATTAAGCAATGAAAGAAGATTGTTTTGCTTAAGTCTTTGTGATTCTCATTTTGATGGTAGGTTCTTTTGGCATTAATGATGATGATGAGGGAGATGAGAAATATCCAATTTTTCCTTCTAAAAGCGACGCATACCACATGTGTGATGATCTTAATGATTCATTGAACGACATATGTAAGGCCTCTGGCACTGACATAGAGCCTACTACTCAATGTTCCACTAGACATGGTCCTTATGGGTCTCTTAGTGAGGATGTTAAGGAAGTCTGCCTGAGAAGCGGCAAGGTTCTTCCTCCAAGCATGGATGGGCCAAGCTCCAAAGAAAAAAGGGAAATATAATCATCCAAGAGGTAAATGATCATCCTGGCGTTCCTAGAAAAGGAACTAAAATTCCTTCCAATAGGGTAAACAATAATTCCTGACACACCATAAAAGGTTGCTAGACTCATTAAGTGTCTATGTTGCGCTCCTTCTATCCTATAAGTTGAGCAAGATTTTGATTAAAGCTCCTTAAGAGCCAGAAGTCTTCCATGCATATTATGTAAAGGAAAGAATAAATAAAGTGTTTATGTTGCAAGATGTAACTGCTGCCACACATTTGGAAAGTGATTTTCTTTATGCACTACAGAACAAAACTGCACTTCGTATTTGATGGTCATGATATATGGAACCCCATTAAACGGTATTCTCGTTGATGCCAGCGCTTCGATCAATATCATCAGCTCTCGTAGCCTTGAGCTATTTTCTTTAAATACAAGGAGATTGTGCTCTAACAAGATCATGCTCAATAGTTTCAATGAAAAGGTTCAAAGGAATATAGGCTCCATTAGTTTGCCTCTCCAATTTGAGGAATTCAAGAGTGAAGAAAAATTTCATGTGGTCAATGGTAACATGTCCTTTAGGGATTTTCTCAGACGACCGTGGATCCATGAGTATGGGATGGTGCTTTTAATTCTTCATCAGTTTATTAAATACATGCATGGAGGGGGAGAGTTTTCATCCCCAAGGATGCCCAACTCTTTTCTATCAATGAGGTAGGTGTTTTTGTTGATGTCGGGTAGTATATTTCTTATGAGAAGGCATTCCTTACCAACTTTGAGTGTCGTGGGATGTCCAAGGCCGCATCCTATTTCCAAACCTCTTTTGACTAAAGGCAAAGTGTTGCAAAGATAGAGGAAAGGTGTCGTGCCCCCACAATGTCAAAGCAAGATTTATTTCTCCCGACTTTGTCATTTTACAAAATAAAGATCAAATCTATTTCAAATTCTAATTTTGACCCAAACGAGTCTTTGTTCTTGGGTAGCCCAAGAAGCCTGGATGGACATGAGCAAGAAGATGCTGACGAATAGATACTCTGGTTGCCATCAATGATCAGGGTCCCTTGTTTATCTAAATTATCTTTAATAGATGAGATGTTGACCATTGCTTTGGTGCCTTGAGCCTACTATAAAAATATGTCAGATGCAAATTCATATGTAGTACCTCTAAGAATTGAATTTGGTGAGAAGGGCATTTGTTTTATAAATCTAATATGAACGTAAGGAGGCATGATGTAATATTTTTAAATGATCATAATGAAGAAACAAATGATAAGTCTTATTATTATTATTGCCCTCTCATTGATAAGATGCTTGATGATGGGTTGTGTCTTGAGAGATTGTCAATTCGCCAAGTTAGAATTTTTAAAGTTATGTGGTTGAATAGACCACCAGGGGAAAGATTTTGATTAGACTATATTAAAAGGTCGATAAGCCTAGGCTCTCTAAAACCTCATACACGATGATTTCTCAATTAGAAGGGATCGAGGTCGTCACCTTTACTAATGAGGTGGTCGAAGTTAAGGACACTCCTCCTAAGCATGCGGATGGGGTCAATTCGACCTTCGATGAGTTGATTGAGGTCAACCTAGGTACGTATGAAGATCCTCTACTGACTTTTATAAGCAAACTCTTATAAAATTATAAAGCCACTAAAATCATAAAAATCCTAACAGAGTTTTATGACTGCCTTGCTTGAAGTTATGCTGAAATGCCCAGTTTAGCTTTTGAGGTAGCTATACATCATTTAGCCATTAACCCAAGAATTGTTCTTATGAAGCAATAGCCTCAAAGATTGCGACCTGAGATAGAGCAAATGATTATCAAAGAAACCAAAATGCTCATCAATATTAGCATTATTAAGGAGGTTTCCTACCCTATGTGGCTTGTAAAAATCGTGCTTGTTCAGAAGAAGAACATATATATACAAGTTTGCATCAACTTTCAGGATCTAAATAAGGCATGCCTTAATGATTTCCCTTTACCAATATTGGAGCTTATGATAAATATCATCTCCACTCGTGCAATTATTTCATTTATGAACAATTTATTTAGTTTCAATCAAATCTCAATAACTCTAGAGGAAGAATAGCATGCAATATTTTGTACTTCTATTAGTATCTTTTGCTATAGGATTATGCCATTCGGCTTAAAGAATGCTGGGGAAACCTATCAGTGTGCTATGACACACATCTTTAATGACTTATTACATCAATAAGTCAAATCAACATTGAAAATGTAGTTATGAAGAGTTGTTCTAAAGAGAACCATCTTCAGACCTAAAGTTTATTTTTTAGCGCCTTAGGAAGTATGATTTGAAGACGAAACCATTAAAATTCTTCAGTTTCTCTGCTCGAATTAATTCTTCAGTCAAGTTTTAGAGGTGTGGAAATTCTTCAATATCATTCCCATGGTTATGATGATAGGTACAATATTTGCTGAGATTTTGATATAAGGTACCAACCTTCATTGGTAGAGGCATATTAAGGTATATTTTTCAGAATGGCCTCCATGACTTTGGCCATGGATACTCGCGGATGAGTATTTCCAATGCAAAGATTTAGGGTATCTCATGCCTCCTCTCTAGCTTTCTTAAAATAAGTCATTGATTGGACTTCTCTGGTCGCTATTGTGGTCAAGAATATCTTCTGAGGACGTCTCACTAGTTGTCTTGAATGAATTTGCACCTAGGATCCTGATCTTCATCAGAATCTCTTTTATGGAGTTTCTCCTCTGATAGACAAGGAATTTTATTCTTAAATTAGGATATAATCATTTGCTAATTATAGAAGTTCAGCTAAAGTTTTATTCTTTTCTAGAAAAAAAGTAAATATTGTAACAGATCTTCATGTTAGCCTTACGCGAGTGCTGCATGAGAAATGAAAGGCTCCAGATTTTTAGGTTAAGCATGTCACACTAGAATCTGGTAATAAACTTTTGTAGGCTTGTTCTATTCTTGGCCAAACTAAGAGCTTTTAGTGAGCGTACACCTATCATTAAGTTGTTGAAGCAACACAAAGGTGACTCCTCAAATGTTGTATGGAATAAACAACACGTATTGGCATAGTTTACCTGTAACAGGCAAACTGTTGATTTGAAAGAAGCTACATGATCGGTAGGATCAGTTCTTACTTTGTAAGAGTCGAGACAAGGGATTGAGAACCTCTTAGGGGGTTCTGCTTTAATGATTTCTCAAAACAATGTATTATCTAATAGTCTTCTCCATCTTCTTCTCTATCTTCTTCTTTATTTGCCTCTTTTTTCATGCTCTAAGGACTCTAGCATCTCTTCTCTGGGAATGTACAACATGTCTTCATTTTCTTTTGCTTCTTCTTTTAATGTAGTAGCTATTGCTTTTCTTGCTCTGACTTGATGTCCTCTTCACTGGGTGCCTAGTTCCTTTGTTATTCTTGCCTTCACTCGTTCAAACCTGACTATCCCGTATGACTTCTCGAATGATTTATGGAATAAGTTCTGGATGCCTCTTGCCTTACTTCCTCTAACCTCTTATTCATTCGTTCTCTGAGTTTATTTATCTATTGTTTCACTAATTCTATGATTCATTGTATCGTTGTAATTTGTTTCTCCCTAAAATAAAAGATTTTTTTTCACTAGATTTTGATAATTCGTTTCATGCTCACTGTACCTTTTAGGATGTTAAATCTCTATGGGACGTGGGATCCTGTCTAATTCATGAACTCATACAATCCGGGAGAGACCTTGAAGGTGTGAGAAAAGGTTGAGGGATTTTTGAGAGAGAGATGATCATATAGTCCTTTGAGTATCTTGAATTGAAAGGTATATCCCCTCTTCTTTCGGCATTCTTCTTATCTATATTCTATGAAGCCTATGTACGTGCGCTGAGGTCTAAAAAAAATATAAACTAGGCTATAGGCCATAAAATACGGAGCCTGAGCAAACTTGTTGTCAACAAGATAGTTGGTGTGGATTGTGATGCTATTAACAAATAGTGTTATATATGCTGACAGACTGAAATTCTTTTATTTCTGCCTCGAGTTACTGCATGTCAAGGTCGATGGTGTAGCTAGGTAGCTATGAACAAGTTTGGTGGGCAAGTCAACACATTAGTTTGAGTTTGAAATAAGAACTCAGGTAGTTTGAGCGAACTTAACTAGAAGAAGTCACTTGAAGATTAAAACTTGACAAATTCGTTATGAGGAACTCGCAAGAATGCAAGCTGCCATGTTTTAGAGGTATTATGAGGCCCTCTGGGCGACAAGGAGCTCTAAGCTTGTCACTTCCAAAATTACACCTAATTAGCAGATTGATCTGGTCAACGCCAGACCATTAAAATGCATGGGTGATGGGCTCGATCCATTAAGCATATGAGGCTCATTTCGTACTTAGGTTTTCCTGCTGCGTGAAGACCCTCATTCTGGGATACACAATTAATAAGCACCATTAAAAGAAAAAAAAATTGGACTTCTTTCCTTGTTGGCCAATCCAATTATCAATTATAAATGATTCTATGCGAAAGTGATTTTGAAATTGAGATATGAGTTTCATGGTTAAAGCGCGATTTTTAGAACCGTTTGCAATTTACGAGCCTCTGGCCCAATGCTGATGAAAAACAAACACGAATCCAAGACAGTTTCGTTAGAAGTTGATAAAATATCAATTAAATGAGACTTAAATATCACTTTATTTCTGTGGTAAATTTACATACATACCAAGGGCCCTAAAATGGCAATTATATGAGACTTATTTTAAAGCAATTCTTATGTATTACATATTTAACACCTACAGATTAATATTTACGTTTAAAAAATTTTGTTGTTAAAAATTTATGTATAAAATATTAAAATAATATATTTTGCTTTTTAAAATTAATAGTCGTGATTCTTTTTATATGATGTTAAAGATTTGAATGATATATGTTATAATTTTGTTTTGAATTTTCCAAATAGATTTTGATCGAATCAAAATCTATTAGAAATTCACCACGAGAATCTTTCGTTCACGTTCATATTAATGAGAAAAAGTGAATCGATACGATAGCGGAAGCGTACTTGAATCCATTTGATCGATTGCGAGCGATGATCTTCCAATCTATAGATTTTCGGAGTTTTCGTGACTCTCTCGTTGATGGGGTACGAAAATAATTTTTCTTTCTCTTACTCTGCAAACAGGGGACCATTACATTCTTATTTAATGTAACCAAGCTAGTGGTTATAAGAATTAGCTTAATTCTAATTACTGCGCTTATTAAATTGAAATTTACACTTTTGATATCCACACGTATAATTTCATGACAAATATGTCTAAAGTCATAAACTTTATTCTTAATTAGACCACAATAATTTTGACTTATTAAATGATGACCCAACACATTTATTAATTACATTATAGTCCCATAATTGATCCGACAATATATACATAAAAATGAAAATTTAATTGTTCGGTTTGTAGGGTGGCAAGTAAATGCCCAATTTATTTTGTTAGTACGAATGTATCCAGACATATTTGGGTATTTACATACTTGTGTATTTACATAGCTAACACCTAAATTTTATCTTTTACGTTTATATCACCCAAATGCTTTCATATCACATCAAAAATAATACTATTTTTATTTTTTAAAAAAAATACATATATTCAATATTATATTAGATTTCACGCGCACGCGCTCGTGCGTGTATGTGTGTGTGTGTGTGTGTGTATATATATATATATATATAGAAGTTTAGGTGTTAGACGTGAAAATATATGGGGGGTAGCCTTACTACAAAGTGAATAATTAAAGATAGATATGTATGAGATTAATAATAGTAGAGAGAACTAATATTCTTTTAAAAAATGTATAGCTTTATAATTTGATCTCAAACTAATAGCATCTATTCTGAGAAATTAGAACCATCTAAGTCAGCTCTTTACAAAGACTGCCAAAAATTGTAAATTTTGAACCAGCTTAAAATTTTAGTGGACTCAACACTATTTTAAGTCTAATTTGACTCGCTCAAATGCAATTGGAGTCAATTCAAAATATTACTTGGAAAAATCATTTAAAATCTAAATACAATCTTGGAAGATTTACATAGATACCACTCAAATTTTATGTCTTACATATCTAACGTCTAAGCTTCAATTTTTACATATATATCATCTCACCTAAAAATCAACAGCTTTATTGTACTTTTTTTAAAACTAAAATAACAATATTTTTCGTTATAAGAGGTGTTAGAAATGTAAGTAAATAGAAATATGGTGATATGTATGTAAAGGCCCCTATATTAATTGCACCATAGTTGAAACCACCGGGCTCATTGCAGATAATCATTAGAAGTTTAGTTTACAAATAATAAAGTAGCAGAAAAGAAAAAGTAAGTCTCAAATTTTGGATGAAAGGTATAGAATTAAAGTTGTGGAGCTCTCTTGTTTGCTTTGGAAAAGCAAAAGCATAAGAATACTGATTAATATAGCATCTGATTATAAAGAAATACGATAGTAACAGAAAGTGAGTTCTGGTGGTTGCTTCCATTAAAGGGCATAGCACTGCACAACCCTTATTGTAATAAGGATGTGTGAAGAAAAGTTTCATAATGTGTCCTATAATATAAAAATACTCTTTAAATGATGTAGATGCAGCATAGAATTGAGTCAAAGTTATCAACGCATATTCTGAGATATCAGTTCTTAGAAATATTGTACGAGAATGAAGCTTGTATGAATAGTAAAAGAGATTTATGCTCATCTTAGTTATTAAATATTGGGCACACAAGTTGTTAAACATCCAAATGGGATCATCAAAGTCATTGGAGAAACGCTGCCTTATGTGAAATGATATTCCATCTTTAAAGAGCATCAGCAAGGGAGGGCATGCCATCAAAATTGAAGTTTCATAACTCTTTCTCTAACATTCCAAGATTGCTACGAATGTTTCAAACACCAAATTTAGTTCATGTTCTCGTGCTAAATCAATATAGTGTTTAGGCATGTGGATTCGTTTCGGTTACCCATATCATCTCAATTTTTAGTTAGCCTAACTGATATAATTAGTATAATTAGAACTTTTATAGTAGGCAAATTAGTTGGGGTTTAATTTTATATCATCATGCTTGGAATTACATCATAATCAGAGACAAAGGAATAATTAAGTATTTAAGAGGCTTTAATGAGTATTTAGGATATACTAGAAAAACCTTTTGAAAACCTTCTAGAAAAATTGAAAAGCCTTTCAAAAGATCTTGAGAAACTTTTTGAAGATTAGAAGAAATTTTTTAGAGGATAAGGAAAATATTTGACAATCAAGATTAGGAAAAGAACAAATTTTTAAGGTCCATCCTTGATGGGCTAGGCACCATCTCTTTGTAGATAATATTTGTGATTATATTTAATAATTAATGGTTTAATAACTATTTTATTTAGGTGCACTAATTTTACATAAGTACGCTAAAATTTGTTTGCATAATAATTTAGGGTTTGTGAGCATTATAATTCTTGTAATTAAGATGTCTTTTAGATGTCATTCGTAAATATAAAATGTGGAAATTAAATTCATCATTGTAATAGTTTATTAATCATATTTGAAGAGTCTAGCATGTGATGTATATAGAAAACGTGCTAAATCATCTTCTATTTTAATATGTTTTTAAGTTAATTTTATCCTTTTGAAAGATATTTGTGTTGTGTTTTGCATAATTCAAGAAACGAGAGTCATCGGAGCTTAAGAAAATTCAGAAAATTGCTTAACTAAGATGCAGAAAATAGGTACCACAGCCTAGCGCATAGGAGCCCAGAAGACGTACCTAGGCTCCCAAAAGTGCCCAATGACCATAAATTCATCCCGAGAAGGAAGAAAATAGGCACCCAAATGCGGGAAAGTAGTTCCCATAGAGCAAAGCTTTCGCGCTCGAAAGCAGTGTCTACGCGTCCAAAAGAGACCAGAGCCCAGAAATTTCCGAGAAAGCGAAAAGTTGGAACCGTGACTCTAGCATCAAGGCACCAGTGACCAGTTCTTAGACTCCAATTGATGCAGTTTGATGGTTTTTTGCTGTTTGGATGTGACTTTTCATCGGGAGAAGTATAAAAAAAGCTGATACATAGAAAAGTGGCATTTTCCTGCATTTTGGCGTGTGGATCAATGAAGAAGGGCAAAGAGGCTTTGCAAAGAGTTTTTAAGTGAAGAAAGGAGAGATTTAAGAGGATCAAAGGGAGTAAACGTTGCTTGTTTTCATTTTAGTATTCCTGCTTTGATATGGAGGAGATAGGTATACTTCAATTTGCATTTTTACTTGGATTTCTATGTAAAACTTGGTGTATGATTTCTGAGCTTGAATCAAAGTTTGTTTTGTTGAGTTTTATAATGAGCAGTGAGTATTTTTTTCTTCTTGAATTGGAAATATAGTAGGATATAATTGAGGTTTTTTATGATGTGTAATTGAACTTTGTTAAAGGTGTTATGTTAACCTTTAAACTTAATTTACATTATGCATGGCAAGCAGAAAAGTTAAAGTTATTCATGAACTGTGGGATCTGATAGGATAATTTGTAGAATGAAAAGGGCTAACTACATATACTCACTGGAGTAGGATATTACCTTTGAGTTTATGCAATCAATAGGGAGAAGATATTGCTTGGGGTAATTATGGGATTTAGGGAACTAAACCTATGACAACCAATCTTTCTTAAAATACCAGCATAGGATAAGAAAGATTATGCTCCTGATGACTCTAGGCTGTAATAATTTTCTCAATTCTATTCACTAATAGACTAAATCAATGGGGAAATTTTTCATATCTTGAATCTCTTAAAAATTCGTTTTGCTTGCTAGGTTAGTCTTGCTTTCAAAAAAATTAGAATAAAAATTTATTTAGCGTTGAGATCTTCAAAATTTTAGGTTAGGACTGACATTAGTAAACAAAATCTTTTGTGAATTTGGAATCATCTCGTTCCCCATGAGATCAACACACATAACTTAATTCCATATATTACAGATATACCACATATACTTATGTAAATTGCCCTTGCTTCGCCAAAGTTAGATAGTGTCAAGATTTTGGCGTCATTGCTTGGGAAAGAAGGTGAATTCCAAGTTAGAAAAATTTTAATTAAACTTTAAGGACCTAGTTTTGAAACCTATTATGTTAATCTTGAACTTGTTTCATATTTCTTGTACATAAAAATTCAAAAAATTCCTATTAGTTCTCTATTAAATTTTTGTACGTGCATCTTATTTTCTTTTATTTACTTCAATTCTTTTTTTAAGTGTTGCACTATTTTTTAATTATTGTTTTTCTTGTTTGTTTGTCTGTATTTAATTGAACTTTGATGCTTCTCTTTAGCTTATCTAAGCTTGTTTAATTTCGTTGGTGTATGTTTAGTTCAGGATCCTTAGATCATGAACCTTACTACCATGAGCTAGAGAAAACTATTATAAAAATCAAAAAACTAAAAAAGACTACAAAAAGGAACTGGGAGAGATGACCCATCTACTTCGGAATGTACCAAATGCCCACAGATCTCATGAGATTATTGGCCCTCTTAGGGATTTTGCAAATCCATCAATGGATGAAATTAACCTTAGCATTAATATATATGTCGCAAATACCAATACTTTTGAATTGAAACCCCCCCCCCCATCATCCAAATGGTGCAGAATAACCAGCTTGGGAAGACACCATCAGAAGACCCTAATTTTCACTTAGCAAGATATTTAGAATTGTGTGCCCAATTTCACTATAACGTTGTCCCTAAAGATTTCATTAGGCTAAGTCTTTTCATTTTCTATTTAAGAGATAAAGATAATAAGTGGCTTAATTTCCTAGCTCGTTGGTCTGTCATAACTTAGGATGAACTAGCCTAAAAATTTCTGGCGAAGTATTTTCCACCATCTAAAATGGCCAAAATTAGAAACAGTATTACCTCATTTAGCCAATTTGATGGAGAATCAATTTATGAAGCCCGGGAAAGGTTTAAGGAGCTCCTTAAGAAGTGTCCTCATCACGCATTACATGGCTAGTTGATCATTCAAAATTCTTACAATGGCTTTGTAGGATCCCTTAGGTTGATCATAGATGCACTTGCTGGAGTTTCCCTAATGTCTATACCCTTTAATGAGGCCTATTCATTGATTGAGGAGATAGTGACTAATAATTTTCAATGGCATGCTGACAGAGGTTGTCAATGTCTTTGACACAGATGTACTATCTATCTTGACTCACGTGTAGCACTTCTCTCTAGGAAGCTAGATCAATTTAGATTAAACCCAACACAAGGATCTCCAGTAGTAGAATAAAATACTTATGAACAATTAGTTGATCCTAGTGCATTTCCCATAGAGAACATGATTGCCATTAATAATATGTTTAACAACCCTTACAACAATAACTATAACCCTGATTATAAGAATTACCAAAACCTTAATTAAAATAACAATAACTCAATTATAGGAAACCAACAGTAGGGAAATAGTCAAGGCAATCCTATAGAAAATTAAAGTAACTAAGAAAATGGTAACCCAAGAAAAACTTTCCCTTCAAGATTAAACTCAAACCCTCAATGTAAGTATATGAAGCTGACTTTGGAAAAATTAGTTTTGAACAAGGGGAAGCAAATTTAAAGTCATGTTGCAGCCATAAAGAACATCAAAACAAAAATTGGACAATAACTAATTTAATGATATAAACCCCTAGAGTTGTTACCTAGCAACATAGAAGTAAATCCAATGGACCGTAATGTAGAGCACTGCAATGCTAAAAAACTTAGGAGAGGAAAAGTGTATGAGGAGTCTAGAATATAGGAGCCTGACTTTGAACCTAAATGACCTAGAGAAATACTTAGCCTAAATTAGGAAAACTACCTGCACCACTTAAGATAAGAAAAGAGAGACCACCACCACCCTTTCCTTAGAGACACCAGAAGTATATGAGGGACCAAAAAATGTCAGAGGCTACAGAGGTTGTAAATAAACTAACCATCATTGTGATTTATGCTAAAGCCCTAGAATAGATGTCGAGTTATGTAGGATTTGTGAAGGACATTTTAGACAAAAAGAGAAAATTAGGAGCTCACGAGATAGTATCCCTTACTGAGGAGTGTAGTGTCATCCTATAAATGAAATTATTTTGAAAACTGAAAGAGATTTAGTGGTAGGGATTTGTGTAATTTAGGAGCCAACATCAACCTTTTGCTTGTCACTATCTACAAAAGGCTAGGATTATGAGAAGTCTAGCCCAACTCCCTTACCCTTCAGTTAAATGTTCGATATTTGACCTATCCGAGGAGAGTGGTAGAAGATGCACTAATTAAGGTTGAAAATTTTATATTTTGTACTGATTTTGTAGTGTTGGACATAAAATATTAAGATATTCCCTAAATTCTTGGTCAACTCTTTTTAGCCAATGGTCGAGCAATGATTGATGTTTAGAAGGGAAACCTTAGCGTGAGAGTGAACAATGAAGAAGTAACTTTTGATGAACTTGATTCTATAAAGTTTTTCCAAGCCTCTAGGGATGCTCAATGTCAGGATATTGAAGTGTTACCAGGGGAAGTTGGTAGCCATTTTGTTGAATTTGAAGATTTCAATCGTGAAGATCAAGATGTTGATGATGAATTTTATATGAACACGATTGAGGAAGAATCTGCTTTTCATTTCAAGGCAACTCCTAGAGTTCTTAGGGAAGTAGTTGAGCCTAAGGACACCACAACCCACTACTAGCCTATAGTCTCACCCATAAGAGGAGCTCCAGTGATTGGGTTGGGGATTTCACCTAAGTGGTTAGAGAGTGAATTTTTAAAAGGATATTCTATGATGCCCCTCATGAGTTTTAAATAGTCAAGCAAATTTCTAGAGGGGTGGTGTTCAGAACCCTAGAGGAAGAATTATCTTATAGATTTTACCATCTATTCCATTCAGAAGATGATTTTAGGAATGAGATTGAGAATATGCTAAGAAGTTTGAACATGGAGGTAGAAAAGAATACACATTTTCTGGAAGAGCATAGAATTAGAAAAAAATTCAATGATTTAAAAAATTCCTCAAGACAGTGAAAATTTAGAATAATTGATAAGGAATTGTTGAGAAGATAGTTTAATCCTGGAGAATACTTTTAGGATTAAACAGAATTTTCATCGTCAGACTACTACTGAGGAGGCTGCCTGAGCGTTATCTTATGATGTGATTGCATGTTTGATATCTTTATCATAATTTTTTGTGATTTGCTTAGGTTGAGGATGTTAAACAAAACACTTATTAGGAAGTTACCCAATTTTCTTTCCCCTGCTAAATTGAGGGCTTGAGGCAACCAAATTTCTTTTCCTTTGCTAGATTGAGTGCTTGCGTATTTTTTTGCTTGTTAAAATCTCTAGAGTTACATACCTCTCAAAGAGTCTTGATGCTTGACGAGGAGTAGCCTCAATTTTATTGATTTCTTTTATTTCTCTTCAGATTTTTCAGTTTTATTTGTGTTATTTTGCTTATGTCAACTAGACAATTATTGTTGTGGGCATTTAAGTGTTAATGTTGCGGAGAACATGTTATATGTTTATTTGTGGTGGTGACGTTCATTATTAGATGTTTCTATTATTTATAAATGTGGAGCTCGTGTTAATTTGATTATGATATTTCCGTTGTTCACTTAGTTATGTGGTGGGTATTGATGTGCCCTTAGTGTATGTTGTTTTTCTGTGTGTTTTATGTCAATTTAATTTTTCTGTGGTGTCATCAAAAACTTGACACTACCCTCAATTACACAGTAATTTAGCTTCCAAATTATGGCCAAAAACTTGACCCAATTTTGTTGACCTCACCTTTGGTTGAGGTTTAGTCTGTCTTTAGATAGCTAGAGTCTAGCCATAAAACTCTCTTGGTGACTTTTTTAGAAGACTAGCAATGGAACCCTACCATATAGAAATTCTAAATGTTTCTTTACTTCAATCGGAGTTCCAATGTTTAATGTCTGATCTCTAATGTTTAGAAGGATAATACTAAAACATAAAGAAACTCAAGGGAAGTTCCCCATAGGTGGACAAGCCTTACGACTATCCCTAATTAGCTTGGACCTAGCACACACACACTTGCATATTACACTTTCACACACTACTCACAACCCTAAAACCCAAACACATCCCATTTTGATCCCCTAGTCTTTGGAAACTCATGTGGGCGGTCCCACAACCCTCAGCCCATGGCTAAGGTGGCTAAGACCAACACATGGAGGATCCAAAAGGGTTACTTTTGGTGCATGGCTCAAGTAGATTGACACCTTTAATTTTGCCAAACCATTTTTTTGACTTCGGGCTCCTAAATTCCCAAATGACCAAAATGCCCCTAAACCCTAATTTTCCCCAAATTACCTAAAAATTACACAAAATTCCCAAAATTCCTCAAATTCATTTCAAAACATTTTCCACCACTTAAATTACCTAAAATACCTCAATACCCCCACAATAACCCCAAAATACCCTCTAAATACCCTAAATACCCCAAAATTCCAAAAAAATTCAAAAATTCCCAAAACCTTTAAAATCATTCCAAATGTCCCCAAAACCAATTCTAGACCCTATTTTGACCAAATGGACCCATTTTGGCCAAAAGCCCCAAATTGTCCCATTTAAGCCTAAAATACCCAAATTACCCCTAATGCCCATCTAATTGACCACAATATTGCCCAATTTCAATCCTAAACTCTAATTCATCATCCCTAATGTCAATATAAACCAAATCCAAGACCAATTTGACCCACATTTGAACTTAATTTCAATCAAATTCCAAAATCCCTAATTTTACCTAAGTGACCAAATCCCCCAAATTGAACCAAATGAGCCAATCAATTCCCCAAATGAATGTTCTAAACTCTTCATAACACTCACCTAAACTAAACTGAACCACCAATTGCCCCAAATTTGAGCTCAAACCTCACCCAAGTCCAAACTAGCCCAAAACCACTAAATTTGCTTCAAATTGACCACATGACCAAAATCCATCAAATTGAAATCCCTAACCCTAAAATTTCCACCCAATTTATGTTGAGAACTCTTCATAAAATCCCCTTAGACATTTTTTACCCATAAATTGAGCCTTGACCCCACTCTAGCCTAACCCAAACTCAAACTAGCCCAAAGGTCCCCAAATTGATCAAAATCCCAAATCAAGCCAAATTGACCCCCCAAACCAATTCAAAACCGCTCCAAACCTTTCCTATACTCTTCATAACAATCATTCACACCATTTTGAATAATCAATTGGAGCCAACCCAAGCTCAAACCCAAAAAATTCCAACTTGAACCCAAATGTACCAAATTAAACCCAATGTGAGCAAACTAAGCCCACCACAGCCAGCCTTAGGACCCTAGGGACTGACCCAAATCCAACCTAGCCCAAGCTAGGTGAGCCATGAACCAACGGTCCCTCAATTATGACCAATGGCTATTCAACTTTCGGCTACACCCATAACCCAAGCCAACCACCCACCATGCTGGACAATTAATGACACTGAGACCTTCCTCTACCTCCCATGACTCTGCCGGCCACCATCTCTGTCCTTGTCGGCTAACCTAGTCATTAGAATAGTTGAAAAACCAAGAGCCACCCTGCTTGGGGAAAAACTCAATTCCACCTCCCTGATATGTCAAGCTCTGATGGCTCATCAGGACTATTCTACCTTCTACTTAGACAGTTGATTCCACCAACATTGGCCCTCCTGAGCTCAACTCATCAGCCATGGCCATAAATAGAGCTCTTCATGTACAAATGGAGGTGTTGAAATTTTCTTAAGGGAACTCTGCCAAATTTCTTTCAAAGCTTCCTTGAGAACTCTTGAGTGCAAGCCCACCATCCTCCAACCATAATTTCCTATATCCAGAGCCAATTTCCACATAAAAATTCCATTCGAAACCAGGACATATTTCCCCACACCTCCACATAGCATCAAATTCAAATTAATTTCACCCACACCTTCACAGCACTGAGAGAAGAAGTTTCGCCATCAAAGCCCCATCACAGAGAGCCTCTAACCTAGCTTTATACCTTCACCTGAAAACAGCCAGTGTTGAAATCTGGTCTAGACAATTCACCACAGCCCAAGGCTTCATCTGGATGTTCGTTGAACCAATCAAAGATGCCACAACCATCTGATAGAAGCTTCCCTTCTCAAACAAAGGTATTGAACCTCACCATCATCCCGAGCTTAGTTCGATCCTATACATGTATACATTGTATTTCATACCGTATAAACCGTATGGATATATTCATTTAAGATAGATGAGGATATAGAAATAAACCCCAAGTCATTTGGTTGAGTTTAGACTGAGATCTTAAGGTTTTAGTTTGGACGGTCTATGAGAAGAACTAGTTGGGGACGAGGACTTGCAGCCGTTGGATAGCGCGTGTTTTGCTTGGACGACTCAGATAGCGTCGGATGAGGAGATGGTTCATAAAGTGCATGCAGACTTAGAAGGTGACGCCCAACCAGAAGACACCTTGTGTGAGTTTGGAGCCGCCATAGGATGAGTTGGCGCCGCGTCACTTAAGTAGGAAAATATGGATTTTTTTGATTTATTGAATTCCCCGAGGTTTAAAAATCCAAAACTTGGTGTAGAAAAATACCCTCTTGCTCAGTGAACAAAGAAGAATATTACGAAAATGGTTTGAATTTTATTTGATGTATATTTTATTTTTAATTAATTAAATACAGTTTGGAGTATTTTGATTCTCCATTTGCATGTACATTAAACCTTGGCTTGAGATTTAGGGCTTTTGTTTCCTCTATCATGGGGGATCTTCCCTGATTTTTCTAAGGTCAGGAGAGATCTCTATTTTTTAAGTTATTATATTTATTTTGGTATAAAAATTATAATAATTAAAATATTAATCAGAAAAACGAGAAGTAAATTTTGGTAGGTTCCCTGTGACCAGAGGACCATAGGAAAAATATAAACTTGATTTAACTCATTAAAATACTCCTAATGGCCATTAAACCCTAAAACTAAGAGAAAACGAAATAAAGAAAAATATAAATGCAAGAGGCCTAATTTTGATTCTCCACTATAGTTTAGGGTCAGAGGGACTCCCATAAAAAATTTGAAGTCAATTGGAGTTAATTTGACCTAAATGATTTTTCTAAGTTAAATTGCATTTTTAGCATTAAAATAATTCTAATAATTATAATATAAGTAAAAAAATTATGAAATTGGTCTTGGGAGTTCTCTGTGATTAGAGGAACATAAGAAAAATAAAATTGGAATTCTAATATAATTTTCATTTTTAATGCTATTTTGAATATTTAAATAATTAAAAAATTCATAAAAATCATAAAATTAATAAAATGCATGGAAGTGTTCTAAATTGTCCTTGACCACTTAGGAGCAATTGCAATAACTTTCCTTATTTTCTATGTGAAGATATTAAATTTTAAAGGGTTAAAATAATTTAAGGCTTAAAAATGGGGTTTTCCTAATTTTTTTCACTAAAATAATTCTAATAATTAAAATATAACTCATAAAAATATGAAATTTATTTCTCTGGATTTTATGACCTCAGAGAGATTTAAGAAAAATATAAAAATTAATGTTACAATTAAATAATAATTTATATTTAATTAATACCCCAGAAAATTAAAATAATTAAAATAATTAAATCAAAATTCAAAAAACCATGAATTTTGGTCCAAGTGGTCCTCTAGTCTATGTGAACCTCCAATAATTTTCTAAAGGCTAGAAACTTTGTCTTGATTAAGTTATTAAATTTTCTTTGAAAATCTTTATTTTGCATGAAATTAATTACAAAAATTAAATTAAATTAAGAAAAATCACATTTTCTCTTCTAATGTTTCAATTAACCAATGAGTGGGGTAACATAAAAATTTCAAAGTTATTTGGATTAAATTTGATGAATTATGGGATGATAAGGCCTTAAAGGGCAAAATGGTAATTTTAAGAATTAAGCTCTAATTAAATATTTAGGCCTAATCAAAGGGGTAAATGGGCAATTAATTATCCTAATCAACATATTTAGGAGATTGAAACATGAATGGGACTAAATGGTAGAAACCCACTTCATTTTTATCTCGCTAAAAGGTTGAAATTGTAATTTCCCCAATTACATTAATTCAGGAGATAACCAAAATTAAATGATTCTAAGTTAGGGGTTTCAAAAGACAATCTCTAATGATTTAAAACCTCTCTGATCAATGGTTTACTTCAAAATTTTGATAAGAATCATAATCATATAAATCACCTTAACATTTGCTAAAAGTGCAAATATACCCACTAAAGTCTTAAGGGCTTAGTAGTGAGATTAAACTTAATAAAAATGGCTAAGTAAGGATTAGAAAAGGCAATATAATTAATTTGAAACATTTTAAAACATTACAAGCCCAACTTCAAAATTTAAACTGGTTGAATCTTCTAATAAAATCAATTTGCCCTTAAAGGGCCACCCACATAATTCCCAAATGAAATGTGAAGCAATAATTTTACCCTTACTTAAAGGGATACTGAAACATTAGTGTTCACTGAGCATTAGGAGTATGGATTGGATGAATCATTAAGAAACATAATATGTTTAAATGAACTTGATGCCTTTCAAAAGACGGTGAAATGGAGGCCTGGACCTACATCCTTCTCCTGATCTTTTGGATACCTTGGAGGACTATTAAACTTAATATGACTTGCTTAAAGGAATCATCCATGCAAAACAAATAGGACCCACTAAGTTATGGCATAGGAATGGGTAAACACCTTTCAACCAATTTTTCTTATTTTCCAGCATGTAATTTCAATTCCTACAAATTATATAAATGTTTATTGCAAAAGGTACTAAAGTTTCAGGTGGAAGAATGGGAAGATCAGTCAGGTATGCTTTTACATTTTTCAGTACCTTACTTCCCGCACTGTACTTTCCGTACCTTACTTTACCACACTTACTTACTGCAAATTTTGACACCTGCATGCAAAACCAAAATCACCTCACAATATTCAAAATATAAGATAACTCAATATTTAATCACAAACAAAACAAAATTACAATTATAACTAAATTAAAAAGTCTCTTTGGATGTCCGAGAATACCTCAAAACCTACGGCTGCTAACGAGATATCCCGGGTCTAAATGAACATGTTGAATTCATTCATTTGAATTTGGTAAATTTATTCAGACTAAGTGAACCCGAAGAAAATAGTGGTGTCGGAACGAGAGAACTGTAGGATCCTAACCAATGTCACTATAATCAATTTAAATGTTTGTTCAAAAATAAGACATTAAGATATTATAACTTGACACCCTAGAAAACTTAAACTTTCCAAAGCACGACACTTCTCTCATCTCTTCAATTGTCACCTCTAAAACTAAACCTGCCACGACGAGGAGCTCGGAGCAAGCACAGAGGGCAATAAGAACAACTTCAAGAAAGCAAAGATGGATCTACAACAGCAAATCTTCTTAGAAATAAATAACAAGTCATAGGACTTCGAGGTAATTTTTCTAGTGCAAATATAAATCCTCCCTTATCTCTTTTAGACCTTTGCACCCAGTGCAATATAAGCCCTAACTCGTCTTAGGATTCTGAGGTTGTTGTCTGATACAATACAAAATCCTCCTATCTTCAAGACTATTCACATGATCAGTATCAAGTGAATGCAAGTCCTAATTAAATTAAAATTGACATGATGAAACAGTAAATAATTCCTCTAATTTGAAGTAAAACTATATGATAGTTTGGGAATTCATTAAGAATCTTCTTAGATTCGTAACGTCCCCTAGCTATCATTCCTTTGGACTCTGTTGATAACTATTCTGAATTTGATCCATTCACTTATTGGGATTCTTACTACCACACATTTCTTTAGAAAATCCTATCTTTTGGAAGTCGTGAAAATTCATTTCCTGATCTAAATTGAGAATTTTCTTAGGTAATCTCAGTTATCTAAGATATAATTAACTATAAGGGCTTGCCCTTCTAGGAAACGTAAACGAACCCATTATTAATATAAAACCTATCTAATTCCTTTTGTATTAGATAGGGGAACCCGTCGGTCAAAATAACAAGTTTAGCATACCAAACGGATGTCATATATTTCTTAGTTTATTTAATTGAGCCTCACTATTAAGTTATATGTTTATCGTGTGAGATAGATGCGTAGCTTAAGGTATAGTGCTCGATTATTTAAACTATTAGGGATATGATATCAGTTTAACCACATACTTTCCCTAAACTAAATATATGCATAAATTAAATATGTTATAAAAAAATCAAAAAAAGCACAGACATGTTTCTGGCGACTCCACTGGGGATTCATTTCTTTCACTATTAAGATCAGAAAATTTATTTTCATAAATCGGTAATGTGTCTATGCCCCTCATAGACTAAATTAACATTCTTTTGTTGACATACTTTACTCGTTTTTTTCTTATGAAGGTACAGTCAACTCTGCCTGATTTCAGGATCGTCTGTTTAATCACTCTTAAACAGAGGGGTTCAAGAGTCGTTAAGATTTTTTTTTTGATCTTGTGAGGTCGGACCCCCAATAGGTGTGTCAGTGAACAAGTTTTCACCAAAGTGAGATGCGTTGTGAAGACGGTCCAGGACAGGGTCCTGTACTTCACTCTTTTCTCTTTCGTCTTCCAGGTTTGATTTTTGTTATTCGCAAAATTAAGCCAACTTTTTTTATGCCTTAAACTTCTTTTAAATTTCAAAAAGCAAATCTAAATTTTCTGAATCAAGAATGAAAATTGATAGAATGAAATTCTAAAACGAACAAAATAAATCAATACTCAAAATAAAATGAAATAAAATAAGAAAATGTGCCCAGTTCATAGAGCAACCTTTGTTAATTTATAGTGTTTACGCTATGATTATGAGGTTTTGGCCTTTACTAATTGTTTCAATTGTCTTTTGATCGAAAGTGACAATGTCGATCCCCATGCTCACTTTCTCCTGCAACTTTTCCACCACCCGTGAGGCTCACCTTGCTGCCCCCGCAATTCAGTTTGGAGCTGGCTTCAGTGAATTCAAAGTCATACTTGGAAAAGCCACATTCGTGATCGTGAAATTTGCTGCCCCCAAAGTTCAAGAGTCATCTACCGAGTTCGACTTGAAATCCCATGAGGACTTCCCTTCTGCCAAGAAGGTGAAGGTCGTTCCCGTCCCCATCAAGTCAGTCGTGTCCGTGCCCTGAAGGACTGTCACCCCTATTGCTAATGGATTTGTCATCACTGTATCTACCTTCCCATCTGCAAAAGGGAAGGAAATTTTGTATGATGATTCTTCTAAAGATGCCTTTCTTTCCCCGCCACTTGTATTTGAAGTTGGTTTCTGCTCCAGAGCCGTCCCACCAACTAAGTCACAAAAGAGGAACAAAAATCACAGAAATTTGAGAGCCATCAGGGCTTGAGATGCTAGTTTGCCCGTTGTTGATGAGATTCCTCATCAGGAGGAACTCGGTTCACCGGACACCACTTCGCTACTTCGAGGGAGTAAGTTCCACACCTTAGTAAATATTACTGGAGACGAGAGTCTCTACAAGATTGCTGCTATGCTACCGCCATCTCATAGTCGTGATGAAGTAAGGGAAAGGCCCACACTCGTCACCCGAGTCCTCACAGTGTTCCATAAATTAGCCAAGAAAGAAGGATGCTCAATCGCCGAACTACTTAAGAGGATGGGGCGTGCAGTATCCCCAAGAATGAAGAAAGAAATTTTGGGGAAAGAAAGGTCTGATGCACCATCAGCCTGTGTTTCCGTCAGACACCATTTGGGTAAGTGTATCAATGTTACTATTACATATGTTACCGCCGTCACTCCCACCCCCGCCAGGCGCAGGTTAGTCAAGTCTCGGCTGGGTTTGAGAGTACCATCTGTTTTGGTTCATGAGGAATTCCTATCGAGGAAAAGTAAAAGGAGAGTATCCTCCTGTGTACATGTTCTATGTCCTAAGGAGCACACCTCTCCTCGTCACTCTGATGTCCTCGCCAAGGCACCTCGCCTCAAGGAGCCGACTTTGAAATGGAAGGTGTGGATACCAAAGGTCGATGTTCCAGTACATTCTGAGAAGTTCATGGATCTTGAAATGGATCATGGGTCATACATTCCCATTGCCACTACCGCATTCGCTTCAGAGTCAGTTGTAGAGAGGCCTACAAATCTTAAATCAGTGAAAGAAAAGATAGTTAAGGATAAAGTCTGGAAGCTTCGAGCCAAAATTTCAGAACTAGCAAAAGAACGAGGTTTGTATGTCGAGGATGAGTATTACTAGCTGTCAGATTACCTGGAGGAAGAATTCATGGAAATGACTCTCGTCGACACTAGGGCCACATCATTTGCGCGTGAGGCTCCTCCGTTAGAGGAGAAAGCCGTAGAAGAATTTCAGAAGGCCATTTTGATGAGAGATGAACAAATAAGTCAGATGGAGAAGAAAATGGAGGAGATGGCCGCCGCTATGACCTTCATGGACACTATGCATAGGCAGTCACAGTCACGACCCGCAGCATCTCTAGAGATCAATCAGCCCGAAATCATACACATCACGGAAAAGAAGAGAAATTGCCTCTGCCAACGAAGAAGAACAACCAAGGAAAGATCTAGTTCCGAGCCTGCCGGAAAATGATATCAATCAGATGGTCAAGCAACAAGTTCGGGAAGCCATGGCTCAGTCCAAAGGCGGCTCATCGGTTTCAAAGGGTAGAACCTACCTTAAGGAATTCGATTTCGTGCCTTACCCCAAAGGCTTTGTGCCCTCGACCTTCAAGACATTTTATGGCACCGGAAATCCTCGACAGTACGTGACCCACTTTAGAGCCAGTTGCTGCAACATAGGAGAGAGTGAAGCACTACTTTTCTGACAGTTTGTCAGCAGTCTGTCAGGAATTGCTTTCGATTAGTACGTCAAGATACCCAATGAATCTGTGAAGACCTTCGCAGAAATGGAGGACATGTTCGTTAAGAGATTCGCTGGCGCGTGACACCACATCACCATAGGAGATCTTGTAGTGGAGCGGCAGAAGCCCAACGAGACTTTGGTTGACTACATTTTGAGGTGGAGAAACCTTAGCATGAAATGTTATCCTTAACTGCAAGAGCAGCACGCGATTGAGATACTACTCAAGAGTATCCATGGTCTAGTGACTTTTATGCTCAAGGGACTCACCATTAAATCCTTGGAGAAATTACTTAGCAAGACCAGCATTTTACAAGAAGAAGTCAAACACATGGAGCTTTCAAAAAAGACATAGAAATTTAGGCCTGTCAAAGTTTTTGAGAAGAGATTCGGTGTAGTGGCAACGATCAACAAGGGAAAGCTTACCAATGCAGATTCAGCCGAAGCAACAGCCTTAGTACAGTCAGCCTTCTTAGCTACAGTACAGTCAGCCTCCTTCACCACAGTATACTCAGCCACCGCAGTATGTCCAATCTTCACAATATGGTCAACCCCGTCCACAGCAGTACAGTCAGCAGTATAACTAGCCAGGACAGCAGTCTTACCAGCAGAGGCCGTATAGGACAAATACGAGACAGGCTCCAATCATAGCAGAATGACTTCACAGAAACTATTCATTCAAGGAGGATGCAGTGATGAAGATGTTTAATAATTTGGTAAAGAAGCCTGAATTTAGATTGCCCAAGCTGGAGAAGCCGAAGGAATTCAACAAGACGGACCATCCCAACTATTGTCCATGCCATGGACTACTTGGACATACGATAGATGGATGCTTTAGTTTCAAGGATTGGCTCGAGAGGAACTATAAAGATGGAAATATTACAATCTTGAAAGAATATTTAAAAGAACCTGTGAGAGGTTCTATAAAAATGATTTCGGTCAAGCCAATCTCTCCGTTAGATCCGTATGCCAATAAAAATGGATGGAGCACAGTTTGGACCAAGTTTTCCAGTAAGATACTGAGTCAGATCCAATTTGTTTCAGAGTAAGCTGCCACGTATAGTCTGCTACCACCCAAGCAGAAAATAAATATTACACTGGAGCAGTCACTACAACAAAAGGCAAGAAGGAGACCATCAATGAAATAAAGGACGATAGCACGAGGGATAGGATAGGGGCTGCCCCGTTAGATTGGTTGTCTCGGATTTGGATGAGAAATCCCTCGAACCGCTTACTCTGTATAATTTCCTTCAAGGCCCTCCAGAGTCTCATAATTATAAGAGTGACGATTTTAGCTACGTTGTTACTGTCTCTAGTGATAACGTAATAGACCACAACCCCTCTAACCTTGATTTCGATTCCCAAAATGATCCTCAAATCATATTAGTTATCGACAAAAATGATAACAGAGATAAGGAAGACATCGACAACGCTGGTTATGATAGTTGAGAAGTGAGGAGCCAATCCTCGAGTGCAAGGGAACTCCTCTTGCAATCAACATTGACTTCTCAGATTCTGAGGAGATATCAAAAGAATCAGCTACAACACCAGAAGAACCTCCGGATCCAAAGAAGGAAGAAATAGCAGAGGTGAATCTCAGAAGTGGAAAAGTACTACCGCCAAGAACAGCTTCAGTAGAAAAGGGAAAACAGATAATCATCCAAGAAGAATTGCCTCCATCAGCAGGAGAAACACACATTCAAGAAGAAATTGGAAACTCAAACAAAGCGGATTATAATGTACTAGCTCATCTTAGGAAGTTGCTAGCCAAACTAAGCATCTACGACATTCTGATCCTGTCAAAGGAGATGAGGGATAATATGATCAAGGATTTACTTGATCCAGAAATTTGCTTAGCACAGTTGGGTAAAACATCATTGGATGGAGTTTGTACTTTGAAATAATAGGCTGGCGTAACCTTCACTGCTGAAGACTTCCTACTCGGTACAGCCGATCACAACCTTCCGCTCTACATTTCAGTCAATATTGGCAAGTACGTGCTCTCCAGAGTTCTAGTAGATCTAAGAGCGTCGCTTAACATAATGAGTTTACGGACATTAGCATACTTGGACATCGACATGTGAGAGCTCTCTACCGATAAGATGATACTAAGAGGAACGCTACAGTTGAAAGTTGGAGACCTAATAACAACTGTTAAATTTCATGTCATCGATGTAGATACTTCATTCAATACCCTACTCGGTTGATCTTGGCTTCACGAGTACAATATGGTCCCGTCATCACTGCACCAATGCATACAAAATTACAAAGATGGTTAAGAACATTACATTAAAGGAGACTTACAACCGTTCTCAATACATGAAGTAGGCATCCACGAAGACGCCGCCTACTACGTTCCCCAGAAGAAAACTGTTTTCTCCAGAGAAGTTGTGACAAATAAAATTGAAGATTCAGAAAGACCGCAAGGACGGGACTATTCAGTTCCACTTCAACAATCTCTCATCACTCCTTCACAACAAGGCGGTGGAGGTTCTTTTAGCCCACACATCCGAGATCGAGGTCGGGGATGTGGGCGAGGAAGAACTCAACAGATTGTTTATCAGATGAATCCAATGATCAACATTGACATGGAAGGAAGTTCCGATGAAGATGAAAAAGAAATGATGATTGTAAACCAGAAGAAATCCTAGTTTGAGATTTCGTTAGAAGATACAAAGAAAAGTGAATATGAGTCGATATTATTGGATTAACTATTATATACAAGCCATGACCTTAACTTCGATCCATTCTTAAAAGATTGAGAGTATGAAGGTCAAGGAAGTCCATAATGGTGGTGTTAAACCAATCAAGTTTTACCGTGCTTCTCCTTCTACTTCTAAACCTGTTGTAAATCTAGAGGATGATTCTAATGAATTAATGGAATTACCTTTTGGTTACTTTTCATCGTGTGTACAAAAATTATTTCAACAAGGATATGTGCAGAAAGAAATGCCAAAAGATAAACTACAATTATTTGAAAAATTATGGAACATGAAAGGTCAGAAGTTCAATTCAAAAGAAGGTGTTGGGTTTTGGTAGGATAGGTCCAGTCGATGACTCAGAATTTTGCATGGTTGTTACTAGCAAGTCAGATGAAGATTACTTTGAAATACAAGAAGACTTTGAAGATCAATTGATAGGAGATGCTCAGCTAGAATTTAAAGAAGAAATCAAGACTACGGTGGACGAACTAAAACAGATCAACCTTAGGATTGAGGAGCAGTCCCGACCTACCTTTATAAGTTGGTTACTCAACAAAGAAGAGGCTATAGAATTGGTCAAGTTACTGTCAAAATACAGGGATTGCTTTGCCTAAAGTTACGACCAAATGCTAGGACTATCTCCAGAGGTTGTAGTGCACCGCCTCAGAGTGGATCAGAATACTATTCAAGTAAAGCAAGCCCCCAAAAGAATGCGTCTCGACATAGAACAACAAGTTACAACAGAAATAAAGAAATTAATAGACGCTAACTTCTTACTGGAGGAGCAATACCTGAAGTGGTTGGATAACATCGTACCAGTAAAAAAGAAGAATGGACAAATCTTAGTGTGTGTCGACTTCTGGGACTTAAACAAAGAATGTCTAAATGATGAGTTTCCGTTGCTGATACCGGAGTTAATGGTGGACATCGCTTCGTTGCTCGAAATTTTCTCACTCGTGGCAGATCGTCAGGTTACAATTAAAATAAGATGGCTCCAGAAGATTCAACGCTTACAACATTCAGAAATCCGATTGGAATCTCTTGCTACACCGTAATGCCGTTTGATTGAAGAATGTCGGAGCTACTTACCAACGAGGAATGACAAGGATCTTCGATGAGCTCATCCATAATCAAGTAGAATGTTGTGTGATGACTTGGTCATAAAGAGCAAAGTAAAGGAAGAGCACTTATATAATCTGAGGATTGTATTTGAACGATTACGACAATATATTCTCAAGATGAATCCCTTAAAATGCGCCTTCGATGTTGTCTCCGAGAAATTCTAGGATTTGTTGTTCGTCATCGGGGAATTGAAATCAACCCAGAAAAGATTAAATCCATTCTATTGACGCCTCCCCCAAAAACCTTAAAACAACTACGTTTCTTTCAAAGAAAATTGGCATATCTAAGGCGTTTTATATCCAATTTATTAGGTAGGTGTCAACCTTTCTCGACATTAATTAAAAAGGACACAAAATTTTTTGGTAAGAGAAATGCCAACAGGAATTTGAAGATATTAAATGATATCTCATGACACCACCTATTTTAGCAGCCCCTATCCCAGGTAGACCGTTGATACTTTATACCGCGGCATTAGACGACTCCCTCAGAGCTCTTCTAGCACAAGTCAATGATGAGGGTAAAGAAATTGCACTCTACTAGTTGAGTCGACATCTAATACTGGCAGAGGTAAAATATCCTTCCATTAAGAAGCATTGTCTAGCTTTAATCTTCATCGCTCAAAAGCACAGATGTTGTCTCATAAGGTTAACCTGATTTTGACTGTTAATCCATTGTAATATTTGATGACTCGACCAATACTTTTTGGACATCTAGCTAGGTGGTCGATGATCCTATCACAATTTGACATAAATTTTGTGCCCCTTCGCATTATTAAAGGGCATATTTTAGCACACTTTCTAGCAGCGCATCCATTGCCAGCTGGGTCCCCTCTCGATGATAACTTGCCAGATGAGTAGATAATGAATCTAGAAGATTCCAATGTTCAACATTGGGAAATATACTTCGATGAAGCCTCGTCAGCTAGAAGAGATAAAAGACAGCAATCAGTAATACCTGGTAAAGTAGGATTCGGTTTAATTTTCGTGACGTAAGATCGAGCGATGCTGAGATTCTCCTACCACCTAATAGAGTCATGTACTAACAATGAAGTAGAATACAAAGCCCTAATCCCTGGATTAGAATTGTTACTCTTAATGGATATAACCGACATTGTCATTTGTGGTGAATCGCAACTTGTCATTCAGTAAGTGGCAGGACAATATAAAATTCTGAAGCCAATTCTGGAAGAATGCCATAGATATACGATGAAGTTGTTATAGCAAATCCCCAGTGTAACATTCTATAAGATTCCTTGAGTGGATAATACCGACACATACTCTTTAACTAAACTTGCTAAAGAATTTGCATGTACACAGGAGGATTCAATAGTCATTAAAATATAAGGATGTCAGTTTTTATTGCAAATCGAACTCGACTATTTACACAAAGTCTGAAAAGAAGAACTAGCAGCTACAATGATAGATGATACAGAAGATTGGCTTCAACTGATAGCAGAATTTTTGCAAACAGGAAAACTACCAGAAGAAAAACCAATAACACATCAAATTCAGAAGAGGGCAATGTCATACACCCTAATCAGCAGTGTTCTGTACAGAAGGTCATTCGATCAAATGTGACTGAGATGTTTAAGCAGAGCAAAAGCACAGAGAATCGTCAAAGAAGTGCATGCTGGATTATGTGGAGCTCAACAGTCAGCAAAAATGAAAATGAAAATAAAAAAACTTGGATACTAATGGTCAGCAATGATGACAGCTTGTGTGGACATAGCAAAGAGGTGTCATCAATGGCCAGTACATTGAGTGGTCATACACTAACCTCCGAATGTTGTACACCCCATGATCACATCGTGGCCCTTCAAGTGTTGGGGTAAGGACATAGTGGGTCCGATGGACCCCCCATCTTCTAAATGACATAGCTTTATACTTACATCTACAGACTATTTCTCCAAGTGGGCATAGGAAATTCCGCTACGAGAAGTCACAGCACATTAAGTTCTATAGTTCTTCAAAAATCAGATCGTCTACCGATTCGGTGTGCCGCGCAGGATCATCTCAGATAATGGGTCCGCCTTCAAGAGCACCAAAATTAATAATTTCGTTAGGAGACACGGGATAAGCTGGCAGTATTCAACCATTTACTACATAAGAGCCAATGGACTGGCAGAAGCTTTCAACAAAATGCTCAAAAAAATCTAAAAGAAGACGCTCGATGACAATAAAAGAGGATGACAGGAGAAGTTACTGGAAGCATTGTAGGCATATAAGATGACAGTCCGAACCCCGACAAAGTCTACGCCTTACGCACTTGTGTTTAGGTCAGAAGCAGTTCTCCTGTTGGAAGTTTAGCTACCGTCGCTCAGAGTCACCATCGCCAACCAAATTACAACAGAAGAAAATGCTAGACTCCGACTTGTAGAGTTGGAAAGCCTTAAAGGAAGGAGATTGCTCGTGCAGTAGAACCAGAACTCTACCAATAAAGGATGATTCAAGCCCACAAAAAATTGGTCTGCCTGAGGTCATTTAAAGTTGGTGACCTCATTCTCATTCTCAGAAGGCCTATTCTTGCACACCGCAAGATAGGTGGAAAATTTGAACTGACCTGGGAGGGACCATTTGTGGTGGAGAAAGTTTACTCCGGGGGAGCATACTAGCTAGTGGATTCTCAAGGAGAGAGATCTATAAGACTGATAAATGGACGATACCTGAAGAAATACTATGCAACATAAAAGAGTTTAAGGGAGGTCTTTTGTTCCGAGAAAAATCATGTGGCCAGCATCTGTGATTGGGTCCCCAATTTTGTAATAAAATCAAATGAATATTTCCACAAAATGAAATACACTTTGTTGAAATATTTTAATTCCAAAATTTGTAAAATGACATTAAATAAGATAATGGCATCTAATGAAATTAAAATTTGTTAAATAATGATAATTTTGTTATTGTTCCTGTTCGTGCACAGCATCAACACGCTGACATTTCCCTTATTTTTCTTTGCAGGAAAATGTCAGGCAAGTGGTTGATCTTTGCCTTTAAAGTCGGCTTGAACCATGCTCTTCGTAAAGAGAAAGCACCCATAGGAGGTGTGATCAACTTTGATTTGGACTCTTCCCAAGTCAATGTGGACTACGAAGGCCCCCTCGTGGACTTGGTCAGTTATGGGGAGGTTGCAAATCTGAGATCCATGATCCATATTAGTCACATAGTGGTCGGAGAAACATCTAGGCAAGGTGCTACTGGAGGTTTTGTCGACTCACACCTCCCTGCCAGAAGAAGCAGTCAGATTTCGTCCATGATCACTACTCCAGAGGGTGATATAGTCACCGCTACTTCAGAGAGGGAACCAGACGCGCCGCTGAGACACACGAAAAGAAGAAATGCAAATCGCCGCAAACATCGTCAGTTAGACAGAATAGAGAAAAGACAAGCTCGGGAAGCAGCCGCTGAGCTCTCGTCAATCCCAGAGAAGACTTACAACCCGGAGATGAAGGAAACTGGTGTCAGTTCGCCGACCATAGCGACAGAGCCATAGTATACCGAGGAGACAGTATCGCCACTGAAGTTTCTTGAAGAAGTTTTCACGGGATGTCTGACCTGCAACTCGGATATACTCAGGAAGCTATCAATCATGGGGGCATTTTCAGAATGCTCGAACTGCCACGTTCTACGCTTAGAGGTGTATGAGACATTTGAGTCGTGTGCAGCCACCACAATGTTGCTCAGGGGTAGGGAGCACCTGGACATTAAGCTGTACGTGCCACAGTTTGTTCAGCTCTGACGACGGCCGATAATCCCAGACTACATGATGGACAAAATCAGAAGAGTAAGAAAACAAGAGTTCTAGCATGAAAAGATAATACAAGGAAAGCAGTCAATATATGATACACCTAAAATATATAGACTTTTTATACATATTTTTATACCTATTTTTTATGATATTGCACTTTGTTGACCTCATTTTTGATGAGGTCTTCTCTTCTTCTCTTTAGTACTTAGGATCTAGCCTTAGGCTTTTCCTTTGACTGTCCTAGAGGATTAGAATTAGGACCCACCACTTAGAAATTCAAACCACTTCTTAACTCCCTGCAAACCCCACAAACTTGATTGTAGACCCCTAATCACCTGGAGGGTTGAAATCAAATGTGGAAGTTTAAAGGATGAGTTCCTATAGGACTCTTTGGCCTTAGGACTGCCCTGGGTGGCCTGGTCTGGTGAAGGGCTGACTTACACACACATTACACCTATACACTACACTTTCACACACCTCTTAAAAACACACCCATACCCAATTTGACCTCCTGACTCATGCAGGTGATTCACATGGATGGTCTTTAACCCCTAAGCCCTTGGCTAAGAGGGTTAGGAACAACATAGTGAATGCCTCAAATGAGTCCTCTCATGGCTCATGTGGGCTTGATATGGCTTCATGGCTCAATCAAAATGATTTCATTCCACTTACATTTACCCAATCTTCAATTTTCCAAATTTTTAATTTTTGACCCCGGGGACCCTACACCCGCCTAACCTACCCATAGCCCTTGAAATTACCCAAAATCTCCAAATCACCCAAAATTCCTCAAAACCAATCCCAAACAATCCCACATTACTCAAATTGATCATTCATAGCCAAAAATATCAAAAATTCCAAAAATACCTCCCAATACCCTCCAAATACTCAAAATGCCCCTCTTGACCCAAAAATCCAAAAAATTCAAAAAATTCCCAGAAAATTCCAGAAAATCCCAACTATTCCCAATTTCATTTTATTCAACTACACCATGGGCCAATTTTGTCAATTTACCCCACTTTTGTCAAAATCCCCAATTTGACCCATTTTAACCCAAAAGTGAACCCAATGTCAAACCAAACCTACCCAATTGACCCAAATTATGGTCCAATTCAATTCTAAACTTCAATTAAACATCCCCAACACCAATCTAGACCAAATCCAAGCCCAATTTGATTGACATTTGAATCCAATTTCACTTTTGACCTTAAAGCCCAATTTGGACCCATGACCCAAACTTAGCTCAAACTCACCCAATTCAACTCCAATTAACCCCAAATCTTTTCTAAACCTTCCCTAAAATCCCCACAAACAAAACACTAACATGATTTGCCCAAAATTTAGACCCAAACCCCACTCAAATTCAACCCAAAGCTAAAAGACCCAATTTTGACCTAAACCCAAACCTAACCCAAATAAGCTCAAACCCCAAAATCAAAACCCAACCAAAGCCAAACCTCTTTGAAACATTCCCATAAACATTTCCCAACATTAATTTTACATCAATTTCAACTCTAGCCCAACATTGACCCAAGTTAGCCCAATTTGACCTACATTGGCCCATTTACCAAAGAAGTCCAAATCCAACCCAATTCAAGCCCAAACTACTTCAAATTGATTCCAAATCATTCATGAAACATTCCTAAATTAAATTCAACATTTATTGGATCCAATCCTTTGCAAAATTTTCATCCTAAAATTTGTTTTGAAATCTAAAAGCCCACTCTTTAAACCATCTTGAAAGCCCATCCAAAGTGAAATCCAAAAGCCCAAAGCCCACATGACAATTCCTTCTCATCATCCCTTTAATTGGAATCAATTCCTAAGTCCCAAATCAATCATCAAATCAACCTAAATTAAGCACCATCTAAATTTTTCACTAAATTGCCAAAATCCCCAAATTCCTTTTTCATATAAATGGATCCACTTTTCCTAAGCCAAGGATGAGCCAAATGAAGCCACATGCAAGCCATGGACAAGCCACATGAAGCCATGGGGGGTTTGACTTGTCACCAAGCCATTAATGGCAAGAGGAGGGAGTCCTTTCCTAAGCCTTCCTTAAGCCATTTTAACCTCTTTAATGCAACACCATAACCCAAAATTAACTTAAACTATTTTGATGGAGACCATACCATTTTCTCCTAGCTGACCCAAATGGCTCTTTTCTACCCAAAACCAGGCCTTGGGTGGTGCACCTAGCCCAAAAGGATGGGTTGACCCAAATCAAGCCAAAATGGCCTCTCCCCCATACCATTTTAATCCAAGCACTTTACACATGTCCAAGCCCAATTGACTTCACAATTGCCAAGCCCTGACCTCCCTGGTCAAGATGGTGACCCTTGCCTGCCGGCCAGCCACCTGGGCCACCGGAAAACGCCATGGCCGAGACATGGGGAGGAGCCAAACTTTGGAATTCCACCTTGCTGAGTTGCCCCATGCCCAATGGCCACCATGGTTGTTCTTCCCTTGACCTAAGCAGCTGATCCCAAGTCCTAACTCCCCTTGGGAGGCCCTCCAGCCTCTCCTATTTAAACCCCACCTCTCTCGGCCATGAGGAGGTGCTGAACCAACCTTAAGGAAACTCTGCCAAAATCACTCCAGACTCTCCCCACACCTAGAGCACTTGATCCCCACTGTCAATTTGCCCTAATCCCCACTAATTGAGCTCAATTTTGGAGCTCAATTCTCAGGCCAGAACAGGACATTCCCAAATCCTCCACCAAAGTCAAATTAAACTCACCTACACCTGCACAAGGTCAAGAGGAGAAGTTCCCCAGTGAAAGCCCCCTCTCCAGGCCACCCATCTGTTCCAGACTCCAAAGGTTGAAACCAGGCTTGGTCAAAGTCATACCAGGAAAATTCACCAGGCCAGGAAACATCATCTGGAGCTTGCTTGGACCCAATCGAAGGTGACACAACCCTCAGATCGAAGCCACACTTCTCTGAGCAATGGTATGGTCTTACTCTTCTTCCCTAGCTTCTGAACATTCTCCATTTTTATTGAGTCAATTTCATGCCACATAAACCGTATGGATGTGTTCGTCTTCTCGAGATGAATCCATAGAGCATAAGAATGTTTAATTTGGTCAAGTATCGAGCGAGATCTTAAGCCTAGAAGATGGACGATTCTCGGGCTAAGAGGCTTGGGGACGATGAACGGATGTCGTTCATTCAATACACGCGCGGATGGACGGCTCAGATCAGGTCGGATCAACGGATGATACGCGGAAGGCGGGACCCAGGCTGCTGACTCAAGTGGCGGTGTCGAATGGGAGCGCGCCGCGTGGTCGTTCGGAGATGCCGAGGATGACAGGGCGCCGCGCTGGATAAGTAGGAAAATAGTCATTTTCTTATTTATTTAATTCGCTAAACTTCAAAAATACATAACTTTGTGTAGAAAAATCAAAAAAATAAAATAAAAATATCCTCTTGCTCAGTGAACAGAGGAGAATAATGTGGAAAAGAAATCATTTAGTTTCATTGAGTATTTGATTTTTAATAATTTATTTACTCTCTGCACTATTTCAATTCTCCATGCATGTATACAATTCACCATGGCATGAGACCATAGGGCTTTGAAGCCTCCGAATTTGGGAACATTCCCCGAATTTTCCAAAGTCGAGGCCATCTCTATGAAGAGTTATTGATTTTTCAATTCTAGGTCACTATTCCGAGTATTTTAATTCCAATAATTAGCATGTTGTGAAATAAATCCTAGGAAAATTTGGTGATGTTTCTTGTGACCAGAGAACTCTAGGAAAAATAGGTTTTGAATTAATCCACTTGGAATAACCCTAATTGGCTTAAACACCCAAAATGGAGCTTTAATTAATTAGAGCTAATCATACATCAAATTGACTTGAAATCAATTCTTCAATGACCTTTAGGATCAGAGAAACCCACCATAAAAGTTTGAAGTCAATTGGACTTGGTTAGCCCTACCAAATGGGTTGATTAAGCCATTTAGCCAACTTAAACTTTAAAAATTCATAACTTTCAAAATACTTTTCAAAAATTCACCAAATTGGTTTTGGAGCCTCTCTGATATCGGGGAATTTAAGAAAATTAAAATTGCAATTTTCTAAAAAGTTGATTTTTTGCATTATTTTAATATTTTTAATAATTAAAAAATAATAAAAATCACAAAAATAATAAAATTCACCAAAATTTCACATTTTGAATTTTAATCACTTAGGAACAAACCTCATATTTTTCTTAAGTCTCTATGATGAGATATTAAATTTTAAAGCCCTAGTGGTAATTTTAAAATTAAAAGAATGTATTTTCTAGCATTTCCACTAAAATAATTATAATAAATCAAAGAAAAATAAAAAAATTGTAAAAATTGGTTCTCTGATTTCCTTGATATCAGAGAGATTTTCTAAAAACATAAAATTCATTTTTTCAACCTTTATTTTATTTTTAAATTAATTAACACTCCAAAACTCAAAATAATTATAATAAAAAGAATATAATTCAAAAAATTACCAAAATTGGTCCAAGTGGTCCTCTGGTCATTAGGAATGTCTCATAATTTTCTTAAGGACAGAAACTTTCCCTTGGTCATATTATTAAATTTTCCTAGGAAATCCCTATTTTCCACCAAAAATAATTACATAAATAAATTAAATACAGAAAAATCACATTTTCTCCTCTAATGTCTTTATTAACATATGAGTGAAGTCACATAAAAATTTCAAATTCATTTAATCTCAATTTAGTGAGTTATGAAATTATTAAGCTTGAAGGGCAAAATGGTAATTAAAATTTTAACCCTAAATTAAAACTTTAGGCTTAATAAAATGAAAGAGTAAAATATTTGATCCTAATCTGATTTGGATGATTGAAATTCAAATAATTAAAGGGTAGAAGCCTACCAAATAATTTGAAAATAATTAAAATAAAACCTTAATTAAATAATTAATTAAATTTGGAAGAATAATGAAAAATTGGAATTATTAAAATAGGGATATTATTAGGAAGAAATTTATTCTTTAATCTAAGAATCCCTAAGTTAATCACCTCAATAATATTCAATTCCTAATTAAAATGATAATCTAAATTCAAAACTTGAAATGCTTAATCATTAAATTAAATTAAAATTAAAACATTTAAATTAAATCCTTTTAAAATTTCAATTAAATTAATGCTTTAACAATTAAAATTAAATTATATTTAAAACATAAAAAAATAAAATATTAAATTAAAATTAAAAATAAAATTAGATTTAAATTTAAATTAAATTAAACTAAATTAAATAAAATTAAATTAAAACATATTAAATTAAATCAAATTAAATCAAATTAAATTAAATTAAATGAAATGAAATTAAATTAAGTTAAATTAAATCATATCAAATTAAATTAAATTAAATTAAATTAAATTAAATCATATTAAATTAAATTAAATTAAATTAAATTAAAATAAAAAAAATAATAAAATCAAGTTAAAATTAAAATTAGATTAAATTAAATAAATTAAATTAAAATTGAAACTAAACCAAATTAAATTAAATTAAAGTTAAATTAAATTGAATTAAAAATAACATCACCTAAGACATAAAGAATTCAAAAATAAATCTAAAACAACTTGAACACTATTCCAAACTTAAATCCATTAATTGAAATTAAATTAAATCATAAACCATTTGAACATCAATTTGCCCTCGAAAGCTTTTGTTGTCATAACTCCTAAACGGAGCGTTAAGTGAAGTGTTACTTCACTTATAGGATATTCAAATGTCCTAGTTCACTGAGCAAGATAACAAAACTTGAACTCCCGGACGATTAATTCATTTGTATAATTAAATTCTCTTGGACTTAAAATAATCCTAGAAATATTGAAAAGATGTTTAAGACTCGTCTTAAGCACTTCCTCGATATGATAGGATATTTATAAGAACAATTGAACTTAATTGTTCTTTGATGAAGAAAATCATCCTCAAACCAAAATACGAGAACCTAGACGTCATAGGAGATGACTAGCTATAGGATTAGGAACTTGGTAGAAAACCATAACCCTTCCCTTAGCTTTACCTAGGAACTTGCTTTAAATGCTTAAATATTCTAAATTGTGTTTAAGTGCAGCTTGGGATGACGGGAAGACCCTCCGGGTACGCTTTTATTTTATTGCAATTTATTTTATCGCATCGCACTTACTTTTCTTGCATGATAAACAACTGTTACATGAAAACCCACACCTTTAGGATAGTCCCTAAAACTGAAACCAAAAACTAAATTAAAAGTCATTACAAGATAAAATTCACCGCCACAACATTTCAAAATATAAAACAACTCAAAATTTAATCACAAACGGAACAACAAAACTACAACTACAACTAAATTAAAACGTCTTGTTGGATGATCGGGAATACCTCGGATGATGTAACCTACGTGTTGCTAACGGGATTTCCCACGGTCTAAATGAAAGTGTGGAACTCATTCGGTTGAGTTTAGCAAATTCATCTGGACTAAGTGAATCCGATAAAAATAACGATGCCGGAAGGATGGAACCGTGGGATCTTAACCGGTGTTGTTATAATCAACTTTAAGATTTGTTTAATTAAAATATTAAAAAACACTTGGATTTTAAGATTTTCTCTAAACCAAAACACTTCTCTCATCTCCTGATTTATGATTTCTAAAACTAAACCTCTGCAACAACAAGGAGCTCGGAGCATGGTGGGCAAGCACGGCCATCGTCATCGAGAAAACCCGAGTCCGCTTCAAGAAACTTTCTTAGAATTAAATAACCAAGCCATAGGACTTCGAGGTAGCTTGCCTAGCGCAACATAAATCCTCAACTCTTCGTTAGGCATTTGCATGATCATATCATGTAAATTAAGCCCTAACCGGTCTTAGGACTCCGAGGTAGTCGTCCGATACGACATAAACCCTCACATCTTCGAGAGTTATTTGTGTGATCGCATCATACAAATATAAGTCCTAATTAATTAAAATTGGCAAAATCAAAACATTAAATAAACATTAAGACTTTCCTAAATTCAAGCCAAACAATAGGATAGTCGGGAAATTACCGAAGTTCGCTTCGAATCTGTAATTTCTCCTACCTTTCTCCCTTTGAATCCCCAAAATAAAATGTTCCAAATTTGATCCAGTCCCTATTGGAATTCCAATATTCAATCCCTTGAAAACTTAAACTTTGAAATTCTTGAGAGCAGAACTACTGATTATTATCGAGAGTTTTCTTAGGTGATTCCCATCACTTAAGATGTAATTAACTATAGGGGCTTGCCCTTATAGGGAATTTTAAGAACCTGTGTAATATAAACCTCGTTTAATGTTTTCATATTAAGCGGGGAACTTGTCGGCTTATAAAATTGGTTCGCAGACCAAACGGATGTCACAAACCTTTCTAGTTTATTTAATCGAGCCCCATTGCCAAGCGGTGTGTCTATTCTTTGGGATAGATACACGGTTTGTGGTGCGGTGCTCGTTTATATAAACTATTCGGGATGTGAGATCGGTTCGATTTCATATCTTAAAATTTTTAAATTTAAAATTATTTTCAAAATCAAATACTACTTTTCAAATTATTTAACTAAATTAAATTAAAAATTCGCCGACAATTTCTATTAGGGGACCCCCTTTTCAAAATAAAACACTTAACCATAAAATATGCCGACACACTTTAATAGAAGGTATTTTGTGCGTTTTTCTTGTATGTATGATAAAAAAGACTAAATTTGATGAAAGGAGCGAAAAATGATCAAATTAGAGCAAAAAGGATGAAGGTGCAAAATTGAACATTGGCGGCTATGCGCTAAGGCCTGGCGGCTACCCGCTAGAGGCCAGGTGGCTATGCGTCAATATCCGATGGTTAGCCGTGACAATTAACACATGCATTTTAAATTAATTTTGGCGCAAAGTTGAAGGGGTTTTTGAGGCACCATTTAGCCTAAACTTTTAGAACATCCTAATGGCGCCAAAATTCATTTAAAATTCGAATGAATGGGTGCATCTCTTGGTATATTCGTTGAATCTGGACATAATTGAAGAGACACTAATGTACCTTTTGGAAATCTTTAAAAGAAGACTTGGAAATCAGAAGAAACTCCTTGGAGAAGTTTGGAAAAAAGAGGAGTTTGAAAGAAAGTTTTGGCGTGAAAAGTTGGAGAAAAACTTGAAGTGGTTTTCTGGGAATGAGGAAGGAGAGTCTTCTTCCTGCCATACTTTCTATCACTTTTCCACTTTATTTATCATAGTTTGTATTAGAATTTAGGAGAGTGAATCTTTAGAGTTGGGCGATAATTCCTAAGGAGTTTGTAAGTGAAAGCAAAGATTTCAAAGAAACTTTAAGAGTCTTGCGGAGAGTATTTTCAGATAAGTGTTTTTACATTTGGTTTTTAATTAAGACTTCTTGTGTTTTTACCATGATTTCTACTTTTAAACCAAGCTGTGATTTTGTTTTCTCCATGAATTATAAGTAGTTTTCTTTATCTTTTTCCTTTGAATTGATGATGCAATTAATTATAGATGGAAGTTGTGAGAAAGTATATGAGTTTAAGGTTGGAAGAAATTGTGATGATTCAAATCCTAAAACTTCATTTACTTCTTGATTTGGCCAATTAAGTTGTTAACATTTGTTGTGAGAACATGTAAGAACCACCACGGTATTATCTCAGTCAACAAATGATAGTAATCACATGAAATTATATGGGTGAGAAAGTAGTTCATATAGTTAAGTGCAAATAAATAGGGAGATATGCATTTTAATGGGTGTAGAATTAGAGGGCTTTTGGGTGATAGACTAAAGCCCCCATTTTGGTTTGATGTTTTAAATTTTGATATGAGATGTTAGCCCCTAGGTGGAGGGAATTGAGGGAACTCTAATGTGAGAGCTAGTATCTTCCCTGCCTAACCCATCTTCATGATTTCAAAGCATCAGATTAGCCTACATTCTTTATAGCAGCTCTAGTAAAGGTAAAGAATAATATTGCTCCTATTTGACACAACACATTTTATATATTTCCACAACAGAATTCAATAATTAATTACTAATTCATAAAAAGGAAAAAGATATTTTCATTGTACTTGTTTTCAACTTACAAAAGTTTTACTTTAATTACTTAACTACTTAAAATTTAAAATAACCAAAAAGATATTTTTATTGTAATTGTCTTTATCTTACAAAAATACAGATAAATTAGTGGTTTACTTTTACTAGAAATTACTAAAAAATTTTAAAAATTACAAAAAGAATTGTATCTTCTTTCCTAGAATATTATCTATAGTTTAAAGGAAAATGATTTAAAATTTAAAAGTAGTTCTCTTATTTCTTTTGTTGTGAAAATAGTTTAAATTTCCTTATGGGTTTGATTCCTCGGGGCTTAATCAAAAAGTCCTATATTACTTGATTAAACAATACGTATACTTGCTTAGTATCCACATTATAAATTCACTAAAAAGGAATATTGATTTACACATATATCGTAGGCATAAATATCAACGTGAATCAAGTTTTTGGCGTCGTTGCCGGTGAAATTGTCAAAATATTTTCAAAAGAAATTTAAGAAAAACAAACTTTTTACCTTTTAAAGTCTTACTTTAAACTTTTTAGATTTATTTTAGGATAATTATTGTGTCGTTTTTATATAAGTTCTTATTTGTGTGTAGTTTTATTTTATTTTATTTTGTTTTATTTTGTTTATGCGTAGTTCAGGTTCTCAAGGACTAGTACCTTACGATTCTGAATTAGAAAGAACTATCATAAAAATTAAAAAAAAATTAAATATTCAGAAAAAGATAAAATATTCAAGAGATGACAATCAAAATAATTAAAATGTTGAAATTCATCAAGAGTTTAGAGCTTTAAGAGATTATGCCAACCTTATAGTAGATGAAGTTCATGGTAGTATTCAAAATCCTGCTGTAGTGGCTAATTCATTTGAATATAAACCTATTATTATCCAAATGGTATCCAATAATCAGTTTGGGGGAGCACCAACTGAAGATCCTAATTTACATCTTGCCAATTTTTTAGAATTGTGTGCCACATTTAAATATCATGATTTTTCAGACGATGCTATTAGACTTAGACTTTTTTCTTTCTCAGTAAGGGATAAGTCAAAGATATAATTAAATTTGTTAGCACCTGGATCTATCAGAACTTGGGGTGATTTAGCAATAAAATTTCTTGCTAAATATTTTCCACCATTAAAAACTGCTAAGCTTAGAAATGATATTACATGTTTTTGTCAATTTGAAGGGGAATCTATTTATGAAGCATGGGAATGATTTAAAGATCTTCTAAGAAAGTGTCCACATCATTCAATACCAGATTGTTTAATAATTCAAACCTTCTATAATGGATTACTTAGAATTCTTAGATCAATTATTGATGTCGCTGCTGGTGGTTCATTAATGTCTAAACAGTTTATTGATGCTTATGCTTTAATTGAAGAGATGACTACTAATAATTTTCAATGACCTTATGAAAGGATAAATCATAAAAAGGTAGCCAATATTCATGATAATGATGCTTTTTCTATGCTAGCAAATCAAGTTGTGCAATTTCAAGGAAGTTAGACCATTTTGGAATGAATTTTTCTCAGCCAACATCCATGATTGAAGAAAATTAATTAGGCCAAATGGTTGATTCTTAAACACATTAGAAACTTTGAATGTCATAAATAAGCCTAATAACCCATATTCTAATTATTATAACCCAGGTTGGAAGAATTATCCAAACTTTAACTGGAATAATAATAATCAGGGTAGAAGTAATCAACAATGGGGGAACCATCAAGTAAACCCAATAGACAACTGGAAAACCAAGGGAATAATAATTATAGACCGACTCATCCTCCAGGATTTAATAATACTTCATAATTTAATGAGAAGAAGTTATATATAGAAGAAGTGGTGTTACAAATGTGAAATCAGTTGTAAAGTCAAAGAGCTGCAATTAAAAATATTGAGAATTAATTGAGACAAATAACCAATTCATTAAGTAATAGATCCCAAGGAACACTTCCTAGTAATAATAAAGTAAATCCAAGAATTAATAATAAAGAGTAAGTAAAGGCAGTTCAACTCAGAAGTGAAAGAGAGTTGGAAGGTAGAGTTCAAAAAGAAATTGAAGTAGAGAAAAAAGAGATTGAAGAACCAAAAGAGGATGCTCCGAAAGATTTGGGAAGACCTATTTCTCCACCGAAGATTGATTTAGAAAAACCACCACCTTCATTTCCTCAGAGACTTTGACAATAAAAGTTGGATAAGCAATTTTCACAATTCTTGGAAATATTTAAGAAACTAACAATTAATATTCCATTTGCTGAAGCAATAGAACAAATGCCAAGTTATGTGAAATTTATGAAGGATATTCTCAATAGAAAAAGGAAGTTTAAAGATAATGAGACAGTTGCACTTAGTGAAGAGTGCAGTGCTATAATTTAGAAAAAGCTTCTTGAAAAGCTTAAAGATCCTGGTAGTTTCACAATTTCATGTGCAATTGGAGACATATTTTATGGGAAAGCGTTATGTAATTTAGGAGTAAACATTAACCTTATGCCATTATCAATATTTAAAAGAATAGGATTATGAGAAATAACCCTAAATATTATAACTCTGCAATTAGCAGTTCGTTTGATCACATATCCTAAAGGAGTTATAGAAGATGTTTTAGTGAAGGTGGATCAATTTATCTTTCCTGTTGATTCATTGTGCTAGATATGGAGGAAGATAAAGAGATACCCATAATTTTAGGGAGACCTTTCCTATCTACAAGAAGAGCAATGATAGATGTGCAGAAAGGGGAATTAATCATGAGAGTTAATGATCAAACTGTTATATTCAAAATTTCAAAATCAATGAAATATCCTACAATAGGTAAAGATGATGAATGTTATAGGATGGATGTTATAAGATATCATAGTGAATGCCATTTCAAATCAACTTATGAAAATAAATCTGAAATTGAAGAATTGGAACACGAGCAAGAAGAGGAATTACAACATTCTAAAAATATTCATGAGGAAGATTTAAATTATGTTCACGAAAGTTTTGAAACATTGGACATGGCTAAAAAAGACAAATATTTTAGTCCATCAATTGAATAACCTCCTGAACTTGAATTGAAAATACTTCATACACATTTAAAGTATACCTTTTTAGGTGATTCCTCAACTTTACCTGTAATAATTTCCTCTGAATTGAGTAAAATAGAAGACGAGAGATTGGTTAAAAGTTTAAAGAAATATAAGAAAGCCTTTGGATGGACAATCGCTGATATTAAAGGAATCAGTTCTTCAATTTGTATGCACAGAATTCTTATGGAAGAGAGCTGTAAACCTCGAGTTGATCCTCAAAGGAGATTAAATCCTATTATGAAAGAAGTTGTCAAGAAAGAAATTTTAAAGTGGTTGGATGCTGGAATTATCTATCCTATTTCAGATAGTGCATGGGTTAGTCCTATTCACTATGTTCCTAATAAATGAGGAGTTACTGTGACTATTAATGAACATAATGAATTAATACCAATAAGACAAGTCACAGGATGGAGAATATGTATTGATTATAGAAAATTGAATCTTGCCACAAGGAAAGATCATTTTCCACTACCTTTTCTAGATCAGATGTTGGATAAACTAGCTCAGCATAAATACATTTGTTTTCTAGATGGATATACTGGTTACCACCAAATACAAATGCTCCTAAGGATCAAGAGAAAATAATGTTTACCAATTCTTATGGTACTTTTTCTTTTAGAACAATGTCCTTTGGTTTATGTAATGCCGCAGCTACATTTCAAAGATGTATGATGGAAATTTTTTTGATTTAATAGAAAAAGGAATTTAAGTTTTTATGGATGCCTTTTCAGTGTTTGGAACTTCATTTGAGTCATGTTTAGAAAATTTATCAAAAGTTCTTAAGAGCAGTGAAGAAACAAATTTAGTCCTTAACTGGGAAAATGCCAATTTATGGTAGCATGAGGAATTTTTTTGGAACATCAAATTTTAGAAAAAGGCATGAAGGTAGATCCTGCAAAAATTTAAGTTATCTCTACTTTACCTTATCCAACAAATGTAAGGAAAATTAGGAGTTTTTTAGGACATGCTGGATTCTATAGGCGTTATATTAAAGACTTTTCAAAAATTTTGAAGCCTTTATGTCATTTACTTGAGAAAGATGTGATTTTTAATTTTGATGAAGAATTTGAACTTTAAAAGAAAAAGTAATTACTACTCCTATTATAGTTTCACCTAATTGGGAAAAACCTTTTAAATTAATGTGTGATGTAAGTGATTATGCTATTGGAGCTGTTTTAGGTGAAAAATATGATAAAATTTTTAAAGTATTCTACTATGCTAGTAGAACATTTAATGAAGCTCAAATTAATTACACTACATCTGAGAAAGAGTTATTAGTAATAGTATTTGCCTTTGATAAATTTAGATCATATTTGATTGGAACAAAATGTGTAGTGCATACTGATCATTCTGCTATTAAATATTTAATGAAAAAGAAGGTTACTAAACCAAGACTGATAAGGTGGATTCTTCTTTTGCAAGAATTTTACTTTGAAATAGTAGATAGGAAGGGTGCTGATAATCAAATTGTCGATCATCTGTCCAGGCTTGATTATGAAAAATTTCTCTGTTCTAATGAAGAAATTAATGAACAGTTTCCTAATGAAAAATTGTTCACCATAATGAATGGCGTGTTCCATTGTATGCTGACATTGTGAACTTTATTGTTAGTGATATTATACCCTATGGTTTGACATGCCAACAGAGGAAAAAAATTTTATATGCAGGACTTATTTTTAGGATGACCCATTTCTTTATCAACAAGAAAAAGATTTGATTATTCGAAGATGTGTGCCTTTAGAAGAGACTTATGAAATTATTAAAAAAATTCATGATTCTAATCATGGGGGACAATTTGGAGTTGAGAAAATTACATATAAAATTTTACAATCTAGATTTTATTGGCCTATAATTCTTAAAGATGTTAATGCTTATATCAAAAATTGTGATCAATGTCAACAAGTAGGCAATATTTTTAGAAGACATGAGATGCTCATCAATTTTATGTTGGAAGTTGAAATATTTGACATTTGGGGATTAGATTTCATGGGACCATTTATACCATCTTTCATAAAAATATATATATTGTTAGCAGTAGACTATGTATCCAAATGGATAGAAGATGTTTCTTTACCTCGGTGTGATGATCGAAGTGTTGCAAAGTTTTTAAGAAAGAATATATTTTGTAGATTTGGAATGCCAAGAGTAATCATAGCAGATGGGGGGAGTCATTTTAGAAATGAGATTATGGAAAAGTTAATAAAAAAATATCATATTAACCATTGCATTGCTACTGCTTATCATCCGCAGAAAAGTGGTTTGGTTAAATTATCCAATCATAAAATCAAAAGAATATTGGAAAAAGCTGTGAATATTAACGGAAATAATTGATCAATTAAACTGGATTTTGCTTTGTGGGCCTATAGGAATGCATATAGAACTCTTATAGGAATGACCCCATACAGACAAATATTTGGGAAAGCTTGTCATTTGCCAGTTGAACTTGAGCATATAGCATATTGGGCTATTAAAGAGTTCAATTATAATTTAAAAAATGTCGGTGAAAGAGAATTTTGTAATTAAATAAGCTTGAAGAAATAAGGAATAAAGCTTATGAAAGTGCTAAAATATACAAGGAAAAGATGAAGATATGGCATGATCGTAAGATTCTGACTAAAAATTTTAAGCCAAGCCAACAAGTTTTTCTTTATAATGCTAGATTAAAACTATTTGCTGGAAAACTTAAGTCCAGGTGGATGAGCCCATTTATTGTAATAAAAGTTTATCCCTCTAGAGTTGTAGATATTAAAGGTCCTAAAACTGAGAAAATATTTAAAGTAAACGGTCATAGACTTAAACCATATTTCTCAGTAGATCAATTTAAATTTGATGAGAATATGATGTTTGGGTCACTCAGAATAAGCTCTAGGTATGTCAGGCTGAGGACGTTAAACTAAGCGCTTTATGGGAGACAAACCCATAGTTATCGGTGTGCTGTGTTTGTTTACGTTTTGTTTGGTTTGATGTATGAATATTATGATATTATTTTGAATATATTATGTTATAGTGGTGATTATATGACTTAATTTGATGATTTGGACGAGTTAGAATGAAGAATTGGACATTTAGCAGACCTGTGCAAAATTGTGCACTGGCGGCTAGCCGCCAAATTTGGCGTCTAGGCACCACAATTATAAAAAATGTGAAAAATATGATTTTTGAGACAAAACTGATGGGGAGTTGATTAGGGAGTTATTTTGGAGTTTTAGAAACTTCTTTGGACGGTTTTTAGACTTCCTAACTCTATAAATAGAGCCTAAAATTAAGAAACCTTTGCCCCACTTCCAAATCTCATCTCTAAGTCTAGAAGTTTAGTGTTTTAAGTTTAGAAAAATGTCTTCTTGGGAGAATGAAATTAAGAAGAAGGAGGATTCTTTGAAGAAGAAGTTCATATGAAAGAATGCGCAAGAGTTATACAATTGGTTCCTTGCAGTTAGTATTGAAGTGATATCGAACAAGATTGTAAAGATCGAGGCTGACATCACTTCAATCACGAAAGTGTAAATGATACTTGTGCACATTTAGAACATATGGGATGGCAACATAAAATGCAGTTTATTCATACAAGTCATGTAGAAGAGACTGATAAAGCGATGTATCTGAAAAAAAATGGATTGAGGATGATAATGTGAGAGCATTTAATCACCTTCTGTTTTATCAAATCTATATTCCAAATGCCTCAGAAGAAACTAATGGAGGTTCTGGATATGTTTCACCTACTGGAGAATGGAATTAAGTTAGTATGTGGTTTTTTGAGTTAGTTACTCGGGTTTAGTGTTTAATATATTGTGTTTATTGTGTTGTTTGTGTCATAGGTTTGTTGCATCTTATTGATGCAAAATAGTGTCTTATTTTATGTGTTTTATTATTGTGTCATGAACTACTTCATCCAAAGACTTCGGATAGAAGGTTTGTATCTTATACTACTTTATGTTTGTTTGTAATAAAGTGTTTATTCGTGTGAATTTGTTTTGAATCAACTTGAATTTGATTGTAAATATGGAGTGTTAGAAGTGTATAAGTAGAAGAAATATTTATTTAAGTTATTTAAGGGTAATTAACGGAGTTTAATAGTGCGATTAACCAAAACGTCAAATTCTGTACGCTGGCGGCTTTGCATTAGGGTGTGGCAGTTAAGCACCAGAGGCCAGAGGCTATGCGCCGAGAGTTGGCGGTTAGCCGCCGGTTGTTGGCGCATAAAAGTTTGGATTTTAAAAAAGTGGGGTCGTCCAGTAGAAGCAGTCGGCCGCCGGAATCAAAATTCCGTCTCCCACTTTGGAAGGACTTTTTAATTAAAAATATAATTTTAATCTTAAAAATATGAAATCAAACATATTCCATACTTTTGAGAAAAGTTTGAATAACCAAGCACTACATAACAAACCATGCACCTACCCTGAAGGGTAAACACATTTCTTAATATTGAGGCTCGGTTAAATAAACTACTCATGTATGACATTTGTTTGGTCTGCGAGAACCTGTTATGTTAGCCAACAAGTTCCCTTATTTAATACAAAAGGATTAAATAGGGTTTATATTAATCTAGGGTCGTTTAAGTTTCCTATAAGGGCAAGCCCCTATAGTTAATTACATCTTAGATAACCGAAGTTACCTAAGGAAACTTTCGATACAGATCAGGAAAGATATTTTTACGACTTCAAGGGGCTAATGGCTTTTCAACGAAATTATGATAATCGGAATCCAAAAGGTGAAAGGTGCAAATTTTGGAACATTTGATTGTAAGGAATACAAAGGAGGAAGAACCAGGGGATGCCATAGATCCAAGTGGTTGTCTTGGTAACTTCCTGATCTATCCTACTATTTAGCTTCAATTTGAGAGATTTATTCATGTTTCATCCTGCTAATTTTAATTATTTAGGGCTTACGTTCACTTGATACCGATCATGTGAACCACCTGGAAGATAGGAGGATTTATGTCATATCGGATGACAACCTCGGAAACCTAAAATGAGTTAGGGCTTATATTTCACAGCAGGGCTGCGCAAAGGACTAAAAGATCAGGTGAGGATTTATGCTACATTAAACAAGCTACCTCGAAGTCCTATGGCTTGTTATTTAATTTTAAGGAATGGTTTGGCTGAAGTAGACACGTTCTACTGTTGAAGATGGTCGTGCTGCCCACCATGCATGCTCCACACTCCTCATCGTAGTAGGTTTAGTTTTAGAAGTGACAATCAGGGGGGTGAGAGAAGTGTCATGTTCTAGAAAGGTTGAAAATTGAGGTGGTTTAATATTTTATTTTAAACAAATGTTTAAGTTGGTTATGGTGACACCGGTTAGGATCCCACGGTTCCCTCGTTCCGGTTCCACCATTTTCATCGGATTCACTTAGTCCGGATGAATTTATTAAACCCAACTTAATGAGTTATATACCTTCATCAAGACCATGGGAGATCTCGTTAGCAACATGTAGGTTAACTCCTCCGAGGGACTCCCGATCATCCAATGAGATCTCTTAATTTTGATTACAATTGCAAGTCTTATTTTGTTTGTGATTAAATTTTGAGTTATTTTATACTTTAATTGTTGTGAGGTAATTTCAGTTTTCACAAGCAAGTATCATGATTTGCATAAATTAAATGTACAGTAAAGCACAAAAAATAAAAGTACAGTAGGGAGATAAATATTAGTGGCGGTACAGGTAGTAAAGTAGAACAGTAGTAGCGAGAAAATTGGAGTATTTCACAAAAAGGTAAAACAGTAGTAGCAGGTCTTGACCTCATTTTTGGTGAGGTCTTTCTCTCTTCCTAGCACTTAGGATCTAGCCATAGGGTTTCTATTTGCTTATCCTAGAAGACTAGAAGTAGGACCCACCTTATTAGAAACTCGAACCGCCTCTTCAGTCGTTTTGAAGTTCCGCGTGTACGATTTTTGACCACTAATATTTAGAAGGTCGAGACTAACATGGCGGAGCTCAAAATGAGTCCCCATAGGTCCATTAAACCCTAAGGTTGCCCCGTGCACAACTTCGCACATTTGTGCTCTCAAACACCGCAATTCAGACCGCCGACACATTTAAGCATTGCAATTTGCATTGCTCGAATAATTATTTGCGTCAAAAGTGATTGAAATTAAAATTATTTAAAAAAACAATTGATCGCGAGCCGACAGATCAACGAGAATTAAATTTGACGTGTTTTTAGGCCCGATTGTCGATGAGGTTGTCCAAATGATCTCGGATGACGAAATGGACAGCGTCGATGCATCCGGAACACCAATTTTACCTGGGAAGGACACCAATTTTGATATAGTTCTGTGCACGAGCAAGAAATGCGCTAATCGGGCGATTTTCAGTAATTAAATGTTATAAAATTAACTTTTTCATTAAAAAGGGGGCATTTTAATACATAAATACCTAGGGTCTGTTTGGCGCAGCTGCAGCTTCTCAACTGTGCTGCCCAGAAGCTGTTGCGGGGAAGCAGCTGCGAGGAAGCTGGTTGTCTGTTCGGTTGTAGCTATCTGAGAATAGTTGTGGGGCAGCTGTTTCAGGAGAAATGACCAAGCTGCCTTTGTTTGGTAAAACTGTTAAAAAAATTATTGCTCATGCAGAACTAATTAGGAAGAACCCAAAGAAAAATTGTAAAATTATAACAAATTTTGATTATTACTCAAATGACAAATCACTTATACAGTCAAAATAGAAATACTCCAAAAATCTTCATAACAAAATACAAGTATATGACAAATTAACCAATGTATTTTTTATTTCTTCTCGAAGCTTTGTCATTTCCTCAGCACCTTCGCCATCCTTAGTGCAAATGTTAGGTTGCTCGCTATCATCTGTTAACGTTGAAGAACCTATTTGGTTTTCTGATCGTCGTGTAGCTGCTTCTTATTCATTCATTTCTGTACTGCAGAAATCAATATCGAATCGTGATGGATGACGCCTAAGATAATTATGCATTGTAATTGTTGATATAACGATCTACACCTGTTTAGAAAAGGATAAGATGACATGTCTCGCAATATAACCCATTTTTTTCTTCCAAACATCAAATGTCCTCTCGATCACGCCTCTTAAGGAAGAACATCGTTTGTTGAAGACCTCCTTCCAGGTTCGTGTCACATTACTTGCTCTTTCAAAATCTGATATATGATACCTTGTATCCGGGAATGGTTTCATATAACCTAATTGCAATATATAACCTACGTCCACCAGGTAATATTTTCCTGTTTCAAATTTGAAAGTAATGTTTGATGTATCAAGATCACATGATTGAATTTTGATAAAATACGCATACCGGTTGGTGGATGCGAAAAATAGTACTGTTGATTTCTTGTTGCACTTTTAAATATCCTGCTGTCATGCGCACTGCCCTCCCAACCATACATGAAAAATGTAAAACACATGTTAAAGTCGCATACCGCCATGACATTCTGTGTTGGTGTTCCACTTCGGCCGATAAATGCGACTTTTTCATTATTCGAAACGCGTGCATCGACATGTGTTCCATCAATCGCTCCGATGCAATCCTAACCATGTTTAGGCACATAATATATGTGTTTAGTTGTATGTAGACTCAAACCTGGACAATGAATATTAGATGAATATCTTAAAGAATGGCATGTAATGAGGATCATTACAAATCTCTCTTGGTATTTGTGCGAATGTTGGATCCATTGGCTTGATAACATATTTACCTAGGCTTACTATATCATTCAAACCTACTGTGAATTATCACTAATTGTTTTTGAAGAATGCTGAAATCGTTCCATCGCTGAACGCATCAACTCGTTCTGTGAAAGTATGTAGATAATGATTGCTAATACCTCCCGATTTGTTGTCCTCACAGACCCGTGCAGTCCATGAGAGACGACAAGCTCCACTAAAAGATCTTTAAACACCTCCTGACTCATTCTAAATATATTGTGGAAATTGGTTGGATGTCATTCTAACCTTTCCACAACCCATTTTCCCCTGATTTGTGCTGATGTGTAACATTGGGGACATTCAATGTACGTGTTGTAGTACTCAATTGCCAAGTTTATTGTTGCTTTTCTCCTCCTACGATGGCGTTCCTCTGGATCCATATTAGATCTTACTTTGTATTTAATAACAAAAAAAAGTTCGAATCACTAAGAAATTCATATGCATAAATTAAACAATTTCCAGATCAATATGAAAGAGACGAAACAAAATTATAATTGAAATCTAAATTGCGTTATGATCAGAATATATCGTTCAAATAAACATACAGCCAACCATAAGTTCAGTACGAATAAGTAGATGTCCAAATATGTAAATTAAAATACAAATTGGACCCAAGTCACATGTTCCTCCTGTAATAAAAATGTCGTAAGTACTTCACCCTACGTTTTTTAGATATTTCCATGAAGAAATATTTGTGTACTGAATCATGTAGAAGCTCAACTACGAAGTAGTACAAATCATCATCATCTGCTATGTCTTCATCCTCCTCCAAAATTGAAACCACCTCGTTCACTGAGGATTTGTGCACTTTATGCGGTGCATCATTTGAAGATTCAACCAAGTAAGAGAGTTGAGTCTTGTATGAGGCAGCTCCACTCTTCTTCCTACCTTCATAGTGAGAGCGCTTTGATTGATTCGTTGACTGAAGCTCAGTATGTCCAGGGCTAGGCAGTGCAAGAGAATCCTCTGATAAACTGACGACCACATTCTCCTAGGTCTCAGCAAATCCAACCTCGCTGGGTGCACATGCATACTTGCTAGTAGCGACGACACCCTCAAACATCTGATCCATCTTCTCCTCAAGTATGGGTTCAATTCCATTCAGTTTATATTTCCTAGCAGCAGGAATGACCTGAGACAAAATTGGATCAGTTAAAATTAAGAAATAATTGTATAAATATTTGAATTTTTAAGAAAGGAATGTATATACTAACCACAAGTCTTTCTGCCCACCACTCCTCTGACGCATCTATGGTGCGCTTAACTAGATTCCAACCAAGGCCTGTACACCCACGTTTTAAATCTTTCCAAGTCTTCCAATCCCTTTTGAGTTGATCCTATTTATTTTTCATCTGCGTCCTATCATACGTCCTCCCAGTTACTTTTTTAAAATGTTTAACAATGTTTTCTCAACCTTCTTTATTGAGAAATGTGGACGATCTATTCCCCAACTCTATCTCTTTTATGCAGAGATCACAACAAAGATGTTTTATCTCCTTTTCCCGCATTGTCGGTGGACCAATTTCCTTCCCCTTACTGGCCATATTATACTAAGCTAAAGAAAATATTGAAATGGAATACGTACAAATTGTAGAATCACCTGACATTTGTGAAATTCCATCCATCCAAATAAAAACAGAAAAGAAACCAAAAAAATCCTTAAATATAAGCGGAGACAAATAATTTTACGTAGTTCGGTCATGATGACCTACATCCACGGGAAAAGGAAGAAGACATTTTTATTAAATTAATAAATAGGTAGGTACAATGCTTTCTTTCATACATGACTCCCATCACTAAACAATTTTATATGTAATTTGACATAATCCAACTTCTGTTTACACTATACAGACTAAAACTGCACGCTACCCATCAAAACCAAACTTTTAAAACCCATGATATCGCACATTCTCCAATGCAAGTAATAAAGACCATGAGAAGGAAGACCAAGCCTTTCAAGCCGAGCAACATAAGAAATTCTATTTCATAGGCCATACAGGATTATGCCATTCAGATCATGCCACTACAAAATTATGCCATTCAGATCATACCAATACAGGATTACGTAATGCAGGATTATGCCATACAACATTATTCTAAGTAGCAATTGATAAGTATGTAATTGATAAGCATGTATATACAGGATTATGCCATAAAGAAATTGATAAGTATGTATATAAATGCCCTTAAATAAGTATGTATATAAGTCATAGGAAATTCAACCCTATGTATATAAATGCCACTTCTTAAGAAATTCATAAGTATGGATATAAATGCCATTCATAATAAATTCTGTTGCGGTCATTCATAATAAATGTTATTCTAACTGCATTGGAAGAATTCGAAGCCCAATTACTGTCCACAGTGAGGAAGAAACCAAATCAGGAACAAAATTGGAACACTATTAAACAATGCTCAAGATATCTTAAAATGATTGATAGTCATTAAGGAAGCTCCATAAAAATTCATAGATCTTTTTAAAATCATAAATCTGCATTCTAATTGCATTGCAAGGATTGGGAGTGTATATCAAAATACCTAATGTTGGCCCTCATATATTGATGCAAATGAAGCTATACTCAAGCATGATTGGAATTTGTGTGATCCTTTGTCTCTTCCAAGTGATCACAAGACTTTAAGATCACATCTTTAGGTGTCAGACTTTAAGCATGAAGTTTCAAACTCATCGAAATAAAGATTGGAACGAACATAACTAAACAAATTTCTAATAAATGATAACTCCCACAAAAATTGCATTTGGAGAAACCCAACACAAAAAGGGAAATCACCTATGCTGTGAAACATATTAACCAAAGGGATTGGGCACTAATAATCCTTTCAATGAAAGCATACATCACATTTATGCCAGTGAAGCATCAAATCCATATAAAAAGAAAGGATTCACACTGAGCCACATGGAAATGGCAGCAAATTCATCCAATCCCTGCAGCTGCTAACAAGCATTATTCAGTTTTTGGATCACTAATGTACATATCCCAACTTGCCTGCTAGACCCCAACCGAGAATCCACAAACCGCAAGGAAGCAAGCCTAACGAGTTAAATGTCATCACTAATGTACAGATCTACAAATGTACAGATCCACAAAATCATTGTCAAAGCCCACATTCAAAATCGTTGTACAGATCCACAACCCTAAAAGATCCGCAAAAACTGCTTCACGCAAAAACCATCAATCTAAAGATCGACAAACATAACATATCAACAATGTATCAAAATCATTCTTCGCATCACAGATCCACAAAAACCAAGTGAGAATAGAAGGATTTTCCATACCTAAGAAGGTCGTTCGGAATAGGGTTCGCGAGAGAGACAGCAGAAGTAGAGAGGAGGAGCGGGGTAAAGGGTAAAAAAGCACGGGACGAAGTTCGCGCTGCGAGGGTTATCTCGCGATCGGCTTAGAAGTAACTTCGCGGCAGCTGTGCCGCGAAGTCGTAAAACAAACGAAAAAAAAATGACGAAGTCAGCTTTCACTGTCCGCACCGCGACAAAAATTCGGAACCAAACAGGGAGAAAGGACCGCCGTAGAACTACAAGAGTCCCATGGCGAGACAGTGTTGAAGATTGGTGACAAGGACCGGCATGTTGCAACAAAGAAAAGAAAATTGGGAAAGGTTGATGCAGTTGAAGCAAGCAATGAAAACAAAAGGGTAAAATCAATGGTAACAACAACAGGAGGAAAGCTTATCAACGCTATTCCTACAGATGTTCCAGGTGAGAGGAAGGCCACTCTTACTCCGACACAGAGAAGAAACAGAAATCGCTGCATCCACAGGATGCTAAGTAAATTGGCAAAGGATCAGATCGAAGAAGTAACTCCTACAGTTGATAAAGCAGCTCCAAGAAAGACATTGTCCAGGCATGTTAAAGCGAAGAATGATCTGAATAAAGTGGTGGCAGAGACAGTTCCGGAGGACGTCGCGAGGAGACTATCCCCGGTGTGATGAAGAATGTGGGGGAGCATGCTGATGTTGAGCCATACATTCCCCAGTACGTTACTGGAGCCCGACAACTCCAGATCGTCCCAGAGCATGAATTGAAAAGAATCCAGCAAGTACAGAAATGAGATTTTGAGTACTTCGAGAGGGTAAGAGGAAAATATTTCAACATCTTGGAAGGCATAGAGCTTCATACAAATGTCTTCTCTGATTATGAGCAAGAGAGGATACTGGAATCCGTGTTCCACCTCAGAGACTTGGGACGTACAGGACGCTTGAGGAGTAAAACATAGTCAGAACCTATAAAGTGGATGCGTGGCAAAGGAAGAATTATAATACAATGCAGATGCTGTTATAATTTAGCCAAGGACAAAAAAGGGAACTTACCATGGATACTTCCCCATAACGAAGTTGACCTGATGCCAGGAGTTATAAAGAAGATGATCAAGCGCATGATAGCTTGGCGAGTACTACCCGCTGATTGCATCCCAAATAGTTGTATCATTAACATTTACGAAGAAGGCGACTGCATCCCGCCCCATATAGACCATCACGACTTCAAGAGGACCTTCTGCATAGTGTCATTTATCAGCCAATGCAACATAATGTTCGGGACAGACCTCCGGATAGTTGGCCCCGGAGAATTTCAAGGGCCAGTAGAAATAGCTCTACCGGTAGGTTCAGTTCTGATACTGAAGGGAAACGGCGTGGATATAACTAAGCATTGTATTCCGGGGGTTCCATACCAGCGAGTTTCCATCACTTTTAGAAGAATGAGCGATGATAAGATACCATTCCGGTTTCAGCAAATCCAGAGCTAGTAAACCTACAACCTTATGAGCTGTAAGCCGCATGGAAATAGCACACCTCTAATACACACCTATACAGAGTTTTCCTCCTGAAGGTGGCTTAGAAGGTGATGTTAGTACCTATGTAGCTTACTATCTGGATATGGATGGATTTGGCAGACAATTTTTTGATGAACAACATGAAGATCCATGACAGTCAGCATATAGATATGCATGGACCATGTAGAACATTTGCTTTTTCAAGGAAAATATCATCAGGAATGTTTTGGTGGAATCATGTGATATGTTTTTGATGATTAAATGAAAACAACTATGTCGTATTTATCTTCAGTTTGGTGCAATTGGCTGGGAACGCCACTAATTTGAGTTTTGGCTCAATTTAAGGAAAATCGAACGAAGAAAATTTGAATTAAATAAGAAAAAGAGAAAAGAATGCATTAAAATTGAATAAGAAAGAAGTGCAACATGTGAATAAAATTGAGGTGAAATTTGAAACTAAAACAAAAATCAAATCATTAAAGCCAAGAAAGTAAAGAAATCAAATTCCAAATCTACATTCCCCAGCCTGAGGCTGTGATCGATTTCTTTTCAAATTTCTTCCTCGTGTAAGGAAGGATCAGCTGATTCTAATGACACAGAGCCACGAAATTTTTGATTTTGTTCTGTTGGCATGGGATCACATCCTTCCCCGCACAAACACTCTCATATTCCTTCTCAATCTTTCTTTCTATGAAAACCTTTCATGACTCTCACTAAACCCTCGCACTCATGATTTTCACAAACTCTCCACGAATCCTTCATTTATTCGCCAGAATTTCGAGGTCGGTCGTCAACTGTCGATTTTCTTCTCAGAATTGTGAGGTCGATCGTCAACTTCCGATCCTCACCCCGAGACCTGTTCCTGAACTCCGGTTATCAACTCAGAACTCCGAGATAAGAATAGGATCGCCTTAAGTGGAGTAAGGCATCATGTTCTCTTCTCTGTATGACAAACATCCAAACTCTCTGCATTCATTGAATTCAAAACTCTTTGCGAAATCAAAATCCCGAATCGAAACTCAGAATTCACGCTCAAATCTGATCCAGAATCAAAATCCAAAATTCCCACTAAATCAATCTCAGAATCAATCTCGAAATAAATCCTGAATCAAACTTCAATCAAAATCAAAACTCGAATAAAAAATCAGAATTCAAAATCAAAATCAAAATCTGAAATCAAATGAAAAAAATGAAACGAATCCAAAATCCATCCTTGAAATCTCGCGATCTGAAAATTTACCTCTTTATCCCCAGCGAGCGTTCCGGATCCTTTGGTTTCGGAGATTTGCCTACTACTCCCCAGCAGGAACCTCTGCACTCTTTCTCTATTTTGTTTTGTGTTGGTCTTGTTGATCTCTTCGATCAACGCCAATACGCATGGTGTGCTTGGTTAGCACACCACACCTATTGGGGGTCCATTTGTTGACCTGACTTTTGGTGAGGTCTTTCTCTCTTTCTATCTCTTAGGATCTAGCAATAGGGTTCATATTTGACTATCCTAGAAGACTAGAAGTGGGACCCATCTTATTAGAAACTCGAACCGCCTCTTCACTCGTTTTGAAGTTCCGCGTGTACGATTTTTGACCTCTAATATTTAGAAGGTCGAGACTAACATGACGGAGCTCGAAATGAGTCCCCATAGGTCCATTAAGCCCTAGGGTTGCCCCGTGTACAACTTCGCACATTCGTGCTCACAAACACCGCAGTTCGGACCGCTGACATGTTTAAGTATTGCTATTTGCATTGCATGAATAATTATTTGCATCAAATTAATCGAAATTAAAATTATTAAAAAAAAACAATTGATCGTGAGCCGATATGTCGACGAGAATTAAATTCGACGCGTTTTTGGGCTCGATCGTCGATGAGGTTGTCCAAACGATCCTGGATGACGAAATGGACTGCGTCGATGCGTCCGGAATGCCAATTTTACTTGAAAAGGATACTAATTTCGATATAGTTCCGTGCACGAGCGAGAAATGCGCTAATAGGGCAATTTTCAGTAATTAAATGTTATAAAATTAACTTATTCATTAAAAAAGGGGCATTTTAATACCTAAATACCTAATCATCCGCTCGATCCCTCTTCCTGCTCGCGATTAAACTCCTCGGTCTATCCCTCTTCTTCTCGAAATCGGAAGCTACACGACCGAACCCTCTCCTAATCCTTCTCATTGGCCCTTGCCGCGCCTCCTTTTTCACGTGAGGAGGGAAATTGACCTCCTCGATCCTTGCTCGACATCCTCTGCCCGAGGATCTTAGTCCCGAAGCCGACGCCTGCCCCATCTTCTCCTTGGCAGTCTGCGAGTTTCCTACTTGGGTAAGGGTTGAAGCCGCGAGCCTGCCTCCCGAAGCATTAGGTTGGCAATCCCTCTTCTTCCCGATGCTTCTCTTGCTGCCACCCTGCCTGCCGCCTCATTCCTCATTCTTTGTGTTCGGCTTGCTCCAGGTGAGCCGTGGTAAACTTCCTTCTCACTATTCTGACTATTTAAACCCCAGATTGGGGAGGAGGTGGGGTTGTTGCATTTCTGGTTGCTAGACCCCTATTGAGTTGATTCGATCCTTTGTGTTCTTGGGCCTTTCTTGATCCCCGCTGGTTTGTGCATTTGCTGCTGTGTTCTCAAAGCCTTTGGGTTTAAGGATTCTTCTGCTTGGTTTTCTTGCCTATTCAAATTCGTAAGGACTTCTTAGCACTCTCTCCCTCCTCCTCTTAATTCTTCCAGGAATGATAAACTTTCTAAGTTTCCTAAATACATTGTGGTAGTGAGCCTATTTTAATTTTGGATGTGAGGCAACATAAAAAAAAATAGAATATTGGAAATCTTGCATTACCATTATGCTTGCTTCTATGGATGTTTATGTAAAATAAATCTTAAATCTACCTGGTTCTATTCTGCTTGAGCTTTAGGGAAGTGCATTTCTCTTATTCTCAAATACTTTGAAGTGACAGATTTTAAGTCTGTGTGTATACAAGTGAGCTTTATGTTGATTGGGCGATACTCTTGATGTGGAAAGTAGCTATGTGAAGTTTAAATTCATAAGTAAACCTTTATCTGGTTTCTAAACCCCACTACTTATCACAGCTTCTATGTTCTTTTGGCATGTCACAGTCTTCTGTAATACTTTGATCATTCACCCATGGTTCAACATTTTATTATTATTTTCCATTATTATTGCTTTGCCTAAAGGGTTCCCCATCCTTCTGAAGGTAAATACCTTTTTTTTCTTTATGTAGAGACTTTATGGATACATTGTTAATGCCTTGCGTTTTTTTTTTCTCCATTTCTATGGAAGTAGTCATTTTACATGGCAACAAAAGCACTTGTTTCTTTCCTGCCAAGCCTAGCTTCTGCTATTGCTATATTTGATTCAAGTTGGAATTGCTTGATTGATTTCCGAAGTTGTTTGCTAAGGTAGTTTAGCTTGTTAATTGCATTATTTGACATCAGTTCTTATTGCCATGATATTTTTGGTATTCTGAAGATAAGTTTGATAGCCTGTACCCCAGCATTTGATTCTCAAAGTTTTTATGGTTTGGTCTTAAGCTCGAATGGCATAGATGGCAAGATTTAGTGATAACATATGAAGCATATGTTCATCTTTACTACTGCATATTTATAAATTTAGATTATTTAAACAAAAAAAAAAAAGAGAAAAGAAAGAGTCTTCAAAACTTGAACTCCAACGGCCTCGACTCCAATTCTTACACGCATACATATCGCTCATTTTTTTGTATTTACATATTTAACACCTAAACTTGATATTTACATTCACATTACCAAAATTATGGGTGTTTACATATATAACACTTGATTCCAATGAACTTACATTTCCTAACACTTGAATCTCAGCTTTCTTCCCCTAAATCTTTATGGATTTAAGTGGCGTACAAGTAAAATTGTCATTTGCTCTTTAACGATTGTGTATAAGAATTTAAATCAGCTATACTATACCTTGGATATCATCTTACAAATGACTTTTTGCAATAATATTGGGTGTTAATTTATGAGTCATCTTAACCACATGAGACACATATATATTTAATTAAAGTGTCTATATAGTTGCTACCTTTTAGGAGTACTGTCATGCATATCTCGTATCTTTATGTGTAAAACTGAATTTTGGATCCAAGTATTGGAGAGTTGTTTCTATTTAACGTGAATTATTAGAAGACCTTGGGAGATTGGTAATCCTTTCTTTCAAACCATTTGAAGTTGCATCTTGCAAATTATGGTCCGTCTTTACTCTGGTTGGAGAGTTACGGCTTTAACTGATAACTGCAGCCTTTGTCTTCTTGCAATGATTCAGCCTTTGAATTGCCTGTGATATTAACCAATAAGATTAAATAACTGAAGGCGTTGAATAACTCAGAAATTTTGTGCTCTATATATTTGGGGTCAGTAGGTTGAATGACTCTGTGCCTTTGGATTTAGGTATTGGTTTGATCTGTAACTTTGCATCCCTTCCACGGGAGCTGTTTTCTTTTATGGTCCTCTTAGTGATATTTGATCCAATATTTCTCATCATATTTGTATACTTAAAGTTAGCATTTGGTGTTAAACTTGAAGGTAACCTGTGCTATAAAATTGCTTAAACATCACCTTTGTGCTTTGTATTTTAGGAAAGGAAGATACCTGAAGTATTGGAAAGATTCATATGGCTCGTTTTTTTTAAAGAAAAATCTGAAGTTTATGGTTTGGGCTTATGTGAAACATGAAATTATATGGGCTAGTTTTATGTAGTTTTGTAAATACATATGAAACATTCAAAGTGGCTTATAGGTTGGAAGCGAGGCTTTAAAACTCTTTTATGGTTGTCTTTAAGTGCGATTTGTTGGCTTTTGAGCCTCATTTGGCAGATCGGCTTTGTGGCTTTTTGAGTCGACTTTAGTGAGTCGATTTGTTGGTTTTTGAGCCTCATTTTTTTGGGATTTGTTTGACGGCTTTTGAGCCTCTTGTGGTTGGTTTGCTTGGTGGCATTTTGATGTAATGTTAAATGTTTCCATGGCGTGAATGCGACATTTGGGTTTGGGGAATTGGGTGGATAGATATATAGGAATTGTGTTGCTATTTGTTGTGTTGGCTCGGCCTCTTCGTTGTTTCAGTTTGCTTAAATTGTAATTTGGGAAATGATGCCTTTGGGATGGTTCGTTTGTTGAATTGGAGGAAATGATACCTTGGTTGATCTATGGATTGTTGGGCTACTTTTTATATCTTTTCATCGATGGCTTTAAACATAGTTTGGAGGACCGATCCACCTTCCACTTCTTCGCTCTTTTAGGTGAATTAGTCCCTCCTCTTTCTCTCCCTCTTTTTTTCTTTCTTTTCTTTCTTGCTTCTTGGCCAAGTTTTTGCACTTATTTATGAGGCATAAGTGCACACATATAGGTGGGCCATCAAGCAAGACTGTAAGGTAGGGTTTTTGGGGTTTAAGGGTGTTGATGATAAAGACACACCGGTGGTAGAGCGGAATGATATTTCATCATACGACATCGGAACTCAATTCAGGGGACCGGTGGACCGTAGGATGAAAATATCATTCACCGCTACGAGGCAAGCGGGGTAACCGTACCTTCTTAGGTTTTTGATCCTACGCCCAACGACGCAGTCGACTCGTGGATAAAATCATAATTCTTAAAACTAAAAAAAACGGACTTGATAAGAACAAATACGTTAAGAATAGATACAATATTTTTTAAAAAAATATTTTTTTACTACAAACAAAATTGATCCAAATTTCTTTTGTATGCCTGAAATCCATGTGCATGTTAAAATGTTTAACGACCTCAATGTTTGAAGCTTATTGCGATGGTTTATTCCAGGGGTCAATCATGATTCATACTAACATGCCATGTGAATTCACTTGCTATCAAGCTTATTCCTAGGATGGATCTTTCAGTACATGCAATATTAGGTTGATAATTAGCTTAGGGCCCATTTGACATCACTTTTGTTTTCTATTTTTATTTTTAAGTTTGTTTTTGAATACATGTTTGGATAGTATAATTTTTATATGTTTTTATTTTTAAATTTGTATAAATAATTTTTTTTTAAAAAAACATTCAAAACATTTAAAAGATGTTTTGGTTGTTTTTAAAATCAATCATCACAACCAAACATGCTTTAATTTAAATAAAAATATAAACAAAACGTAATATAAACAAAAAATAGAAACCCAAAAAATAAAAATGATCCCAAACGGGGCCTTAGCTCTCTTATTAAGTTGATAAGTTTTTCAAAGGTTGATAAACTCTTCCAAAAAAGTCCTCAGAGGTCCCCTCATGAGATGTTATGAATTCAAAACTGAAAGACTCTTATTCGACAAACCCTTTATAAACCCCAACCATGTGGGGCTTCAATGGAGCGTCAGGGTGGTTTCAACCTAGCCTATAATCATGTGTAACTTAAAGGAACATCGTGGTAGTGTGGTGTACATATGTTCGTAATGATGTTTTTTTTGAAGGTTTGATATGCAATTTATGATTAGATCTATAAGGACATATATTGTTTGCCAGACAGGAAAGCCAGAATTATTGTCTGGCCCCTATACCCTTCAATTTTCCATCACCATCCTGGTTTGATGATAAGCTCTTATTTTGATGTGATATTTAATTGATTTATTTTTAGCTGATTAATTGTAAGCTTACGCCTTAAATCATGTTCTGTATGTCTAGTTAGCTGATTACTCCTAAGCTTGAGCCTTGACTTGTTTCCGTAACCATCTTGGCTTGATGAGGATCCTTTATTTTGACGGTGCATTTAATTACTTCAAGTTTAACCGAGTACTGGCAAAAGTTTGAGCCTTGAATTTTAGCTAAAGCTTAAAATTTGATTTTTTTATCAGTTGTTTACTTGAAGAGCACAAAATTGTGATCCCAATTTTGTGCGGATGGCTGCAATTGTTTCAATGGAAGATATAGAAGCCACCGCAAGAGGGTTAGGAATTGATTCGTCTGCAGTTAATTTGGATTCCATCACACTCTCCCCTGGAGAAGATTTTGGGATCAAAAGGTAATATTCAAAAGATTATATTCCATATTTTGTCAAAGTTATTGCATGATTGTACTTATTCTACTCATTTATGAGATTTTGCAGTGATGACGACGATGATCTTTATCACAAAGAAGCCCTTGAACTGGAAGCTGGGTTTGGAAATGTGATTGTGTTTGATAATCTCCCAGTAGTTCCACCAGAAAAGTTTGAGAAGCTTGAAGGTGTTATTCGAAAGATCTATAGTCAGATTGGGGTGATTCGGGAAGGTGGTCTTTGGATGCCAGTAAATCCGGAAACGAAGAAAACACTCGGATACTGCTTCATCGAATACAATACCACTCAGGTGAGAAAATGGCATTGTATATGTATTCTTATACTTTTTCTATTTAGATGTGCATCTAAATGTTCACATAAATGTATGTTGGTTTTTCGTTCCATTATGACTTTTGTTGTTTAGCTGAGTTAATAGATTACTATTTTGCATTTTGAATTTTCTCCTACTTCTTTGACGGTGAAAAACTTGCTGATTGCACAAAGTCTTTAGAAAGTAGCAAAAGTGGTTCAAGAGAGGAAGTTGTGGGTTTTGTTGCATGCGCATGTTCAGGGATAGTTCTTTCACTTCAAAGTCAATAATTTACCATTTGTCTCTATTCATACGAAGATATGAATATTAAATGTTTGAGAATTACATGTGTTATATGGATAGCTTGAATGCTGTGTACGTTATTTGAGTATTAATGAAAGGTTGCTGTTTTCCACTGAATGTTTAGACATGGAATTGTTGGAGTTAAGACGTTTGTGCCATTTATGTTATTATTTTGGTAAAGCTCTCTCAGCGTTCTATGCTATTTGGCACCATGCATGAATCCATTAGGTGCCTGTAGTAAATCAACAATAAATGATTAAAATATATACCGTTTTTCTCTCATAATTCTGATATAGGGATAGTGTTGTTATTTGGTTCTTTTGCTTTACCACTTTGAATGTCATATATTTCAGAGAAAATTTGGAAATATTTCAGTGCATATTCCCAATTATCTACCATATTCTCCATAAATTGTTATAGTCAGAGAGACAATTGTTTCAGTTATGTACTCCATATGTTGAGGCATTAATATGCGCTTTCTCCATACATAAATTTTATGACAAAAGCGTCATACTTCTCTTTCATTTAAAAAGAAAATGAACAAAAAGGTTGGTGTTGAGGGACATGAAAAAAAAAAAAAATGGTTGGTTTTGAGAGAAAAGAAGAGGGAGATTTTTTGTTTCCTTTTGATTGGGTTTTAGGAGAAATAAAATTTATTTTTCCGATTCTTGGTTTGAGTTGAAAGAAAAGGAGAAGATGAAATAATATAATTACCTCGATATATTTATCCTCATAAAAAAAATAGATTAATGTTTTTATTTCATAGATAGTTTCTTTAGGTATTATAAAAAAATTACGCAAGCAATTTCTTTTTTCTGTACTTTCTGCATATTTTGGGACAAACAAAATCGTTCTTGTAGAGGGAAGCTTCTTTCTTTTATTTTATCTCATTTAAAACTCACAATAACTGTCTACTTTCTAATTTTCTTCATCTTTTTAAAATTTTAAATTCCTATTAGAGTGGAATGAGATTTGACTTGTAACCTCTAAATAAATAATGACGCGGTCCATTCCTTTAGAAATAGTCATTTTATCCGTCCGTATGAATGGGCTACAATGTTTCTGAGTAATTCTATGGCATTTAATTCTTATTAAATTTTTTTTTAGGTTCATCAACATTCCTCACTTTATTTTTTGTTGTCTCGTACTTAAACTCTGATACCATTCATGCCATAGTGACGTTAACTTCAAATTTTTTTCACAATAAATAATGGATTTTTTTCCTTTTCTAAAATCAAACTTCACTGTTGTTTATGTTGAGATTGTAGTTTTAGGAAGGATTAACTATTTTTTTTTTCACTTTATTTACATTATTATATCTCTTATCTCTTCTTATATTACAGGAAGCAGAACTTGCAAAAGAGAAGACTAATGGATACAAGTTAGACAAGTCTCATATATTTGCAGTGAATTTATTTGATGAGATTGAGAAATATATGAAAATTCCAGATGAATGGACGCCCGCTGCAATTAAACCATATGTACCTGGAGTGAGTGTTCACCATGCTTATTTTGTTCTTTATTTTTAAATTTTTAATTATTATTATTTCAATTCGTAGGCTCAGTAGGCAATCTTTTAGATTGAGAAATGAGAGCAGTTGAATGAATCACATTGTCAAAACTTGTTTGAAGATTATTTAGTTTTGGCAAATGCACATGTTCAAGCTTTGTATGTTAAATCATTTCTTAGTTTCATCTTTGATTGGTTTTATGTTTCTAAAGAAATCAGTAGCTTTTACATACATACCACACAATTCTTATGAATTTAAATATATAACACTGAAATTTTAATTTTTACATTTCTACCACTCAAATGTTTCTTATCACAAAAAAAGATCACTATCACTAGTTTTTAAAAGAGAAATGCACGTTTTGGTGCATAGGTAAAGTGGTATTAATGTAAATATTAACATTTAGGCGTTGGATAGGTAAATACATAGGAATTGTACGGCATCCGAGAAATCAATGACCGTCTTATTCTGGAGTTGTGGTAATGCAATGATATTAAACCACGGCTCACCTTTAATCTATTGAGTCCTAATTTAAGAGAGGTTCTGAAACATAGTGAAGTAAACTAGTGACGCAAGGAAAAAACAGCTACTTTATTGTCATGATTGTCATTTCAAATCTTTGTTGTGTGTTGTGTTATTCAAACAATTACACTTAACAATAATAATTTTCAAAACTTCCCTCACTTTTAACGTTGATGTATTTATTAAAAATATTTCATCAATTGGCAATTTCAGGGATGAAAGCGATGCACTCATTTTTATTTACTTTAATGTTATTGTAGATTATTAATGGTCAGCCATATTTTATCGCAAGAACAGGCCCCATATTTACCTTGCGTTCGTAATGGTTTATCATGTAATTTTTCCTTTGAAGAAAATTCTGCTTTAGCAATTAAAACTTAAATTTGATATTACTGATACCAGCAAATACTACGTATTTACGTATCTAACACCTAAACTTTGTTTTTTGCATTTATACCACCAAATATTTCATACCACATCCTAAGTAATATTATTTTAACTTTTGATAAGTGAAATACGCATTTTCATACATAGATAAGGTGGCATATATGGAAAAATTGAAGTTTTGGTGTTAGATATGTAAAGACATAAGAATCGAGTGGTATATTTGTAAACCTTCCAAAAAATTACTACTATATGAAATCAATTACTGAATGACTGACAATGAATAATTATTTTGAGTCGAAGTGTTGCTTTGTTTGAATCTTGGCCCATTTTTTGTAGTTTAGTATGGCTATCTTGATTGATTCTCTCTCTCTCTCTATATATATATATATATTCACACACACACACACACATTTATATATGGTTTTATAACAAGTCTGGTGTTATATTATTGGGTTCTACATGCATAACTCCGTTTTGAGACATTTTTCTTACAGGAAAATCTACAAAAATGGTTGACGGATGAGAAGGCTCGAGATCAATTTGTTATTCGTGCTGGAGCCTTCACTGAGATATTTTGGAATGATCCCAGACAGATGATGCCAGAACTTGTATACCGTCGGCAAGTAAGTGAATGTTTTTGTATTCATATTTCTATTTTTTGTCTATTTATTTAATTTGAAATCAGCATTTTCTCGGGGGAGTGGATTACATCAGGGATTGGCTTTAAGCCCATATCCTTTTGCTTTAGTTATGGATGCTCTTACAGGAGGATGTACCTTGGTGTAAGCTTTTCGTTGATGATATCCTTCTCTTGGATAAGACTAGGGAAAGAGATCAGGAAAAACTTGAATTATGGTGGTCTACAGTTTGAGTCTAAAGGCCTTCATTTGAGTAGGAAATTAATTACATGGAATGTAATTTTAGTAGTAGTAGCTCTAATGGCAGAATTGTAACTCTGGGGGATCAATTCATTAAAAGGTGAGATCGATTTAGATATCTCGGGTCTATAGTTCAAAATTATGGTGATATAGATGGGGATGTTATTACTAGAATTCAAGTTGGTTGGTTGAAGTGGAGGAATGCATCCGGCTTATTGTGTGATAGAAAAGTACTGCTTAGACTGTAAGGAAAATTTTATAAGATAGTGGTGAGACTTGCAATGCTATATGACGCAGAATGTTGGCTTTTAAAAGAGCAGTATAAAACTAAGTTAAATATTGCTGAGATGAGAATGCTTAGGTGGATGAGTTGCTTGACAATTATAGACAATGTGAAATGAATATATCTGTGATAGGGTTGGTGTAGCTCCAGTGGCGAACAAGATTAGAGAGAGTCGTTTTAAATGATTTGGTCACATTTAACGCCGATCATCTATTGATCCTGGTAGGAGAGTAGATATTTTAGATTCGAGTTATGTTAACAAAGACAGATGTAGACCTAAAAGACTCAATAGGACACAATGGAGTAAAATTTTAATAGATTAATTTTACTCCATTGCGTCCTGTAAGCAATTATCTTAATCTGTTAAAATTAAATGAAAATATGACACTCAATAGGACACAATGGAGTAAAATGATTCATGTAACCGACCCTACTTAGTGGGGGTAAAGGCTTGCTGCTGCTGTTGTTGTTGAATTAGTTAATTTCATGCATGCCAGTTTTACTTGATATGATAGTTTATTTGGCCTCATACAAGTTCCGCACAATTCTGATGTATTCAAACCAAAAAGTCTCTTGTTATTATTATTTTAAATTAATTTTTAAATCAAATAATATTAAAGATTTATTTTTAAAACTCCTTGGTTTTATAAGATTTAAGAATGAAATAATAGCAATGATAATTTTGATGCTTAATTCCTACAAAAAAGTTTTTATTTTTTTTCTTTTCGTTAAGCGATGGAAGAAAGATGCAGTAGAACTACTATAGTGTTTATTTTTAAATGATCATCACATATTTGTTTACAATACTGATTTTTTTTATATTTTAAATATTTTTTTAGTTAAAGTTGAACTTAGAACTTATCGTTAAAGTTATGGTTCCGATTAATTATATGCTTGAATTTAAATTGGAAGGTTAGAATTTAAATTGGAAGGTTAAAATTTATAGATTCTTATTCAAACTTTCAAGTTTTAAAGGTTAAATTTAATTAAAATTTTGTCGGTTTTTATTTTTGTTTTGCTTGTATAAGAGATTTTTTTACTTTTACTTTTGAATGGATATATTCACTAAATAAGCTGAAGTGTTTAGATTGAATGGCTAAGCTCATTTCTTGTATTGGCTTTGTGATATTATGATAGTAGTATTTATTTATTTATTTATTAAGTACGATAGTAGTATATATTGTCATAAGTACGGGATCACTTTTTGAAAATCTATTCTTATATTTTAGAAGTATGCATTTCTTTTAATATTAAGCAATAATTCTTTTAGTTTAAAGTTTGTAGTGGAAAGTTATATTGATTTTATTTTCCACCGATCTCACAATATAAGTTAGGTTTAAGTAAATTGGTAACAAATAGACAATCGAAGCTGATGTGATGAATGGCATTAGCGAGTATATCGGTGCAAACAAGTTGAATAATATTTTCAACAATCTTTTTATTGATGAAATGATAATCATTATCTATTTGCTTGGGTTGATCTCGAAGGAGCACGTTCTTTGCAATGCTAATACTGGCTTTATTATCAGAAAATAAACCTACCCTGTCCTGCTTGATGGTCTCTTTATTTTTATAGCATTAGTTCAGAAATTTGCATTTTCTCGAGAGTTTTTCTAAAATATAGTCGTTTTCTTGGATCCTTCTTCATGTATTGCACCATTATGAAAATATACTAGATTTTTGTTTTATTTTTTATTTTTAGATTTTTCACGAATTTGTTGGTGATGGTAATTGAGAAACAAATATTGTCTGGTATGTGCTAGATAAATCTTTTTTTTCAAAAGTATTTTATATACATTTTTTTTCAATTGAAGGACTTTTATCCTTAGTCCCCATCTTGACGTTTTGGGTCCATTGGTCTGGTCATTGGTTTTCATCCGATCGTCCTAATTCTTTTTGTGAGTGCTGATATGAAAAGATGCCTATGCCATTGAAATACCAAATTTATCCAAAATCCTTAAATCTCAATTTTTTTTTGCCCAAATATTATTTCTCTTATCATTATTAGTAAAATTAATATCATCAATATAAATTATCTATACGACAACCATATAATTTAACATATATTTTATGGATTTATTGCCACCTTAACCACTGGTGATAATTAACCATATCATGCATGTAGTGATTGTTTAAAATTGTGCGGGGTTTTTCAAAGCTTGCTAATTTTGTCAGTATTAACTTGTCTATGAATTCTAGGTTGACAATCATATAGACTTCCACGAGGTCACTATGTAGAAAATTTTTTTTGATATCAAGTTTATTTATAGTCAGTTCAAGTTTGTTGCAAAGGATCGAAGTACACAAATGGAGTTGATAACCATTTAACTTTATGCTCATTGTCTATTCCATAGGCTGTGGTGAAACCACAACCATAAATTGAGCTTTGAATTTGTTCATACTTCAATTAACGCTGTGTTTAATGGAGAAAATCCAATTAAATTTGATTCATCTCTTTTCTTTTGGCAGTTCAATGATTTCCAGGTGCTATTTGTTTAAAGGTTATCAACTTTTTCTAGTATAATATACTTGTAGTGAGGCTACTTAACCTTGTGAATATTTTTTGGAATTTGAACCTCTATTAATGATGTGACAAGGGTAGTATGAATAGAAGCTAACTTGTCATGCGGCATAAAGTTATTGGTATGGTGCTTAGTATAAGATCTAACTCCATTCCCGATTGTAATAAATTGATTAAGATCGAATACTGTCAGCTGTATAGTTTTGTTATTGATGTGAAGTTGAGAAGTTTCTAAATTTAGTTAAGAGTCATGGCTACGTGCATGAGATACTTGGATTTATTTCTTCTTCTTGATTTTTGGCCTCATGTATATAATCATTCCCTTGGTGATGGCATTTTGTATGAAATCCAAAGGTTTTTTGTTGGTTCCAAGCAAGTTTGATTTTGAGTGGAGTTTATTTAGATTTCTAAGAATAGCAAGAATGTAGTAACGGGCTCGATTTTCTAAATGTGGAATTCCTTGAAAATTTTCCCATAATTTTATATTTGGCATAAATATTTGGTTTTGAAGAAGGTGACATCCTTTATGATGCAAACAATTTTTTGTGGACACAGAATAAAATTCAGCACCTTTTTATGAGCATGCAAGGAAATTATATTGAGTGATCTATGTTCAAGTTTGCTCCGATATTTAGGATACATATGGATGATGGGGGGTTCATTCCAAAAATTTTGTTAGAGTGAAGGAGATGACTTGAGCATGAGGTTAAGTTTGGAGGATATTATTGATCAGGATTTTGTGAAATTTATTTGAGGCAAGCATGATTGATTGAGCTACTTCGATAAGATGTTTGTTTTTTTTACCATCAACTCTATTTTATTGTGAAGTATTCAGATGTGTATTGTTGGATAATCACTTGGTCGAATAGGTAAAGCCCAGTGGAGAGACTCATTGTTAGTGTGGAGTACTTAAATTTTAGCTTGGAACTAGGTTTGCACCATCTTATTGAAATTTTGAAATATGGCGCCAACTTCACAAATGTAATGAACCTGCTCGATTAGATGATATTATTGTCCCTAGATAGTCCCTGTACCTTACTATGGGTAAGGTAAAAGGATTAGGTTGGTTTGTTTGGATGACAAAGGAAAGAGTTACGAATGCATTTCAATAATGAATAAATTTCACATTGATAAGATTTAAATTTTGTTTGATTAAATTAGGAAATAATTTTATAAGATATAAAATTGGATGACCTAAGCCATATTTTATATCGCAATGACATTCTCATCGTTCATGTTTTTGCATTTCCTTTTTTTCTTAATGATTTCATTTGCCATGAAAATTATTAGCCATCATATTACCATATTGTTTTTCACCTTCCATGATCAAATCCTTGGGTTTCTTTCATTGGGTGCATTAGCTGCTTCGATGAATTGATCTTTTATTCCTTTTTCAAATATAAACATCGTTTCCAATTGAGACCATTGATGAAGATTTGCCCTCTAAGATAATGCTAGTGACGAAAAACATAAAATTCAATGGGTTGGTATTATTAATTAGAATATACTAGCCATGAGTGGATGTTACATCAATATGCGTACTTTCTTTACTACTAGTTATGAGGAAGGATGGAAAAGTCAAGGAAATTGCTCTAATAGCATGTAGAAATAAGTGAAAGAATTTAGAGATTTAATTCTTCTCATTCTATATTATTTTGCTTAGTTTAAATAGATGATATGGGGAGTTTATCTGCAATTTTCCCACTGATAACAAAGAAACCACTTTTCTAAACAGGAACAACCGGAAATCAAGAACAATAAGAGACATGATCTGAATGGTTGAATTCAAATATTTATACAACTAATGATGCACAAAAAATGAAAAAATAATGCTTTGCATTAGTGAAATGGATGAAGTTTCATAAAGAAGGAATGAACAATGCCGTGGATCAATAAGCTGAATGAAGCTGCACAGATAAGGAAAGAATCATGCTCTTCCATTGTTAAGCTCGATGAGCAAATATGGAGACTGTCTGGCAGGTGTTGGCAGATAGAAAAGTGAATTCGTGGATTTCAATAGGATCCAATATGAATATAAATATAATATGCATGCATGCATGTATTATGTAAGAATGTGCACAGTAGCTTAAATTCAGGATTCAAAATATTTCCTTTTATTCTACCTTAATGACACTAACCTTTGCCGTTGTTGGTGAATTTACTTCTCTGGTTATTGCTGTAATTTTTAAATTTGAATTTTGATCGTGAGAACAAACTGGTGGATTATTAAGGCCATTAATCATTGGGTTGGAAAAAAAAAAGAAATAGTTATCGTTGATCGTTTTTCTTACTAAAATGAGTAGTATGTGATAGGAATAATTACAAGCGTAATTATGTATAAATTATATTTTAGATAAGAATTTTTTTGGACAAATGCTGCTTGAACCCTTCTATGACTGTCTCTTAAACAAAGTGATGCTGTTCCCTTTCTGAAAGAAAAAAAGAAAGTCTTTTTTGTGGGAAGTCCATTTTAAAATGAAGCTGCCTAATTGATTTGGAGTTCTGTGGGCAATTTATCTCCAGCTGTAACTTCATATTGCGTATATAAATTACAAATCAAAAGTTTCTGCAGTTTTCATGTTGAGATCATTTGTTAGGATTTTGAACTTTACTGCCTTTGAAGGATTTTATTCTGTTATTTTATTTTTGTAGGCACACGCTTGGATATGAACACAAAAGTTTTTAGAGTCACATGTTGCTTGATTTTTTTTTGTCAATTTTAAAGTTTTCTACAAGAACAACTAGTTTTTGATTATATATTAGCAAATTTGTCCATTATGGCATTTAATATAATTTATTTATCTTCAATTATATATTAGCAAATATTTTATATAATCAAACCGAGTTCTTTTACTCTGTTTGATAGTATTGGACTGAGAATTTTATCCAATGGTCTCCATTGGGGACATATTTAGCCACAGTTCACAGGCAGGGTGCTGCTGTTTGGGGAGGTGCCAGCACATTTAGCCGACTAATGAGATTTGCGCATCCACAGGTTCCCACCTTGCATGATTCATTTCTTTTCAGCATTATAATTTAGGTCTATTTATGCCACCCAATTGCTATGTTTTTACATATCTAACACCTAAACTTTACTTTCAACATTTATACCACCCAAATCTTTCATTTTACCTCAAAAATATCACTACGTTAAGTTTTAAAAAGTGAAGTACACCTTTTCATGCATAGGTAATGTGGAATATATGTAAAAATTTTAAGTTTAGGTGTTAGATATGTAAATACATGAGAATTAAGCTGTAAGTATGCAAGTCTTCCTATAATTTATGCTTTAATTCCTTACCTGGTTGATGTACTGTTATATGATAGGTCAAACTGATAGATTTTTCTCCCGGAGAGAAATATATTGTGACTTATAGCGGCCATGAGCCCAGCAATCCCCGTGACACACATGTGAGTAAAATCTGACGATATTTTGTTAACTATTACCTCACTAAGTTAAATCATAAATACGTGTGATTTCCTGGACGGAGGGTGGTCCTGAATATCTTTGATGTGAGAACTGGAAAACTGATGCGAGATTTCAAAGGAAGCACCGACGACTTTGCATTAGTATCCAGCAATGTAACTGGAGTCTCCTGGCTGGTGTTCAGGTGATTATCGTATTTCTTAGGAGAAAAGTGACAAAGTGAGAAAGGTTACAAAATGGTCACTTGACGCATTGTTTTGGGGTCATAATAATGCCAATTTAGCCCAATAGTCTTTTAATGGGGGGCTAAAATAGTCCTCCCCGGGTACGATCTCCGTTAATATTAATGGAGTATGGGGATTAATTTAACACTTCTATAAATAATCAGGTGATTATTTTGGTAATTCAGCCATTTTCTTATGATGTGATATTTTATATTCTAAACATATATAATTTCTCGGCCTGTGTTGCAGATGGGGTGGTGGCAAAGAGGACAAATTCTTTGCCAGACTTGGAAAGAATGTAGTCTCTGTGTATGAAATAGAGACATTCACCCTCATAGATAAGAAATCTCTGAAGGTTGAGAATGTGGTGGATTTCACTTGGTCTCCCACAGATCCTATTATTGCATTCTTTGTTCCGGAGCTTGGTGGTGGTAACCAGCCTGCTAGAGTGAGTAGAAATTTTTATCTCAATCTCTATCTTTCATAAACTAATCTGAACATTCTCATTTTCTTTTATATTTGGAAAACTTACATATATACCACACAATTCTTAGGTATTTACATATCTAACGCCTAAAGTTGGACATTCATACTTTTAACATTTTGGTGTCATAAATCTATGCATGAAAATGTGTATTTTACTTCTAAAATGTTAATAATTGTGATATTTTTATGTGATGTTAAAATTGAGTTTTATAAATGTAAATATGAAAGTTTAGGGTTGGATCAGTAAATACATAAGAATTTTCGGCATTTACATACATACCACCCAATTCCTATGTATTTACATATCTAACACCTAGAACTTTAATTATTACATTTATACCACCCAAATCTTTCATATCACATCGAAAATACCATTATTTTAACTTTTTAAAAGTGAATTACAGCTTTTCATGCGGGAGGTGGCATGTGTGTAAAAATCCAAGTTTAGTTGTTAGATGTGTATATACAGAAGATCTGAGCGGTGTATGTATGTAAATCTTCCTAAGAATTATGTGCTAATGTATGTAAATGTCCCTTCATAATTTCAGGTAAGCCTCATCCAAATCCCAAGCAAAGAAGAAATAAGGCAGAAGAACCTCTTCAATGTCAGCGATATCAAGATGTACTGGCAGAATAATGGAGAATACCTCGCCATAAAGGTCGATCGCCATACCAGGACAAAGAAGAGCACAACCACCGGCTTCGAGCTGTTCCGAATTAAGCAACGTGACATCCCAATTGAGGTGCTCGAAATCGAAAATAAGAATGACAAGATCGTGGCTTTTGCATGGGAACCAAAAGGCCATAGATTCGCTATCATCCATGGTGATGGTCCGAGGCCGGACATCAGCTTCTACTCAATGCGGACCGCTCAAAATGCGGGCCGTGTGTCGAAGCTTGTCACTCTGAAGTCGAAGCAGGCGAACGCTCTCTATTGGTCTCCTGCAGGTAGATTCATTGTCCTGGCCGGCCTGAAGGGCTTCAACGGCCAGCTAGAATTCTACAACGTTGATGAGCTCGAGATGATGGCCACCGGCGAACACTTCATGGCCACAGAGATGGAGTGGGATCCGACAGGAAGGTAATTTTCAAAACTCCATTATTTTCCTGTTACATACATACCCACCCTTTTCCTGTGTATTCAGCATCTAAACTTTGTTACATTTGTTCCATCCAGATCTTTCACATCACATAAAAAATATCACTATTTTTTACTTTAAAAAAAGTGAAAAATATGTTTTTATGTGGCGGTAAGGTGGAATTTATGTAAAAATTGAAGTTTAGGTGTAGTTAGATATGTAAAGAAATAATAACTAGGTGGTATGCATGCAAATCTTCCATAACCTTTTCGGCTGTTTAGTGCTAACGGATGTTTGAAAACCTTTTATACAGATATTTTGCAACATCTGTTACATCAGTTCATGAAATGGAGAATGGATTCCATGTCTGGTCCTTCAATGGAAAGCTATTATATCGGATTCCAAAGGATCAATTCTGTCAGGTAATAAAAACTTGAAATCTTTTAGGAAATTTACATAAAGTAGCATACAATTCTTATGTATTTACATATCTCACATCTAAAATTTCATATTTACATACGCAGCACTTCGGTGCTTTAAAACTTACTCTTGAAAACTTGTATTTCACTTGTAAAAAGTGATAATATCATTGTTTTTATTCGTATAAAATGTTTGTATGTGTGTAAATATATGAAAGTTTTGGTGTGAAGTATGTAAATACATAAGAATTGTGAGAAACTGCTAAAACGTTCATCATTGATGGAGAATTGAAACAGTTCCTGTGGAGGCCGAGGCCGCCCTCTCTGCTGAGCCCTGAGAAGGAAGAAGAGATATCGAAGAATCTGAAGAAGTACAACAAGAAATATGAAGCAGAAGACCATGATGTATCTCTGCAGCTGAGCGAGCAGGATAGGAAGAAGAGGAAGATGATTCAGGAGGAATGGGATCAATGGGCGGCGCAATGGAAGAAGTTGCACGAGGAGGAGAAGCAACCGAGGCTCCTGCTTCGAGATGGAGAGGCGAGCGACGAGGAGGAAGAATACGAGGCCAAGGAGGTGGAGGTTGAGGAGGTTATCGATGTCAACGAGGAGGTGGTTAATTTTGATGAAGATCAGGACTGACATTATAACAGCTCTCTCTCTGTTGGAGACTCTTAAACACACTATTTTGTCACTCATTAACATTTTTTATTTATGCTCATTGTAGAAGTTTTGGTTCAAACTTAGGAGTCTCAAAGAACTTTAGGGTGAAAGAACTATGTTTGCATCATAACTATGTATTCTAAACATTTTAGAGTAAAATATAATAAAATTTATAATTAAGATAATCTCATGGTGTTAATCCTAGAAAATATTTGATAAGATAACCACTTAATTTGGAAGATTATGTGAGACATTTTATCTTTCATGGATTTGATTGAAAGGGGAAAAATGCATGTCTTGTAAATGTGATTGCCAATAAGATTTAACAAATTATAGCTATAAGAATTCTATGCCTTTAGTAGAGGTTTGATAAATTGAATACTAAAAGATTGCTTGGCTACAAGTGGATTTAATTCAAAGTGAAAATTTACTAATTTCTTTAGATTTATATTTTGTGGGTCATTTAAATTTAATTTGAAGTTTATTCTACATCATAATCATTTTTAGAGTTAAATAGTGGGAAATTATTTAGAATGTTTCTTTTTTTTTTTTTGGTGAGAAAAAAAGTATTAAATACATTCCATTGTGTGTAGAATAATTTTGCAAATATCAAATTTGTAGTTCAAACTAAAGTGTTGTTTGGTTGAGTAAATTTGTGGTTTATTGTAATTCTTTTGCAGATATTTGAGAAATTTGTGTGTTTAATATGAAGAATTATAAATATAATATAAAGTACAAATGAATTTTAAGTTTACACTATAGTTCATTTTGATTGAATTTAGAATTCGGTTGATTTTGTCGAATTTGAATTATATCGTTCATGTAAAATGTTATAGATAAGCCACCATACCTCACCCCTGTTGCCACCGTCGTCTGCCGCCGCTTCCTGCCACCTCTGTCGCCAGTCGTCTCCCACTGCTTCCGGTAGCCCACCCCTCCGATCGCCTGCTTCCGGTCGTTGCACGCCAATGACACAGTACACTGCCACCCTCCCTCCGCCGGCGCCCATCGCCGTTGCTTGCAATTAGCACTGTTCGCTGTAGTCGCCCACCGCTGCCACCTCTCGCACGTCATTCGCCACCACCCACTCACCGCCGACGACTGCTTACCTCCTGCCGGAAGCTCGCCATTGCCGTAACAACCGCCGTCCACCCGTCGCCACCTGTTCTCTTCCTCCACTGCTGGATGTGCGCCGCGCCGCTCATTAGTCAGCCATTGCTAGCTGTCGGCTGCCCCCCGTTGCCACTTGACAAAAAAGTATTTATTGAAACACATTGTTTTTAATCCGCTTAAAAAAAAAAAAAAAAAAATTATATTTATTTTGCAGCGAACCAAATAACTCAAAAATATTTTAAATTATAATCTGTAAACTTTTTATATTGTATTTCATATTCAACAAACCAATCGACCCTTTTATATATATATATATATATATATATATATATATATATATATATATATATATATATATATATATATATAGTATAATTAAAGCTTAAAAATTTATAGTATAATTAAAGCTTAAAAATTTCATTTAATAAAGTCAAGTTAAATCAAGATTAAAACCTGCATAAGTGGCTATTTAGCAACTTCTAGGATTTAAATTATTTTATTTTATTTTTTTACCCACACACCCCATATACAAGACCTTAAACTCAAAATTCTTGATTAAAGGATAAATATTTCAGGCCAAAGTGACTTGCAATGATATTTAAGTTAGTATTTAATAACTAAGTCTTATAAATCATAATTTAGTAAATTCTCATATTATTAAATCTAAAAAATTAGTTGGCAAATTTTGCCTGGATTTTAAAGCCGGCTGGCTTTGTTAGAATAAAGGATATAATTAAATTACCTCTGTACTAAACCGTGGGAGTTTGCTCCTGGAACACCAACCCACATAATAAAACTCCCCCGATTTGCTCGCTCCGCTTCAACATTTATTCTTTATTAGGTATAGGAGCTATACCTAACAAATCTCCACCTTGGCGAATATCCGGCCCCTTAGGAGAAAAGATACCTGGGAGTTTATCATGCACCAATGTGGGTTGGGCCACCATGCTTCTCTAGCAACTGTGAATGTTCAACAAGTTCAAACAATGCAAGAACTTGTTGATAATAACTGGCTTGGTCCACACATCAGCTGCATTCTCATCATTATGAACCTTCTGCAACAGTATCTTTCAAGAAGCAATCAACTCTCTGATCTTGTGATACCTGACATCAATGTGCTTGGTCCTCGCATGGTACACCTGGTTCTTAGCTAAATAAATAACACTCTGACTATCACAATGCAACTGAACTCCACCTTGCTCAACGCCCAGTTCCTTCACTAGCCCAGTTGTAGACCTTTTGCCATCTAAATCACCTGCATAGTTGACACCCATTTGCACCCAATGACCTCATTCCTTCACGAAGCTGAACTAGCTCCCAAGTGTGATTCTTCTACAAAGACTCCATCTTCTCTAGCATTGCACCCATCCATTTCTCTTTCTCCTGACTAGTGATAGCCCCTTGAAAACTGGCTGGATCATCACTACTAATAAATAGTGCAAAAGAGACTAAGTCTTCATAACCCAATATGCTAGGAGACCTTATACCAGTGCGTCTTTGCCTATCTTTGGCTAGATTATAATTTTGCAGATCATCTGGAATGGAATCACCAGGTGTCAGATCTGAACCTTCAACTCTCTCAGCTACTGCTGAACGTTGTTCTGGATCCATCTGCACTGTCTCTGAACTGTAACAATTCTTCGACACCTTCCCTTGATGCTGCTGCAACATGGTCTGCTTATCAAAAACTGCATCTCTACTGATCACCGCCTTCTTTGCAATCGGATCCCAAAACTTGTATCCTTTCACACCTTTCTTGTAGCCCAGAAAGATGCACTTCTTGGATTTAGGATCAAGTTTTGATCTTTCATCTCCAGGTACATGCACATAAGCAGGACAACCAAATATTCGTAAGTGATCAAACTTAATTGGATTACATGTCCATACCTCTTCTGCGACCTTGCCACCCAATGAAGCCCGAGGTGATCTATTGATGAGATAGCATGTCATATTCACAGCCTCTGCCCAGAAGCTTTTAGGAAGCCCTGCATTCAGTCTCAGACATCTTACCCTTTCAGCTAAGGACCTGTTCATCCTTTCTGCCATGTCATTCTGCTGCGGTGTCTTGCGCACTAAAAAATGTCTCTGAATCCCATGCTCCTCACATAACTTTTGAAACTGTGAATCTCTATACTCTGTGCCATTATCAGACCTCAGATACTTGATTTTTCTACTAGTTTAGTTCTCCACTTCAGCTTTCCACAGCTTGAATTTGGAGAAAACTTCAGATTTCTGCTTCAAGAAATACACCCAAACTTTCATGAAAAAATCATCAATAAATGTAATATAATACGGAGATCCTCCCACTGACGCTTCCCTGGTAGGTCCCCATACGTCAGAATGCACATAATCAAGAATCACTTTAGTTTTATGCCCTCCAGTCATAAAACTAACTCTGGTCTGCTTTCCAAGGACACAGAACTCACATAAATCAAGTTTGCAGCTTTTAACGCCATGCAACAAATTCCTTTTATGCAATTCAACCATCCTACGTTCACTGAGATGACCCATCGCATATGCCATAACTTTGTACTGTTATTATCTGACTCAACAGAATGAACTCCACTTACAACTGTACTCCTTAACAGTTTGTAAATATTTCCTGCAGTTAAATTTCCTTTCATCACAGTCAGTGCACCCTTCACAATTCTGATGGTTTCCCTATCCTCATCTGCCTTAGGAATAAAACCATTTATGTGTAGAGTGCCCAAGGAAATCAGATTCTTCTTCAACTTTAGAATATGTCTAACATCACATAATGTTCTAACTATGCCATCATACATCTTAATTCTGACTTCTCCAATACCAGCAATATTGCAGCATTTGTCATCACCTAGATAAACTGAGCCAAAATTAGTTGACCTGTATGAAGTAAACCACTCCCTGTTAGGTGTTATGTGATATGAGCACCCTGAATCAATAATCCAAGCATCCATGAACTGGTTTGATGAGACTGAAAGCATATCATCATCACTGCAATTTGAATTTTCACTCTGCACCACATTTACTGACTTCGATGATGTATCACCTTTCTCCTCAATCTGCTTCTTTAGCTTTGGACAATCCCTCTTTATGTGACCTGACTCCTTGCACTTGTAGCAATGAATTATTTTTTTGCCTTTAAACTTAGATCTGAAATTTTGCCTTCCAGAACCCCTATTATCTTTCTTCCTTCCACGATCCTGATTACCCTTAACATATAAACTGTCGCCATGAGAGCTTTCCCCTGCATTCTGCTTTCGCTGGTTGTGAGCCAACAATGCTGCAGTAATCTCATCAACTTTGATAGTTTCTTTCCTATATGTCAGAGTAGTCACTAGGTGTTCATAAGAAGAAGACAACGAACACAATAAAATCATCGCTCGATCTTCATCCTCTATGTTCACATCAAGTCGTGATAAATCCGTGATTATTTGATTGAAGCCATTAATATGCTACGCCAGATCAGAACCTTCATGCATCTTCAGCCTATACAGCTTTTGCTTCAGATACAATTTATTCGTGAGAGGTTTAGCCAAAAACTGAGTTTCCAACTTTTTCCAAACCTCCCCTGAAGATTTTAAATTCATCACGTGATACATAACTTCATCCGCCAGGCATAGGCGTATGGTTGCCGCCGCTCGTTGTTGCAATTCTTCCCAATCATCATCCTCCATGACATCTGGTTTCGTTGCCCGCAAAGCCTTCAAGATTCCTTATTGAGCCAACAAATCTTTCACCCTTGTTTGCCACAATCCGAAGTTTCCAGTTCCATCGAACTTCACCACATCGAATTTTGCACCAAAAATCACCATATGAAATTGATCCTGCAACGGACTTTTCCTGCAAGAATGAACATTGCAACGATCTTTTCTGCAAAAAATTCCTCTGCAACTACTAAAGCCTGAAATTTCTTGTTCAGAATTTTTCTAAAAAATCTTTTCTCCAATAATATTCCCTTAATTAAGTATTTGCCTTCAAAAATCCCTGCCAAATTTTCTTCCAGGCAAAGATTTCTTTCCTTCCCTTAATTCTTTATTAAGTATAAGGAAAATGCCTCAATTAAGTCTCTTCTTTCCTGATTAAGAAAAAAAAACTTTTGATTTTCCTTGCCTTTATCATCCGTGTCCAGGTGAGAAAGAATTATGATTAATTCCTTAATTAAGCACCAATTAATTTCCTGATTTGAGTGAGCACCAATTAATTTCCTGATCGGTCCCGAAGGAATATTCTTCCTTGCACTGCTCTTCTTCCTGAAATGCAGCGCACAATTCGGAAGCGATTTCCTTACCGAAATGCAGCGCACAATCCCGCCTCGCCGAAGCTTCTCATCGCGTCGCAAAACTGCAGCAGAAAAATCGGTACCGTACGCAATTTGCGAACCCAATGAACTTTTTCTCTTTCCGAACCCCTCCTCCATAAATCTGCTGCCGTCTTCATCGCCGAGTCTCTGGCCAAATCGCTGCCCTCTTCGTCACCGAAGATCGCGATTCACCTTCCTGCGTGAAGCCACAAATCACTGCAAAACTTCTGTCAAATCTCACGAGTCTCTGGCCAAATCGCTGCCCTCTTCGTCACCGAAGATCGCGATTCACCTTCCTGCGCGAAGCCACAAATCACTGCAAAACTTCTGTCAAATCTCCAAATCCTACGCCGATCTCTTCTATGCCCTCGAATCTCGCTTTGATACCACTTGTTGAGAAATTTTAGAGCGAAGAAAGCAAGAATCGACACAAATCCAGAAGAACACAGAAATTTAACGAGGTTCGGCAAAGATGCCTACGTCCTCGGGCGTAGAGCGGCGACTTTCTTTTCAATAATCAGAAAAGAATACAGAATACAGGATTCAGCATTTAGGATACCCCTTAGGGTTACAAACAGACATATATATAGCCTTGACGTACAATATATAATTACTAAATTAGCCCTGTATTAAACTGCGGGGCTTTTCCCCTACACCCCCAGCCCACATAATAAAAATCCCCTGATTCGCTCACTCCGCTCCAACATTTATTCTTTATTAAATATATGAGCCATACCTAACAGAATTGATTTCTGTCAGCTTGATGCTTCATTATACTATCGATACAACCATACAAATTTGGCGTGAAATTTTGCGAAGCAATATCCTTGCCATCTATTGTTAAATAGTTTTATTTAAATTGTAAATACTTCACAAATAACTTAATCATGAAATTGGAACAAATCATAACATTTCAACCATATTTTGGTTATTTTGGGATTTTGACAGAAAGAGGCTTTAACAATGTGAACAACTACTACCCAAAAAGCATTTAACTTTACCAACTTTATTTCATTTTCTATCTAAATTCTTACCAATATTTTTTTTTTTACAAAAAAATTATATATTTGAACAAGATTATTTTTAATCACCACCTCCAATTGCCTATTTGATATATACTTTAAATACTCGTAAGTCACAGAAATTCCGTATTTTGTTTTTGTTCCTGGCTCATGACTAGATGTAATGTTTGTTGCTATAATGTAATCTTAGAATGAGTCAGGATGATAATTATTCTACAGCTTTTTATGAACTATCATTTGCTGATTGTGTTAAGTAAGAACTTTAGTTTAGGGATTATTTCACGATTTTTGATTTTTGATTTTATTTTATCAACCATGTAATTTATGTAGTTAGTAGTATTACTGAAGTGCAAGATTTATTTTCCCTTGCACTACATTAGTAGTGCAAAAAGATGGTAGGAAGGGTTGCACTAAATTACTACCAATATTCCCTCCTAGCATGTCTTTTTCATGCACTACATTGAATCAATTTCTTGCATCGGTGGTTGAAAATGCAACAAAATTTCAGAGGGTCATTGCAATTTGATATCTGTATAATATTTGGTTGGATGATAGGAAGAGATGTGCCAAAAAATTTATGAGATTTTGTGTTTGAAGGAGAGAGAAGACAGTAGATTTTAAGTACAACACAAATTATTAAATTTGAATTGGGATTTTGATTTTGGGAAGGGTGATGATGACTGTGTTTTCAATGGATTGTTGGAGTGTGGAGGCTTATTTAGGGAGGGTGCATGTATGGGAATGATCATGAAATCCTCGAAGAAAATGAGAAAGTGCGACGGAAAGAGAGAAAATCTGTGAGAGTAGAAAAGAGTAATTGAACTCGCAACAGTCTGAAAAGGCGTGTAGTGGGCAATGCTTTAGCAGGCAAGGGGGAGTACGCCGAGCACACCATCAGACATAGGAGGCATTTGAAATTCCATCTACCAATTTATTTTCATTATAGTATGAGCTATATGACATATTAATAGGAAAAACTCTTCAGCTTTATTTATTAAATTGATGCACAAACTTAACATTGACTAAATGTGCCAAAACAATTTAGAATGCATAATTATCCTAGTTCGTTTTAGGACGAGATTCATGCGTATTTTACTATGAGCTTAGAGGTAAAGTTGGATGTTTGATTTTTCTGATGCATTTTTAATTCGAAGTTATCACTATCGAATAAATATTTTATTATATTAAAATTTTGATTGGAACTATTTTTATAACAAAATTATTCGATAGAGTTTGTCTTTATTTGTGTTTTGGTTTCTTCAATAGAAATAATTTTAGATTGGCTTGGTGATTGTGTTGTTTTAGTAAGATATTGATTTGTTGGTGGTGTAAATGTGTATCTTGAACTACTAGAAAAATATGCAATGTCCACAACAAGTGGGCTCTTAAATTACGTTTTAATTGTTATAGTTCTTTCGTAAGTTTTGAGTGTTTAGGAGTGTTTTTTGCTAAATAATTAATATCTAACGTAAGTTCACTAATGAATATGGATATGTTAATTCATGGTTCTTTAGACAAATAACACAATAAATTGAAATCTTCAACTTAACAAAGTAATTAATCATATTTTGGTTTTATTGTTTAAAGTTTTCAATAATCACTAACAATATTAGGTTTGTAGATATTTTTGTAAATGCATATATACATATATATATATATATATATATTTCAATTGAGTTAATTTTTATCATGGGAGGCTCTGTTAGGGATTCGCCTGATGGCGATTTTTGTCATCTACTTCGTTGAATTAACTATCTCGTTCGTCGTCTTCATCGACTTCGTCGCTTCGTCGTGCTCGAAGAAGAAGGGGTTCACGCCTCATCGACTTCGTGCTCAATGAAGAACCATCTCCGTCGTCTTCCACATTGAATCACCTTTTCTCCTTTCGTCGTCTTCATCGATTTTGTTGCTTTGTCTTGCTCGAAGAAGAATGGGTTCGCTCATCGATTTCCTTTCGTCGTGCTGTTGTTGCCCTAATTGTCGTCTTCGTTGTTTGCTCTTTCCTCGACTGCATTCTTCAATGCTCCTAACGCCTGGCCTCCTTCAATCAGTGATGGCTTCAGACAGAACTTATGCTGCTGCCCTTTCGGGTGTTTACGCCTCTGGTATTCCTAAATCGTGTTTGTTCCCGCCTTCTTTTGTGCTGGTGGAGGGTAGCGAGTTCTATTACATCAAGAAAGCTGGTATGAAGAATGGGAAGTTAGCCATTTTTTTTAGTGAAGCCAAATGAAATCAGCTTGCTTCGTCATGTCGTCTTAATTTCGTCGGAAAATTCTTTTATGGCCATCCCAAAATGGAGCTTATTTTTAAGGAATTTGAGCTTATGCACCTTGTTGGGGAGTGGAAAATTGGACTTTTAGATGGGCGGAACCTTCTTATTCAACTTATCAATGAAGAGGATTACACACGCTTGTTTGCTAGAAGAGTAGTTTGGATTGATAACAAAGCAATAAAATTTTTGAAATGGACTAGTTTTTGACCCACAGACGGAACCACCAACCAAACTAGTCTGGATTTGCCTATCGTCGGCATATTTTTAGGTTATAAATTTAATTTAAATATATATAATCTAGAAAGTAGCATTTGATTTTTTGAAAATAATTTTAAATTTGAAAAATTTTAAGATATGAAATCAAACCGATCTCACATCCCGAATAGTTTAAATAAACGAGCGCCACATCACAAACCGTGTATTTATTCCGAGGAATAGACACATTGCTTGATGATGGGGTTCGATAAAATAAACTAGAAGATTTGTGATATCCGTTTGGTCTGCGAACCAATTTTATAAGCCGACAAGTTCCCCTGCTTAATATGAAGAAATTAAACAGGGTTTATATTACCTGGGTTCTTAAAGTTCCCTATAAGGGCAAACCCCTATAGTTAATTACATCTTAAATGTCCGAAGACACTTAAGAAAACTCTCGATAATGATCAGTGGTTTTTCTCTCAAGAATTTCAAAGTTTAAGGTTTTCAAACAAATGGGATTTTGGAAATTTCAATAGGGAATAGCTCAAATTTGGAACAGATATTTCAGGGGTCCAAAGGAAGAGAAGTAGAGGATGTCACAGACTCGAAAGCGAACTTCGGTGACTTCCCGACTAACCTATTGTTTGGCTTAAATTTGAAAGTTTACTTAATATTTTAATCCTGCCAATTTTAGTTAATTAGGACTTATACTTGTATGATATAATCACACAAATAGTCTCGGAGATGTGAGGGTTTATGTCGTACCAAACAACTACCTCGGAGTCCTAAGACTGGTTAGGGCTTAATTTGCATAACATGATTATGCAAATGCCTAACGAAAAGTCGAGGATTTATGTTGCACTAAGCAAACTACCTCTAAATCCTATGGCTTTGTTATTTAATGCTAAGAAAAGTTTAGCTGATGTAGACTCAAGTTTTGCTGATGAAGATGGTCGTGCTACCTGCTATGCTCCAAGCCCCTTGTTGCTGCAGAAGGTTTAGTTTTAGAAAGTGGCAATCAAGAGATGAGAGAAGTGTTTTGGTTTAGAAGAGTCTTAAAGTTCAAATTCATTAATATTTTAATCAAAACAAATCTTAAAGTTGATTAAGCAGAACCGATTAAAATCCCACGGTTTCGTCATCCCGACACCACTATTTTCATCAAATTCACTTAGTCCAAATGAATTTGCTAAACTCAACTGAATGAGTTCCACACTTTCATTTAGACCGTGAGAAATCTCGTTAGCAACACGTGGGTTACATCATCCGAGGGATTCCCGATCATCCAACGAGACGTTTTAATTTAGTTGTAGTTGTAGTTTTGTTGTTCTATTTGTGATTAAATTTTGAGTTATTTTATATTTTGAATGTTGTGGAGGTGAATTTTAGGTTGTGTTGATTTTTAATTTAGTTTTGGGTTTCAGTTTTGTGGCTACCCTAAATGTTTCAGTTTTCATGCAGAGTGACATTCTTGTTTAACATGCAAATTTTACAAGAAAGAAAGTACTGCGCAAGTAAATAAATTGCAATAAAATAAAAGCGTACTTGGTAAGTATCCCCGCCATTTTCACCTGCACTTAAAAACACATATTAGGACATTTATATAATTTCAAGAAAATACCTAGGCAAAGCTAAGGGAAGGTTCTGGTTATCTACCAAAATCCTAATCCTATTGCTAGTCAGTTCCTATGACGTCTAGGTTTTTGTGTTTTGTTAAGGATGATTTTCTCCACCAAAGAACAATGAAGTTTCACTGTTCTTTGAAACATCCCATCAAGTTAGAGAAGTGCTCGGAATTAAATTCTGAGCATCTTCTTAAACATTTTAGGGATTACTTTTAATTTCAGTTAGTTTCATTGGAGTGGTGAATCAATCACCCAGTTTACTCTTGCTCAGTGAATTAGGATGTTTGATTATCCTATAAGTGAAGTGACATTTCATTTGATATTCCATTTAGGAGTTATAATAATGAAAGTCTTTATGAGCAACTTAGTTTGTTAAAGGATTTAACCGTTTTTTAATTAAAGTTGAATTGTTGTTTTAAGATAATTCAATTTCAGAATTCAGTTTAGTTTTCTTTTAAGTGTTTTAAGTCACTTAAGTTGAAAGCAATGTTTAAACTATTTAATTTCATTAATTTTTGATGATTTAAATTTAATCATATTGTTTTAGGTTGGCTTTAATTGTTTAATCTTCACATTTTTAATTATGAATTGTTCTGATATTACTTAATATTTCAAATTTGTTTTAAGTTTGTTCTCAAGTGATTTCAAACTAATTTTAATGTTTTAGATTCATTTTTAATTTGATTATTAAATCATTTAATGTTTTAAGCTTTAATTTAATTAAAGATTATTTCCTATTTAATTATTTATTTCAATCATCATATCTTTAAAGTTAATTAAGAGTTGAATATTATTGGAGTGATTCATTTAGGGATTTAAGATTAAAGAATTGATATCTTCTTAAATTACATCCCTATTTTAATAATCCAAATTTTTAATTATCCTTCTAAAACTTAAATTGTTTAATTAATTAAGGTTTACTTTGAATATTTTCAAGGTAATTAATAGGTTTCTACCTTTTAATTTCCCTAAGTTTCAATCATCCAAGAGAAAATTTAAGATCAAATATTTTATCCCCCCTTAGATTAAGCCTAAGATATTAATTAGGATTAAAATCCCTTAATTACTTTTATGCCCTTTTAAGCCTATTCACCTAATAACTCACTAAATTGAGCTCAAATGAATTTGAAATTTTTATGTCACTTCACTTACATGTCAATTAAGACATTAGAGGAGATAATGTGATTTTTCCATTTTTAATTTAATTTATATAATTATTTTTATGGAAAATAAGGGTTTTCAATGAAAATTCAACAACATGACCAAGTAAAGATTTCTGGTTTTAATTTTAACTATTTTAATTTTTATGGTTTTAATTAATTATAAAATAAAATTAAAGTTAAAAAATAGATTTTATATTTTTCTTAATTCTCTCTGAATTCAAAGAGTTCAAAGAAAATAAATTTTATATTTTATGTTTTTTCTTTGAATTTTTAGAATTATTTTAGTGAGAAAGGTTAAAAGTCCATTTTTTAATATTAAAAATTGCATTAAGCCTTTAAAATTCAATATCTTTTCTTAGAGACTTAGGAAACATATTTGGTTGGTTCCCAAGTGATTAAGAGACCAAATATGACATTTTTGTGAATTTTAATATTTTTGTGATTTTTATTATTTTTAATTATTAAAATATTCAAAATAGGGTTAAAAATAACAAAAATTTAGAAAATTCCAATTTTAATTTTCTTAGACTCCCATGATATCAGAGAGCCCACAAAACCAATTTGTTGAAGTTTTGAAATATATTTTGGGTTTTATGAATTTTTAAAGTTTAAAGTGGCCATGTAATTTAAATAATTCATTTAGTGTGTTCAACTATTTTCAATTGACTTCAAATTTTTATGTGAGATTCTCTATATCCTAAGTGATAGTGGAGATTTTATTTTAAGTGATTTTAATCTGTGCTTAATCCTAATTAATTAAAATTAAATTTCAAGTGTTTAGTCTAATCAGGATTATTTTTATGGAATTAAGTTGAACCATAATTTTCCTAGGGCCCTCTGGTCATAAGATACCTCCCCTAATTTTCCTAGATTTTATTAATCAACATGCTAATTATAGGAATTAAAATACCAAAACAGACACATAAACTTGGAAAATAAATAACTTGTCATAGAGATGGCTTCTGGCCTTAGAAAATTCAGGGAATGTTCTCAAGAATAGAGGCTATAAAAGCTTTATGGTCTCATGCCATGGTGAAATGTGTGTGTGAATGGAGAATTAAAATACTCAAATCAGTGTTTAATTAAGTAAAAATTAAATATTCAACAAAATAAATTAATTCTTTTTTGACATTATTCTCCTCTGTTTACTGAGCAAGAGAGTATTTTTGTTTTATTTTTGTGATTTTTCTATGCAAAGATATGAATTTTTAAAGTTTCTGGTATTTAAATAAATAAGAAAATCCAGATTTTCCTACTTAAACCAGTTAGCGCCAACTCATCCTCGGCAGCTCCGAAGTCCCACGTGGCGCTTTCATGAATTTTGGGGTATTTAGGGTATTAAGAGGTTATTTGTAGGGTATTGGGGTGTTTTGTTGGATTTAAGAGGTGGGAATTGTTTCAAAAATGATTTTTAGGACTTTTGGGAATTTTGGGTGATTTTTGGGAAATTTATGAAGGGTTTGGTGGTTGTAGGGGTATTTTAGGTAAATTTGGGTAGGCTTGAGGACCCAATGTCAAAACCATGAATTTTGGTAAAAATGATATTTGATTATGGTTGGGAAGTGTAGAAAAGCTTAGAGTGAGCCATGGACCAAGAATGTGTTCATTTTGAATATCTCATATGTTGTTCCTAACCCTCTTAGCCAAGGGCTAGGGGTTTGGACTTAGCCACCTGAGTGCTCTAATGAACCAGGAGTTAGGATTGGGTAAAGATGGTTCGGGGTTTAGGATGAGTGTGGGAGTGCAGTGTGTGTGCCAACCAGCCCTCACCAAGACCAGGCCACCCAGGGCAGTCCTAAGGTTTAAACATCGTATAGGACTTCATCTTTATCTTCTTACACATTGGTCCCAACCTTTCAAGTGATTTGGAGGTTGATGACCATCTATGTAAGATTCGAAAGAGAATCAAGACTTGGTTTGAATTTCTAAAAGATGGGTTCCATCTCTAGTCCTCTAGGATATTCAAGGAGAAGTCCTTTGGCTAGATCCTAAGCACTAAAAGGAAAGGAGAGGACCTCACCAAAAATGAGGTCAATAAATGGACCTCAATAGGTGTGGTGTGCTAACCAAGCACACCGCGCGTATTGGTGTTGACCGAAGAGACCAACAAAACCAACACAGACGTCTAAGTGACACACTTAGAACGAAGCAAAGAAAATTTCCCACTGGGGAGTATCAGGTAAATCTCCAAGACTGAAGATTACAAAACTCTCGCTGGGGAAACGAGGAGGTGAATTCCAGATCACAAGATCTGGAGAGATTCGATTTCAAATTCATTTTCATTTTTTATTTCAAGTTTTAATTTTGAGTTTTGGATTGATTTGAGTTTCAATTTTGGTTGAAATTTGACTTAAGATTGATTTCGAGGATTTTTAGAGATTCTGGATTTAAAATGAGAATTGGAACCTAGGTTCCAATCTCAGGGTCACAAAGAGAACTGGCATTTAGGTACCAGCCTCGAAGAGAGAATCAAAATTTAAGTACCGATTGAGAAGGATGAGAATAAGAATTTAGGTACTGATCTTGAAATGAGAACTGGAAGTTAGGTACCAGTCTCGGAAGAGAGTCGAAAGTTAGGTATCGACCTCGGAGTTTCAGGGTGAGAACTGGAAGTTAGGTACCAGTCTCGGGAGAGAGTCGAAAGTTAGGTATCGACCTCGGAGTTTCAAGGTGAGAACTGGAAGTTAGGTACCAGTCTCGGAAGAGAGTCAACAGTTAGGTATCGACCTCAGAGTTTCAAGGTGAGAACTGGAAGTTAGGTACCAGTCTCGGAAGAGAGTCGAAAGTTAGGTATCGACCTCGGAGTTTCAGGATGAGAACTGGAAGTTAGGTACTAGTCTCGGGAGAGAGTTGAAAGTTAGGTATCGACCTCGGAGTTTCAGGGTGTGAACTGAAAGTTAGGTACCGGTCTCAGAAGGATGTGAATTGGAAGTTAGGTACCAATCCCAAAAGTTGGTATTTGATTTGGGTTTTCAAGATCCTGCGGAAAATTTAGCGCAGAAGAGACTGGAATGAGACATGAAAGTGTTTCACATCCCGAGAGAGTTGAACAAATTTTGATTGTTTGGCGAAGGATATGAATCCATGCCATCAGAACCAAAATCGAAAATTTTGTGGTTTTGTGTCAGTAGACTCAGTCGACCTTCTCAAAAGAGGGAAAGAAATCACGTAGAGTCGAAAGGATTTCAAGACGACGAAAAAGTTTAGAAGTTTGAAACTGAAGTTGAAGTCTTCTGTGGGGAAGAATCAACTCAAAAGAGGGCTCAAAGGAGCTTCAAATGGATTTCAGTCGAAAGATTCAAATCGACAGATTCAGGTCGGAACTCAATTCGAGATTTAGATTTGTTTCGCTTGTTTTAGTGATTCGATTTTATTTCTGTTTATTTAGAGTTCGTGTTAATTTGGAATTCATTTTGACATTCAGATTTTTAAAAGATTCTCATTCATTTTCTTTTCTTTTCGTTATTCGTTCAAAGTTTATTTAACTTAATGGTGTTTCCCAGTCAATTTGCATAAAAGAGGTGAAGGAAAAACACGACATGGTCGTTTTCATTCCAATTTGTTGAAAATACATCACATAGTCTGATCCAAAACATGATGATATTTTCCTTGAAAATTCAGTATCTCATACAATCCTCTTAAATCCAAAATAGACTGTGTAAGATCCTAGCAAGTTTCTTCCAAAAATGCATCTGTCAAGATCCATGTCTGACTGGTGAGACACATGGACAATAACATCACCTTCCAAGCCACCCTTGGCAGGAATGCCGTTTGGATGTGCATTGGAGGTGTGCTATTTTCCATGTAGCTCACGGCTCGTAGGGTCGAAGGCTCTCCAACTCTGGATCTTGCTGAAAGTGGAAAGGCATTTTGCTGTCGTCTATCCCCCTGAAAGTGGCGGAGATTCGCTCAACAGGCACGCCTGGAATGCAATGTTTTGCTATGTCCGCTCCATTTCCTTTTAACACCAAGATGGAACCTACCTGTAGAGGTATCTCCACGGGCCCTTGGAATTCACCGGGGCCTGCTATCCGGAGGTCAGATCCGAACATGATGTTACACTGGTTGACGAAAGACACAGTGCAGAAGGGTCTGACTAAGTCGTGATGATCTATGTGTGGCAGTATGCAGTCGCCTTCCTTAAATATGTTGATGATGCATCTATTGGGTATACAGTCTGCAGGTAATACCTTCCATGTCACCATCCTCCTTACCATCTTTTTAATGATTCTCGGCATCGGATCCACCTCACTGTGATGAAGTATCCCTGGTGGATTTCCCTTTCTATCTTTGGCGAAGTTGTAGCAACACCCGCACTGGATTGTAACTCTTCCTTTACCTTTCATCCACTTTTGGGGTTCGGAATAGGTCTTCTCCCTTAAGCAACCAGCTCGGCCCATTTTCTGAAGCTCGATGATGCAGTCCACAATCTGCTGCTGCTCGTAATCTGAGAACACATCTGTATACAGCTCAAAGCCTTCCAGGATATTGATCCTCTTTCCTCGGATTCTTTCAAAATATTCGAAGGTTTTCTTTTCAACTTTTTTGCAGTCTCTCTAGCTCGTATTCTGGAATTATTTGCAATCGACGAGGTCTGGTAACATACTGTGGGATGTATGGTTCAACCCCAGCATGCTCTCCTGCATGTCTCGGCTCCTCGGGGATAGTCTCTGTCAGGACATCCTCCGGGGTTGCTTTCTCAACAAGACTCTTCAGAATTGGTACATCTGCATTGTGTCGTGGCGCCGATTCTGTTTCTGCTATTCTCGGGATTTCTTTCATATTTTATGTTCTTCTTGGAGTTGATCTCCTCTTTTTTGGTTCCTGACGAACTGGTTTCTTAGAAGTATTTGCACTGACGGTAGCAACTGTATCTTCGTGTCGGTCCGCTGCTAGCTTGCTCAGCATCCTGCGAATGCGACGGTCCATGTTTATTCATTGCGTAGGAGTGAGAGTAGCTCTTATTACCTCTTGAATTTCTGCAGGCACGGCGCTGACAAGCCTGCCTCCTACTGTAGCAACCACGGACATAATTTTCTTGTCTGCTCCAGTCATCTGAGCAGTGTTTACTTTCCTTTTCTTGTTGATAGACTGCTGACTCGGGCCTCCCAGTCTCATCACTGTCTCGCTACGGAATTCTTCTCGGTCAATCGGGGTCCAATCAGTTTCCTCGTACTGTAACCCGGCCGGTGTGAAATCAGAGTCGATCTCAATCACGACCCCATCCTTCATCTTCTCTTCATCGAGTGCTAGACTCACGCCATTCTTAAAGTTCAGAACCAACCGCCCGTTCGACATTTCCCTGCGAAAAACAAGGAAGGGATCAGGGGCTGTACTAAGAATGAGAACAATAAGAAAGACACTTATTAATGGAAAATTCTTATTCATTTCTTTCAAATTTAAACAAAAGTAGAAAAAGAGATGAGAAAAGATCAGGAGTAAGATTTGATTTAAAAGGAAGGATCAAAACTTTATTATTATGGTTTCACATGTTTTCTTTTAACATATTTTTTTGTTAATGACTTTTATCATCCATTTTTTTTGTTTTAAGTTCGGACCCAGTTACAATGATTACTCTACCCGTGCTACTAGGAATGAGGTTTTGCTTTTTTAAAGTTCATCCTTCGAAACATCAGGTTGCGTAATACTTCTTCAAATATCATCCATTGATTGGAAGCATAGGTCGTTCTCCACGGCAATTCACGAGTTGGTAGGAACCTCCATAGTAGACTGTATCGACCACGAACGTCTCCTCCCAAGTTGGTTCAAATTTACCTCCTATCTTGCGGTGTGCAAGAATAGGTCTCCTGAGAACTAGAACCAAGTCACCGAGTTTGAATATCCTTGGGCAGACCAGTTTATCGTGGGACTGGATCATCCTGGCTTGATACAATTCCAGATTCTGCTGTGCTGAAAGTTGTTTCCCTTCCAAGCTTTCCAATTCTTCTAATCGTAGTTTGGCATTCTCTTCTGTAGTAATATTGTTCACAACCGCAATTCTGAGAGACGGAAGCTGCACCTCTAAGGGTAAGACTGCTTCGGACCCGTACACTATAGCGTAGGGCGTAGACTGGGTAGGAGTTCTGAAAGTTGTCCTGTAGGCCCATAAGGCTTCTAACAACTTCTCGTGCCAATTTCTTTTGTTATCGTCCAAAGTTTTCCTTAGAATTTGGATGAGAGTTTTATTAAAAGCCTCGGCCAAGCCGTTTGCTCTTGGGTAGTAGATCGTTGAGTAGCGCCAATCAATCTCGTGCCTTCTGACAAAATTGTTGATCTTCGTACTTCTGAACGTTGACCCGTTATCTGAGATAATTTTGCGTGGCACCCCAAAGCAGTAGACGACTTGATTCTTGAAGAACTGTAGCATGTGGTGTGCCTTCACCTCTCTAAGCGGTACTGCTTCTGCCCACTTGGAAAAATATTCTGTAGCTGCAAGGATAAAATGATGTCCTCTCGAGGAAGGCGGTTCTATCGGACCCACAATATCTGTGCCCCAACATTCAAATGGCCACAACACGATTGTTAGGTGTAACACATTTGGAGGTTGATTTAGAACCACTCCATGCACTTGGCACTGGTGACAACTCTTGGCAATTTTCATGCAATCGGTCATCATCGAGGGCCAGTAGTACCCTAGTCTCTTAATCTTCATCTTTATCTTCAGCCCCGACTGATGAGCGCCACAAAGTCCTGAGTGCACCTCTTTGATAATTTCAAGAGCCTCGGACTCGTTCAGACACCTTAGTCACATCTGATCGAAAGAACTTCTGTACAATGTATTATCTATTAATTCATATGACAGAGTTCTTTTCTTAATCTGGTGGGCTACTGACTTATCATCCGGTGGGCTTTCTGTTTGCATGTAGTCTATTAATTGCTGCCGCCAATCTTCTGTAGTTTCTGCCATCGCTGTAACTGTTTCTTCTTCTTTTTTCTGATTTATCTTCGCGTCCATGTCGAGCTGTGAGAGGACCTGTCGTCCCTGAACTGACATTTCAACTGACTCATCCTGTAAGCAGGCAAACTCTTTTGCAAGGCGGGCTAGCGCGTCTGCAAGAGCGTTTTCTCTTCTGGGAATCTTGTAGATCGTTACATTCAGAATCTGCTCCAACAACTTCATGGCATACTGAAAGTACTGCTCGAGTCTTGGTTTCAGAATTTTGTACTGTCCTGCGACCTGTTGAATGATCAACTGAGAATCTCCGTAGATGTTAATATTTGTTATCCTCATCTGAATGGTTAATTCTAGTCCAGTTATAAGGGCTTCATATTATGCTTCGTTGTTTGTACACGGTTCTGTTAGGTGATAGGAGTATCTTAACATCCCCTGCTCTGGTGTTATAAAGATTGGTCCGATTCCTGCCTTACCGGGCACTATCGTTTGCAATCCTTTGTCCTTCTGTGCTGAGGATGCTCCGTCGAAGTACAATTCCCAACACTGATCATCGGGGTCTTCTAGGCTCATTATCTGCTCATCTGGTAAGTCGTCGTTGAGAGGCGATTCTACCGGTAAAGGGTGCGCTGCGAGGAAGTCTGCTAGGACTTGACTCTTTACAGCACAAAGAGGAATGAAAGTTATATCGAATTGCAATAGTGTCATCGACCACCTGGCAAGTCTGCCGGAAAGCATCGGTTGGGTCATCAAATATTGCAACGGATTAAACTTTGAAATAAGGTTGACCTTATGAGAAAGCATGTAATGCCTGAGCTTTTGGGCTGCAAAGACCAGGGCCAAACAATTCTTCTCAATCGAAGGATACTTCACCTCCGTCGGAATCAGACGAAGACTCAGGTAGTAGAGAGCATTTTCTTTTCCCTCATCATTGACCTGGTCTAGCAGGGCTCCAAGGGAGTCGTTTAAAGCCGCGGTATAAAGTATCAACGGTCAACCTGAGACTGGGACTGCTAAGACAAGAGGTGTCATTAGGTATTGTTTGATGTCATCGAAGGCATGTTGACATTTAGAGTCCCAAGTGAACTTGGCATTCTTCTTAACCAAAGCAGAAAAAGGTTGACACCTACCTGACAAATTCGAAATAAAGCGCCGAAGATATACCAACTTCCCTTGAAAGGATCGTAGTTGTTTCAAAGTTTTGGGAGGCGGCATTTCTAAGATAGCTTTAATCTTCTCCGGATCGATTTCAATTCTGCGATGTCGGACAACAAATCCTAAGAATTTCTCGAAGGTGACACCGAAGGCACATTTCAGGGGATTCATCTTAAGATTAATTTGTCTTAATAGCTCAAAATTAATTCTCAAATCATACTGGTGATCTTCCTTCAGTTTGCTCTTGATGACCACATCATCCACGTAGCACTCGACTTGGTCGTGAATGAGATCATCAAAAATCCTCATCATTGCTCTTTGGTATGTTGCTCCTGCGTTCTTCAATCCGAAGGGCATCATTGTGTAGCAGTACACTCCGATTGGCATTTTGAAGGCTGTGAGCTTCTCATCTTCCGGTGCCATCTTTATCTAATTGCATCCTGACCATCCATCCATGAAAAAGAAGACCTCGTGCGTTGAAGCGATGTCGATCATTAATTATGGAATTGGAAGCGGGTACTCGTCCTTCAGGCATGCTTTATTCAAATCTCTAAAATCCATGCAGATTCTAATTTGACTGTTCTTCTTTCTGACTGGTACCACATTGGCTACCTAAGTCGAGTCTGCTCTTCACAGACAAATTTAGAGTTTATTAGCTTCTTAACTTCAGCTATAACTTATTTTTCAATTTCTAGACGCATTCTTCTGGGAGCTTGTTTGACTGGGACGACTGTGGGATCCACTCCTAGCTTGTGAACTGTGACTTCTGGAGCTAATCCTGGCATTTCATCGTAACTCTAAGCAAAACAGTCCTTGACTTCCATTAGTAGCTTGATCATTTCTTCAGAGTCTTCTTTATTAAGTAAGGAGCTAACAAAGGTCAGCCTAGGCTCTTTGCTAGTACCTAAGTTAACTTCCATTAACTCGTCTATTATAGATTTAATTCCCTCTTCAAATTCTGGCGGGACGTCTCCAATCGGCAGATCTTCGAGATCGTCTGAAGCTTCCAAGCAGTCTTCATCAGGCTCGCAAGTGACAAATAAGCAAAATCCCGTGTCATCAACTGATCCTACTGTGCCGAATCCAAGGTCATGCTTTGAATTGGGCGGACGACTGACATTATTTCATAATTTTTCAAAGCGCTGTGATTGACCTTTTGTCCACTTTTTAGGTAAAATACCATGCTGAATTAAATTTTGAACACAAGGAGAATACCACTCAAAAAGTAATTTCATTAATTTGGAAGAAGTAACATCTTCAAATTGTACATCATTTTCAGTTTTCGAACAAGAAGCACCACGGTAGAACTTGATTGGCTTAGCACTACCACCATGCACTTCCTTGACCACCATACCCTCTATCGTATTAGGATAGATCGGGGTCAGGGTCATAGTATGTACACAGCGGTTTATCTTCTCGTACATTGATTTGTATTCTTCGTTCATTTCATCTTCAAGAGAGATCTTGAACTGGGGTTTCTTTTGATTTATTATTGCTGCTTCTTTCTTGGTTTCTTCTTCTTTGAAACTATTCTCCCAATTAACATCAATGACTGGTTTCTTTTGTTTAAACTGTTTCACTGTTTCTTCCTCAACCTCATCCCCGGCCTCGACCTCGGGTGCGAGCTCTAGAGAAACCTTCACCATCTCGCTGTAAGGGAGTGGTGAGTAATAGTTGAACAAGAATTTCAGGCTCTTCATCATCTCAAACTCTTCTTTCTTCATTCGATATGACATTTATGGAGAGGATTGTTTTCTTCGGAGGCACGTAGTAGGCTGCATCTTCGTGAATTCCAATCTCGTGTACGTAAAAAGGTTGCAAGTCTCCTTTGATGCACTGTTCTCCCCTCCTTCATAATACTTTATGCATTGGTGTAAAGACGATGGTACCATATGGTTTTCATGGATCCACGGCCGACCCAGTAGAGCGTTGAATGATGTCTTAGAATCAATTATATGGAATTTTGCCGTTGTCTTTGCTAAATCACCGATCTTCATTAATAGCGTTATCGATCCAAGGGCTCTTTCTCCTTTCTGATTGAAGCCTCTTAGTAAGATCTTTTCTGCTTCAAGGTCGCGAGCATCAATTTCCAAATATGCTAACGTCCAAAGGTTCATTATGTTAATCGATGTTCCTGGATCAACTAACACTTTGGAGAGCGTAAACTTTCCAATAGTAACTGAGATGTACAACGATCAGTTGTGATCTGCTGTTCTAAGTAGTAGGTCGTTGTCCGTGAATGTAAAGCCACACTGTTCTTTCAACAAGCAAACCTCGTCTAAGGAATTACCAGACATTTGAGCTAAGCAAATTTCTGGATCAAGTAAAGCCTTGATCAGAGTTTCCCTCATCTCCTTTGGCAGGATCAGAGCGTCGTAGATGCTCAGTTTGGCTGGTAGCTTCCTAAGATGGGCTAACACGTTATAATCCACTTTATTACCAGATTCTTCATTTTCTTCCTGAGCGGGCAATTCTTCTGCTGGGGTTGGCTCTTCCCGAGCAACCACCTTCTTTCCTTTATCCTTTGGACCCATTCTCGGGGGTAAAACTTTTCCACTTCTTAGATTAATTTATGTTATTTCTTCTGCATCTGGTGCTGGATCTGCCGGTGTCTCCTCTTGAATCGGAACGACTGGCTCTTCTGAAATTGTTTCGGAATCTGATAACTCCAATTCTATCGTGATCGGAGCTCCTCGGAATTCACAAACGGACTCGTCACTTGTCGAACTTTCGTAGCCATCCTTGTGAACGTCTCCTCCTTCGTCATGGTCATCGAGGTTTTGTATGATTTGAGAATCGTTATTCATTTCGAAATTGAGATCCGAATTAGGTTGGTTGTCGTTAGTTACGTAATCGTTAGAAAAAGTCAAAACGTAGCCACACTAAAACTCTTATCATTATAAGATCCCGCCGGGGCGAGCGAATAATCATACAGAGTCAGAGGTCTGAGGGGTTTCTCCCCCGAATCAGAAACAACCATCCTAGGAAAAGCAGCCCCCACTCTACCCTTAGGAGCCTCAGTCTTCTCTTCTTCCATGATCTTCTCCTTCTGGGGCGGTTCTTCGATCGCAAGCGATAGTGCCGGCTTAGCGGGTTTCAAACTCTGAGTTGAAGCGTGCACCGAAGCGGTCTGGATGTGATCCAAAATTTTCTTTGAAGACTTCTTCCAGACAGTACTCCATCCATCATCGGTCGTGTATGGGTCTATCGGAACAATAGGATCCGTTGAAATAACATTGACAGAACCTCCTTTTTGGGGCTCCTTCATGTATTCCTTCGGGATCGTTATGTTCCCTCTTCGGAGATTATCCTCGAGCCAATTCTTGAAGGTGAAGCAGTCTTCAATCTTGTGTCCGAGCATCCTATGGTAGGGACAGTAGTTTGGATGATCCTTCTTGTTGACTTCTTCTGGCCTTCTGGGCTCTGGTAACTGAAAGTCGGACTTCTTCATCAAACTGCGAAACATCTTGGCCACCGCTTCACTCTTGACGGGGTACTCCTTATTCAAAAGTTCCTTCAGGGCACGTGGTGGACGAGGCGGCGGCTGATCATGCTGCAATGATTGATAGCTCGGTCGAGGCTGTTGATAACTCTGTTGAGGTTGCTGATAAATCCATTGCGGTGGTTGATAACTCGGCTGTGGCTGCTCTGGCTTTATCTGCACTGGCTGCTTACCCTTAACTAATGTCGCGATGATTCCAGGTTTCTTTTCGAATACTTTCATCGGCTTCTGTTTATCGGCTCTGTCGACGAAACTCAGTTATTTAGCCTCCTCTTGCAAGCTCCTGACCTTGCTAAGCAACTTCTCGAAAGTCTTAATCGTCCTTGCTAGCTCCAGATGGTCTGTCGGCTGTACGTCGGTAGGTGGTGTGCTCCCTAATATGGTGACCTGATACGACAACAGGAGAACTCCTCTCACTAGCTCACACTTTCTTTCTTGGCCTTTCTATGGTAGTTACGGGGTCTACTCGTGGTCCGAGGCGGGATCTAGCTAGCACCCGTCTCATTCTTCTTAGCATCTCTGACACGGGGCATCCCTCTTTTCTAGCTAACTTCTCCACTACGACTCACAATCGGGTAAGCGACATAGCCTTGATCTTTTTCTTCTTACTATCACTGTAGTATGCAGGCAAACACAACGTAGCAGCAATTCTCTGAGCATCTTCTTCGTCAGATGCAACAGAGAGAGGGTGGAATCTACTTTCTTCCAACAGCGGTGAGATCTCAGGCAACTCTTCTCCTTCCTCAGGAATCTCCTCAAGAAATGCGGCTTCAACAGCTTTGGTCTTCTTGATCCTGGCGATCTTTCTGTTTCTGTTCCTCCTTTGTGTCCGGGTTAAGGGTGTGAATCTTGAACTGGAACCTATCTCGAAGACGGACGGTATTACAGCAAAATCTGAACCCTCCACGGTAACAGGTTCATCACTGACTTGGATTTCCTTCCCTTTCAGTTTAGTGGAAGTTGGGGTAGGCACAGTAATGACCAAACCAGTGGGGGTAGAGATGACAGTTCTGAGCATAGCAGCTAACCTCCTATGAATAGCAGCGTTCCTTTCAGCTGGGACCCTCTACAAGGGAGGGAACTCTTGAGTTGATTTCAGGTTAAACTCAATCATAGGCTCCTCAGTTTCAGGTACTTTGTTCATCAGCGCAAACAACGTAACATCTCTGAACTTAATTTTCGTGTTGTCAAATCCCTTTCCAAAGCGGATAATCCATCGTCAGGCAGCTCATCATGGTAGACAGCTAAGTCTACCCCGTTGGTGAAGGAGAAAATCAGCTTCGGTGCAGACATTTTATGCAGGGTAGATTCTGAGCGTCAGTTCCAAATTATGCTTCCTTTTGTCAGGATGAAAAAAAGAGAATCTGAACACATTCCCATTTATCTTTTTATTTTATTAGTTTTATTTACAAGGTATTCTCGGATTCTATTTTATTTGTGTATTTGTGATTTTTTTTTAAAGTTTATTTATTAAGAGGTTGTTCATTAGAAGGTTTGTTTGTTAGGAACGAAACGGTTTAAAAAGGGGAAGGCTTAAAGGAAAGGTAAGGGACTCAATCCAGAAACTGGAAAGGAAGAGAGAGTCTCACAAGACTGCTCATCCCGAGGAACCGCTCCTAAACTAACACCTATTGGGGGTCCACCCTGCATCTTTGGAGAGGCAAAAGCATTTCGGAACCTCTCTGTTTTAAGGGTGTCTAAACAGTGGTTCCAAAATCCAAGAGAGTTGACTATACTTGTTCAAGACAAAAATGAACAAGATATGTCAAAGGAAGAATGGTAGTTTGATCCACTAGGGGCATGGACTCACTACCGTTGTATGAAAGCAAAACCATCTGATCAAGATGGAGAGAGGAACTAGTCCCCAGCGGAATCACCAGAAGTTGTCGGCAAATTTTTAGGTTATAAATTTAATTTATATATATATATATATATATATATATATATATATATATATATATATATATATATATATATATATATATATATAATCTAGAAAGTAGCATTTGATTTTTTGAAAATAATTTTAAATTTGAAAAATTTTAAGATATGAAATCAAAACGATCTCACATCCCGAATAGTTTATATAAACGAGCGCTGCATCACAAACTATGTATTTATTCTGAGGAATAGACACACTGCTTAATGATGGGGTTTAATTAAACAAACTAGAAGATTTGGGATATCCGTATAGTCTGCGAACCAATTTTATAAGCCGACAAGTTCCCCTGCTTAGTATAAAGAAATTAAACAGAGTTTATATTACCTGGTTTCTTAATGTTCCTTATAAGGGCAAGCCCCTATAGTTAATTACATCTTAAATGTCCGAAGACACTTAAGAAAACTCTCGATAATAATCAGTGGTTTTTCTCTCAAGAATTTCAAAGTTTAAGGTTTTTAAACAAATGAAATTTTGGAAATTTCAATAGGGAATAACTCAAATGTGGAACAGTTATTTCAGGAGTCCAAAGGAAGAGAAGTAGGGGATGTCACAGACCCAAAGCGAACTTCGGTGACTTCTAGACTATCCTATTGTTCGGCTTAAATTTGAGAGTTTACTTAATGTTTTAATCCTGCCAATTTTAGTTAATTAGGACTCATACTTGTATGATATAATCACACAAATAGCCTCAAAGATGTGAGGGTTTATGTCGTACCAAACGACTACCTCGGAGTCCTAAGACTGGTTAGGGCTTAATTTGCATAATATGATTATGCAAATGCCTAACGAAGAGTCGAGGATTTATGTTGCACTAAGCAAACTACCTCAAAATCTTATGGCTTTGTTATTTAATGCTAAGAAAAGTTTAGCTGATGTAGACTCAAGTTTTACTGATGAAGATGGCTGTGCTGCCCACTATGCTCCGAGCCCCTTGTTGCTGCAGAAGGTTTAGTTTTAGAAAGTGGCAATCAAGAGATGAGAGAAGTTTTTTGATTTAGAAGAGTCTTAAAGTTTAAATTCATTAATATTTTAATCAAAACAAATCTTAAAGTTGATTAAGCAGAACCGATTAAGATACCACGGTTTCGTCATCCAGGCACCACTATTTTCATCGGATTCACTTAGTCCAAATGAATTTGCTAAACTCAAATGAATGAGTTCCACACTTTCATTTAGACCGTGGGAATTCTCGTTAGCAACACGTGGGTTACATCATCCGAGGGATTCCCGATCATCCAACGAGACATTTTAATTTAGTTGTAGTTGTAGTTTTGTTGTTCTGTTTGTGATTAAATTTTGAGTTGTTTTATATTTTGAATGTTGTGGAGGTGAATTTTATCTTGTGTTGATTTTTAATTTAGTTTTGGGTTTCAGTTTTGTGGCTACCCTAAAGGTTTCAGTTTTCATGCAGAGTGACATTCTTGTTTAACATGCAAATTTTACAAGAAAGAAAGTACGACGCAGGTAAATAAATTACAGTAAATAAATTAGCTTTACCTGGTAAGCATCCCCGCCATTTTCACCTGCACTTAAAACACATATTAAGACATTTATATAATTGCAAGAAAATACCTAGGTAAAGCTAAGGGAAGGTTTTGGTTATCTACCAAAATCCTAATCCTATTGCTAGTAAGTTCAAACGACGTCTAGGTTTTTGTGTTTTGTTAAGGATGATTTTCTTCACCAAAGAACAATGAAGTTTCACTATTCTTTGAAACATCCCATCAAGTTAGAGAAATGCTCGGAATTGAATTCTAAACATCTTCTTGAACATTTTAGGGACTACTTTTAAGTTCAGTTAGTTTCATTGGAGTAGTGAATCAATCACCCAATTTACTCTTGCTCAGTAAATTAGGATGTTTGATTATCCTATAAGTGAAGTGACATTTCATTTGATATTCCATTTAGGATTTATAATAATGAAAGTCTTTATGAGCAACTTAGTTTGTTAAAGGATTTAACCGTTTTTTAATTAAAGTTGAATTGTTGTTTTAAGATAATTCAATTTCAAAATTCAATTTAGTTTTCTTTTAAGTGTTTTAAGTCACTTAAGTTGAAAGCAATGTTTAAACTATTTAATTTCACTAAATTTTGATGATTTAAATTTAATCATATTGTTTTATGTTGATTTTAATTGGTTTAATTTTCACATTTTTAATTATGAATTGTTCTGATATTACTTAATATTTAAAATTTATTTTAAGTTCGTTCTCAAGTGATTTCAAACTAATTTTAATGTTTTAGATTCATTTTTAATTTGATTATTAAATCATTTAATGTTTTAAGCTTTAATTTAATTAAAGATTATTTCCTCTTTAATTTTTAATTTCAATCTTCATGTCTTTAAAGTTAATTAAGAGTTGAATATTATTGGAGTGATTCATTTAGGGATTTAAGATTAAAGAATTGATACCTTCTTAAATTACATCCCTATTTTAATAATCCAAAATTTTAATTATCCTTCTAAAACTTAAATTGTTTAATTGATTAAGGTTTACTTTGAATATTTTCAAGGTAATTAATTGGTTTCTACCTTTTAATTTCTCTAAGTTTCAATCATCAAAAAGAGAATTTAAGATCAAATATTTTATCCCCCTTAGATTAAGCCTAAGATATTAATTAGGATTAAATTCCCTTTATTATCTTTATGCCCTTTTAAGCCTATTCACCTCATAACTCACTAAATTGAGCTCGAATGAATTTAAAATTTTTATGTCACTTCACTTACATGTCAATTAAGACATTAGAGGATATAATGTGATTTTTTCATTTTTAATTTAATTTATATAATTATTTTTATGGAAAATAAGGGTTTTCAATGAAAATTCAACAACATGACAAAGGTAAGGTTTCTGTCCTTAGAAAAATTATGGGATGTTTCTTCTGACTAGAGGACCATTTGGACCAATTTTGGTGATTTTTTGAAATATATTTTTTTTATTATAATTATTTTAATTTTTAGGGTGTTAATTAATTATAAAATAAAATTAACGTTGAAAAATGAATTTTATATTTTTCTTAAGTCCCTCTGACCTCAAAGAGTTCAAAAAAAAAATAAATTTTATATTTTTTTGTTTTTTCTTTGAATTTTTAGAATTATTTTAGTGAGAAATGGTAAAAGTCCATTTTTTAATATTAAAAATTGCATTAAGCCTTTAAAATTCAATATCTTTTCGTAGGGACTTAGGACAAATATTTGGTTGGTTACGAAGTGATTAGGAGACCAAATATGAAATCTTTGTGAATTTTAATATTTTTGTGATTCTTATTATTTTTTAGTTATTAAAATATTCAAAATAGGGTTAAAATTGAAAATTTTAAAAAAATTCCAATTTTAATTTTCTTAGACTCTCCTGATATCAGAGAGCCCACAAAACCAATTTGGTGAAGTTTTGAAATATATTTTGGGTTTTATGAATTTTTAAAGTTTAAAAGTAGCCATGTAATTTAAATAATTCAATTAGTGGGTTAAATCATTTTCAATTGACGTCAAATTTTTATGTGAGATTCTCTATATCCTAAGTGACAGTGGGATTTTATTTTAAGTGATTTTAATCTGTGGTTAATCCTAATTAATTAAAATTCAATTTCAAGTGTTTTGGCTAATTAGGATTATTTTTAAGGAATTAAGTTGAACCATAATTTTCCTAGGGCCCTCTGGTCATAAGATTCCTCACCTAATTTTCCTAGTTTTTATTAATCAATACGCTAATTATAGGAATTTAAATACCAAAATAGACACATAAACTTGGAAAATAAATAACTTGCCATGGAGATGGCCTCTGGTCTTGTAAAATTCAGGGAATGTTCCCAAGAACAGAGGCTACAAAGCCCTATGGTCTCATGCCATTGTGAAATGTGTGTGTGAATGGAGAATTAAAATACTCAAATTAGTGTTTAATTAATTAAATATTAAATATTCAACAAAATAAATTAAATTTTTTTTAACATTATTCTTATCTGTTCACTGAGCAAGAGGGTATTTTTGTTTTATTTTTGTGATTTTTCTATGAAAAGATATGAATTTTTAAAGTTTCTGGTATTTAAATAAATAAGAAAATCCGAATTTTCCTACTTAAACCATACAGCGCCAACTCATCCTCGGCAGCTCCAAAGCCCCACGCAGCGCTTTTTGATTCGTCGCTGCCATCTGACTCAGCACCACGTGGCCCGCGGTTCATGTTCCGTTGATCCGTCATGCGCGATCCTAGCCATTCACCTGATACACAAACCATCCGATGGTCCCTGGTCATTGTCTACGACTGGTGCGTCCCATGAGCCGTCCACCTTCTAACCCTATGATCTCGCTCGATACTGAACCAAATTACATGTTCTTGGGCTCTATGAATTTGTCTCGACAAGACGAACACATCTATACTACTATGATGCATTAAAATTAAGCCAAACAAAATGGAGGATCCGTAGAAGCCCGGGAGGAAGAAGAGGTCAATACCTTTGCTCTGAGAAGTGAAGCTTCAATCAGAGAGTTTTGGCACCTTCAATTGATCCCAAGGAAGCTCCAGATGAAGTCTTTGGCTGCGAGGAATTGTCCAGGGTATGAATGTGACTAAGGCCGATTTCAAGCTTTACGGTGGAGAGATTGGGTGGCTCTGGTGAGGGGGCTTCCACTGGGAACTTCTTCTCTGGTCACGGTGAAGGTGTGGGTGAGTTTAATTTGGTTTACGTGGAGGTTTCGGGGATGTCCTTTTTCTGGCGAGATCTAGCTCGAAATTGAGCTCGGCCTGTGGGGATGAAGCGGGGAAAGCGGTGGGGTTATTCTTCTTTAGGTTGGGAGAAGCTGCGGGAGTGATTTGGGGAGGTTACGGTGAGAAAATTTTCAACATCTGCTCATGGCCAAAAGGTGGTGTTTAAATGGCCGAGGCCATGGGGGTGGACTATGGCTCGATTGAGGGGTGGATTCAGTTGCTTAGGTGGAGGGCAGTGGAGCTCCAAAGTTTAATTTGGCTGAGGTGGCCAATTGGGTGAGTTTGGGTGTGGATAGGCTAGTGGTGGCCCTCAGCTTTGACCCCCTCCGACAGCTAGGTCGGTCGGCAAGGATAAGGGTGCTGGCCATGGGTCAGGTCAACCAAGGAGTAGGGTTTAATGGTGATAAACTAGGCAAGGGGGATTCAGGGTGAGGCAAAAGGTGGATTTAACCATTTAATGGTAGAAATTGCTTAAAATGGGAGACTCTTGGTCCATGGCTCACTTAGCTTGGGCTATGTGGATCTAGGGTGGTTCCTAGGGTTCACTTGGTGGCTTGGAAAGGTTGGTTTAGCCACGCTTGGTTCAGTTTGGTTTGATTAGGCCATAGGTTCAAATTGGCTCACTTGGGTTTAGGTTAGGCTAACTTGGGTTTAGGTTTGATTTAGGTCCAAGTGTCTTGAGCAACATTATAGAAATGATTGCCATGAAGAACTTTCCTGAAGACATGGAATGGTTTTGAGTTCAATTGGATGGTCAATTTGGTGGATTTTGGTTAAATTGGGCAAGGTTGGAGCAAGTTGGGTTTAAATGGGTTTAAGGTGGGGTTTAGACCCAATTGAAAGTTTCAAATGGATTAGGGGAATATGGTGAAGAGTTCCCAACATCAATTGGGAAGAAAATTTAGGATTTGGCTAATCAATTTGGTAGGTTTAGGGCATGGATTCACTTTAGGCTAAAATGGGGTATTTTTGGTTTTCAAATAGATTTAGGTTAAGCTTAGGCTCAAATTGGGGAAATTGAAGGTTGCATAGGTTTCATGGGCATGTCATGGAAAGTTTAGGATTGAAATTTGGGGAAAAAAAGGTTGGTATTAGGTTAATTGGGGGTTTTGGATTAATTAGGCAAAATTGGGGATTTTGGATTTCAAATGGAATTGAACTCAAATGTGAATCAATTTGGACTTGGATTTGGTTTAGATTGATAGTGGGGATGTTGAATTAAAGTTTAGAATTGAAATTGGGCAAAATTGAGGTCAAATGGGTTGGTTTGGTTTGACATTAGGTCCATTTAGGTTAAAAATAGGTCAAATTGGGGATTTTGATAAAAGTGAGTTAAATTGGCAAAATTAGCCTATGGTGTAGCTAGACAAAATGAAATTGGGAATATTTGGGATTTTCTGGAATTTTCTGGGAATTTTTTGAATTTTTGGAATTTTGGGCTAATTTTTGGAATTAAGTAGTGGGAAGTGTTTCAAAAATGATTTTTAGGACTTTTGGGAATTTTGGGTGATTTGTGGGAAATTTATGAAGGGTTTGGTGGTTGTAGGGGTATTTTAGGTAAATTTGGGTAGGCTTGAGGACCCAATGTCAAAACCAGGAATTTTGGCAAAAATGGTATTTGATTATGGTTGGGAAGTGTAGAAAAGCTTAGAGTGAGCCATGGACCATGAAGGTGTTCATTTTGGACATCTCATATGTTGTTCCGAACCCTCTTAGCCAAGGGCTAAGGGTTTGGACTTAGCTACCTGAGTGCTCTAATGAACCAAGAGTCAGAATTGGGTAAAGATGGTTCAGGGTTTAGGATAAGTGTGGAAGTGTAGTGTGTGTGCCAACCAGCCCTCACCAAGACCAGGCCACCCAGGGCAGTCCTAAGGTTTAAGCATCCTTTAGGAATTCATCTTTGTCTTCTTACACATTGGTCGCAACCTTCCAAGTGATTTGGAGGTTGATGACCATCTATGTAGGATTCTAAAGAGAATCAAGACTTGGTTTGAATTTTTGAAAGATGGTTTCCATCTATAGTCCTCTAGGATAGTCAAGGAAAAGTTCTATGGCTAGATCCTAAGCACTAAAAGGAAAGGAGATGACCTCACCAAAAATGAGGTGAACACCTCTCGGGCCTGAAATTTCATTCTTTTACTCAAGAAGTGTTGTACTCTATTACTTTAGTCTATGGTAAGCTACTCAAAACAGACATTCCTATTTTTATTCTTTTACGTCCTTGAGAAGCCAGGGTGCTTGTTGACAGGGACATCACTTCAATCGCTCCTGAGGAAATTTGGTTAGGCTCACAACATCAAGGATATTGGCAAAGGGTAGTTATTGAGCCTTTCTTATGTATTGCTCTAACTGTTGTATGTTCAGCCACTCCAATTCTCAATGTCACCGCCTACACCCTTATCTCAAACCAAAAAAACAAAGTGTTCAACAAGATTTAGAGATCCCCCTCCTCCTAATCTTCTCCAAGTTAGTGACACTCTTGATCATCACAAGGATATCTCTGACCCCAATAACACTGTGGTAACTGATCCATGAAAAAAATACCTATTTTTATGCCTTGATTTTTATCAAATTTTTAAGGATATTATGCTTTAATGAAAGGTATTTTTGTGTTTTTGGATTTAGGTGATGCAAAATTGTTCAAAAAGGAAAAAGGATGAAAAAGGAGCAAAAAGGAGCAAAAATAGAGCCAAAATGTAAAATTGCCAAAATAATGGGCCTGGCGCCTAGGCGCCAGAATCCGGCGCCAAAGCGCCAGATCGATACCAAATCTGTGACGGTTTTTGTAACTACTTTGGGCGGTTATTTTGACGGTTAGAGCGGTTATTGGACCATCTAGAAGATTGGCAGTTATTCCTAGATTATAGGACACGTGATACATTTTATTTAGATGCTTAGAAACGGTTTGGATCACGAAGAGGTGCGATCCAAAGTGAAGAGGTGTGAAGAACTTGACGCAGAGTCCGGCGCCTAGGCGCCAGATGCCGGCGCCTAGGCGCCAGACACACTTTCTATAAGATTCATTGAACTTGGACACATTTTGAGGAGATGCTTTAGGCAAACCTTGAAGCCTATAAATAGGAGGCCATTTCTACAGAGAAAAACGCCCAATAAGAAGCCCGCCCTAGTCTGCTCCAATCAGAGAGATAATTTTAAGGGCCACAATTATAGTTTACTTTCTTTCATAGATTAGTGAGTTTATTTTATTTAGAGTTTGTATTGAGAGTTTGAAAGAGTTGGTGCTTTTGAAGTCTATTTCACTTTGGAGTCAGAAGGAATTAGAGGTTCAGTTGGAGAAACACTTGAGATAAGTATTTGTAATTTGATTCAAAGTTTTGTTTATATGTTTTGTTATTTAAATTCAATGTGTTCTGAGTAGTTACTTTACTTTCTCCTTTCAATTATGAAAAAGTTAAATAATATAATATTAAATTCGTTGGAGAATTAAAAACTAAATATGTTTAAATATTGTGATGATATTAATAATGTATCTTAATTTACTATTTAAATTGGCCATTTAAATTGTTAAAATCTGTTGAAGAATTTTGAGACCTAGAAGGAGATGAATTCCTAACTAATAGATATCACATGAATCCTTGGGTAGTCGAAGGCCTTGTGCGGGTTATTCAAGGTGAAGTGCAAATAAATAGGAAAATATTATTCAATGGGCGTAGAATTGATAAGTTTTTAGAGTGATAGACTAAATTCTTGTAATTTGGTTTATAGAGGGGGAACGGGTCACTAGTAGGGCCGACCATAGCCACCCTTGGACATCTAGTAGTGTGAGCCTAGATTAACCCATTCTACAAACAATACATCCAGACCTGATCTATATATTAACCAATTTTCTTTATACTATCGAGAGAAGATAAAGAATAGATTGCTTCTATTTAGCACAATACCATAAATTTATATTCTCCACAAATATTATATTATCTAAAAGTATTGGATTACATGAAAGGAAGAAAGTTGTTTGCTTATTATTATTTACATCACTCATTATTTTATTATTGCTTTAATTCTGCATTTAGTAAATTAAATATTAAATTTATAACTTTAAAAGAAATACATAAAAATAAAATTAAAATATTTAAAAATCTACAAACCTCTTCGTGGGATCGATACTGGGGTCTTTATTTAAAGCCCTATATTACTTGAAATAATACGTATACTTACGCAGTACCTCTAGTGTGTAAAATATTTTCCATAAAATTATATTTATATACACTAGCCGTTATTATTATTTGGGTCAAAGTATTGGCTATAACATATTTTTGAAAGCATAAATTACTGCGTTGGCAGCGGATCGAGGTCAGTAACCGTACCATCTAGTCCACTAGCCGAAATTTCCGTACGTTCCACTACCCCCACAAGCAATATTTAAACTACTCAGCCACCACATAATGCTCAAGATGAAGGTCCTCTGATTCCTCCCGTGGAACCTCAGTCGGTGTTGGCAGAGGAGACATTTCATACTTCACCTACTCTGGAACCTATCATTGATATAGCAGTTGACAATCTCGTGGTGGAATGTCCAGCCCTACGTGTGCTCCAGCTTCAAGTTCAACATTCTACCCTAAGTGAGCTATCTAATGCGGCCCTACCAAATCATCAGATTGAGCAAGTTGTTACTGTCATTCAGGCACAAGGGGCTCGTGATGTGCAACAACCTACACGTGCCCAAAAATATTTGGACCAATACACTGATCAGATTAGTCAGTCTTCAGAGGAAGAATGACATGTTTACACATCCAGGAAGAAGAAGAATATTAGTCTACTAGAACTTCACAACTTAATGGTTGATATCTTGGTTGTTTTCATTAATGGCAGTAAACTTAACAATTTGTTAGCTGGCTCCCTACCTAGACCAGAGGTAAGAGGTAAGGATACATTAAGTCGATCTCAAGCTCCCATTTTATGTTGAATCTGCGAGTGTCTGGAGACTTTTGGCGTAGAGTATACATGCCTAGGTTATAACTTTCGTTTTTAGGTATACATGTACTTTATGGGACCTTGGTGTGTGTTGTATACCGGGTGCTTAGGGTTCCAGTTTGGGCCTTCTCATCCAACATATATGTACCTTTCCTTTCTATTATATTAGCCCATAGGAGTTTTTTAAAACATATATATCTATATATATATATATCTATATATATATATATATATATATATATATATATATATATATGTCTCTGTGTGTGTGTGTGTGTGTGTGTGTGTGTGTGTTGATGCACGTGTGACTTTAACTTTTAATTATAATAATTTATGAAGTTGACACCACTGCTTTAAGATGTTAATCTCCGGCAACGGCGCCAAAAACTTGATGGGCGTTTTTATGTCCTCAAAATATGCGTGAATGTTTAATTTCAATTTTTCGCAATCTCAAATTTTAATATTAATATAGATTTTCAATATGTTACTCTTATAACGCAAGTATACGTATCGTTCAAGTAATACATGGCTCTAGTGGAGTCCTGGTTATCGATCCCACGAGGAGGTGTACAAAGCTTAATAATTGAAGCGCACTAAATGATATTCAAATCACAAAGTATATATGCGATGATTAATAATAACACGGTAATTAAAATAGTTGCAGTTACTAAATTTACGTAAAGTACGATCTAATTTTCTAACACACTTAAAAGACACAGAACTAAATTTATAACAAGGATAATTGCAAGAAAGAATCCTCCTCCAATTCAATTGTAATGTGATGAATTATTGACATAGATCAGTGGTACCATTGTATTGTGCCAAATAGAAGCATTCCTATTCTTTACCCTCTTCTGAGTAAAATAAAGAACATTGGCTAATCCTAAGTTCAGTCCCTAAATTCGTGGTTAGGTGATCTATAAAAAAATACCTATTTCTTTATATCTTAATTCTTATTAATTTCTAAGGATATTATGCTTTAATGAAAGGTATTTTTTGTGTTTTTGGATGTAGGTAATGTAAAAAGGTCTAAGAAGGAAAAAGGAGCAAAAAGGAGCAAAAATGGAGCAAAATACCAAAAGTATAAAAATTTATGGCCTGGCGCCTAAGCGCCAGACTCGATACGAAAACTGTCAAGTTTTCGACAACGTTTGATCAGTTATTTTGACGGAGAGAGCAGTTATTGGACATTCTAGAAGGCTGGCAGTTGTTCCTTGATAATAGGACATGTGATACATTGCATTTGGACTCTCCAAAACGGTTTTAATCACGAAGAGGTGCGAGCCAAAGTGAAGAGGTGCGAAGAACTGGACGCGGTGTCCGGCGCCTAGGCGCCAGATTCCGGCGCCTAGGCGCTAGACCGAACTTCTAGAAGATTCATTGAATGTGGACTTGTTTTGAAGAGGTGCCTCAAGGCAACCCTTGAAGCCTATAAATAGAGGTCCATTTCTTCGTAAAACGTGCCCCTCCCATCGTACCCCTTTCTCTTATCTACTTTAGGATCTCTCATCCTTAGAGAGAGAATTAGAGAGAGAAATTTAGGGCCACTTTTGTTTAGTTTAGTGAGTTTATTTTCAAGTTATTGCATCTGGAGTTCATTACACTATGGAGTCAGTAGGAATCAGAAGATCTGTAGAAGAAATATTTGAGATAAGTATATTTTTACATTTGATTCAAAGTTTAATTATCATGTTTTGCTATTTATTTTCAATGTGTTCTGAGTAGTTAGTTTACATTCTTCCTTCAATTATGAAGAGATAGATAAGATAATATTAAGATTCGATGGAGAATTAAAATTCAAAATATTTTCAAAACATTGTGATGACATTAATACCCGATCTTACTTTACTTTTTAAGTCGTCGTTTGAATTTTTAAAACCTCGTTGAAGAGTTTTGAGACATTGAAGGAGAAGAACTCTTAACTTGTAAATGTCACATGAATCCTTGGGTAGTCGAAGGCCATGAGCGGGCTATTCAAGGTGAAGTGCAAATAAATAGGAAGATAAGATTTAAAGGGCGTAGAATTGATAAGTTTTTAGAGTGACAGAATAAATTCTTATAATATTATTTATAGACTAGGAAAGGGTAACTAGTAGGGCTGACCATAGCCACCCTTGGACATCTAGAAGTGCGAGCCTAGATTAACCCATTATACTAACAATACATCCGGACCTTTACTGTAAATTAGTCAATGTTCTTTGCGCATGGATCAAAAGGTAAAGAATAGGAATGCTTCTATTTGGCACAATACCATAAATCAAATTCTCTAATGAATATTAAATTATCTTAAAAATCTTAGATTAGTTGATGGAAAGAAAGTTCTTTATTTTATATAGAATTCATAAAATCATTTTTATTGTTGTCTTTATTTGCATCTAGTAAATTAATAGTAATTTATAATCAAATTAAAAGATAAAATAAAAATATTTTTACTATTTTTTTCTCTATAAATCTTCCCTATGGGATCGATACTGGGGTCTTTGTTTAAAAACCCTATATTACTTGAAACGATACGTATACTTGCGTAGTACCCCTAGTGTGTAAAAATACATTCTAAATTATATAATATTAATTTTATACACTAGCCGCTATTTATAAATTGAGTCAAAGCTTTGGGCTATCTTTTGGAAGCAAACATTACAGCATTATTTGCGGTCGGGTCGAGTTTTGGCGCCGTTGCCGGGGAAGGAAGTAAGAAATAGAATAGTTTAAATTTTATATTATATTCCTTATTTTATGCGAAGATTTGGTTCTGAAGGATTAATACCTTTAGATTCTGAATTGGAAAGAACAATTAGAAAAATTAAAAAGGGAAAACAAATTCAAAAAATTCAAGAAATGGCTACTTTACAAAATCCAATTGAACTTAATGATCAAAATATTTATAAACCATTAAGGGATTATGCTAACCCTACAAGCTATGATTTCATAGTAGTATTCAAATACCCACTGTAGATGCTAATTCTTTTGAACTTAAACCATCTATTATTCAAATGGTGCAAAACAATCAATTTGGTGGATCACCAAATGAGGATCCAAATTTACACCTTGTTAGTTTTTAAGAACTTTGTGCTACCTTTAAATATAACAATATTTCTGATGATGCTATTAGACTTAGACTCTTTCCTTTTTCTTTAAGAGATAAAGCAAAGATGTGGTTAAACTCATTAGCGACTAGTTCTATTAAAACATGGGCTGAAATGGCACAAAAATTCCTTGATAAATATTTTCCTCCTAAAACTGCTAAATTAAGAAATGATATTACTTCATTTAGTCAATTTGACGGGGAGACAATATATGAAACTGGGGAAAGATTTAAAGAGCTATTAAGAAAATGTCCTCATCATGCTTTACCTGATTGATTGATTATTCAAACATTTTATAATGGATTAATTGGATCTGTAAAATCAATTATTGATGCTGCTGCTGGAGGTTCTTTAATGTCTAAATCATTTAAAGAAGCTTATACTTTAATTGAAGAAATGGCTAATAATAATTTTCAATGGCCTTCCGAAAGGATTAATCCTAAAAAGATTGCCAGTATTCAAGATAATGAAGCCTTTTTTATCTTAGCTTCATAAGTTGCAGCAATGTCTAAGAAATTAGATAATTTTGCAATTAATATTTCGCATAATAACTCTGCTAATATTAAAGATTCTCAAACTATTGAAACTTTACAAGCTATTTCAAGTAAAAATAATCCTTATTCAAATTATTATAATCCTGGGTGGAAAAATCATCCTAATTTTAATTGGAATAATTCACAACAACAAAGGGGTAATAATCAATCTCATCCCACTGGAAATTGGAATAATCAAGTTAATTCAAATTATAAACCTCCTGGTTTTAATAATCAACAGAAAAAGGTATTAATAGAATAATTAATTATGCAAATGAATAATTAATCACAAAATCAAAATACTGTTATTCGTAATATTGAAAATCAAATGGGGCAAATTGCTACTTTAATTAATAATGTACTCGTAGGAGCACTTCCTAGTAATGTTGAAATCAATCCAAAAGAAACTGGAAAAGAACATGAACAAGTTAAAGTCGTGCAACTTAGAAGTGGAGAGGAATTAAAAGAAATATTGCAGAATGAAATCGAAAAAGAGATCGAGGTCGAAGAGATCGAAAAACCTAAAGAAACTCTCTCTCCTAGTCAAGATCGATCGTTATACCTATTAATGTGGAAGTTGAAAAACCACCACCACCTTTTCCTCAAAGACTTAAACAACAGAAACTTGATCATCAATTTTCTAAGTTCTTTGAAATTTTTAAGAACCTTACTATTAACATTCCTTTTGCTGAAGCTTTGGAACAAATGCCAACTTACGCAAAATTTATGAAGGATATTTTAAGCAAAAAACAAAAATTTGAAGCTTTTGAAACTGTTGCATTAAGTGAAGAATGCAAGGCAATAATTCAAAAGAAATTACCTGAAAAGCTTAAGGATCCTGGAAGTTTCACTATACCCTGTGCTATTGGAGAAAAATTTTGCGGAAAAGCTTTATGTGATTTAGGAGCAAGTATTAATCTCATGCCATTTTCTATCTTTCGAAGATCGGATTTAGGAGATATTACTCCCACCAACCGTAACTCTTCGATTAGCTGATAGATCTATCACTTATCCTAAAGGAGTTATAGATGTGTCCTTGTTAAAGTGGATAAATTTGTCTTCCCCGTAGATCTCATAGTACTTCGATATGGAAGAAGATAAAGAGATACCTATTATTTTAGGAAGACCTTTTCTAGCTACCGGATGAGCTATGATTGATGTGCAAAAAGGAGAATTAACCATGAGAGTCAATGATCAAGAAATTAAATTCAATGTTCTTAAATCAATGAAGTAACCTGATAAAGAGAAATGTTATCGAATGGATATAATTGATTATTTAATTGAAAAACATTATCAAGAAAAATGTAAAGTTATTTCTGAAGAAAAATTTGAATTTTTAACTAATGAAGATGAAGTAATAGAAGAAGAAGAGACTGATGTTATTAAAGATAATTGAGAAACTTTAGACATAACTCAAAATGATATACTTTTACCCTCAATTAAAAATCACCTAAACTGGAATTAAAAATGTTTCCTTCCCATTTAAAATTTGCGTTTCTTGGAAATTCGTTAACTTTACCTGTTATTATTTCTTCTGAACTGAGTAAAGATCAAGAAGAAAAATTACTAGGTGTGTTAAAGAATTATAAGAAAGCTTTTGGTTGGACTATTGCTGATATAAGAGGAATAAGCCCTTCCATTTGCATGCATAGAATTTTAATGGAAGAAAATTTTAAACCTACTATAGAATCACAAAGAAGATTAAATCCTATTATAAAAGAGGTTGTTAAAAAAGAAATTATTAAGTGGTTAGATGCTGCTGTTATTTATCCTATTTCGGATAGTCAATGGGTAAGTCCTATTCATTGTGTTTCGAAGGAAGGAGGTGTAACTGTCATTGTTAATAATAAAAATGAACTTATTCCTACAAGACAAGTTACTGGATGGCGAATTTGTATTGACTATATGAAACTAAATAAAGCCACTAGAAAGGATCATTTTCCTTTACCTTTCTTGGATCAAATGCTCGATAAATTAGCTCGGACACTCATATTTCTGTTTTCTGGATGGATATTCTGGTTATCATCAATTACTTATTGCTCCTGAGGACCAAGAAAAGACAACTTTTACAAGTCCTTATGGAACATTTGCTTTTAGAAGAATGCCTTTTGGTTTATGTAATGCACCTGCAACCTTTCAAAGATGTATGATGTCAATATTTTGTGATTTGATCGACAAAGGAATTGAAATATTCATGGACATTTTTCGCCTTTGGAACTTCTTTTGAATCTTGTTTGGAAAACATAGCCAAAGTTCCGAAAAGATGCGAAGAAACAAATTTAGTTCTTAACCGAGAAAAATGTCAATTCATGGTCACTGAAGGCATTGTACTTGGTCACAAAGTATCATAAAAAGGGATGGAAGTAGATCAAGCAAAAGTGAAAATTATTGTCGAATTGCAACAACCTACTATCGTGTATCGATGCGAGAAGTTTTCTAGGTCATGCTGGATTTTATAGAATACATATAAAGGAATTTTCTAAAATTGCTAAACCTCTTTGTCATTTATTAGAAAAAGATGCACAATTTGAATTTAATAAAGAATGTATTAATGCTTATAATATTCTAAAAGAAAAATTAATAACTGCACCTATCATTGTTGCACCTGATCGGAATAAATCTTTTGAATTGATGTGTGATGCAAGTGATTTTGCAATTGGAGCTGTATTAGGACAAAAATATGAGAAAGTTTTCAAAGTTGTATATTATGCTAGTAAAACTCTCACAGAAACACAAAGAAATTACCCTACCACTGAGAAAGAGCTTCTAGCTATAGTATATGCCTTTGATAAATTTAGACCTTATCTTCTTGGTATTAAATGCATAGTTCATACTGATCATTTTGCTATTAATATCTAATATCTAAGAAGGATTCTAAACCTAGACTTATAAGATGGGTTTTACTTCTACAAGAATTTGATTTTCAAATAGTAGATAGAAAAGGAACTGAAAACCAAATTGCTGGTCATTTGTCTAGAATTAAAAATGATATTATTTCGAAGAAAATATAAATGAGAAATTCCCCGATGAATCTTTATATGTTATTCAAAGATACAAAACACCGTGGTATGTTGATATTGTTAATTATTTAGTTAGCAATATTTTGCCTTATGACTTGGATAACGAATTTATTAAGAAATTTAAATATGATGCTAAATCTTATATTTGAGAAGAACCTCATTTATTTAAAATTGGTAAAGATTCTATGATTCAAAGATGTGTACCTTATGAGGAAACTTTTGCTATTATTAAAAAATGTCATGATTATGCTTTTGGAGGACACTTTGGCATAGATAAAACTGCATTTAAAATTTTAAATTCTGGATTTTATTGGCCTACCTTATTTAAAGTTGTGAGGCAATATGTGAAAACATGTGATCGATGTCAAAGGATGGGAAATATATCTAGGAAAGATGAAATGCCTTTAAACTATATATTGGAAGTTGAAATTTTTGATATATGGGGATTAGACTTTATGGGTCAATTTGTTCCATCATTTGGAAAAAATTATATTTTATTAGCAGTTGATTATGTTTCAAAGTGGATTGAAGCTGTTGCTTTACCCAACTGTGATTCCAAAAGTGTTTCAAAATTTTTAAAGAAAATGATATTTTCAAGATTTGGAATGCCAAAGGTAATTATCACTGATGGTGGAAGTCATTTCGAGAATATAAGAATTCAATCATTACTACAAAAATTTGGAATCAAACATAGAATTGCAACCGCTTATCACCCTCAAACTAATGGAATCGGTCGAAGTATCAAACAGAGAAATTAAAAAAATTTTAGAAAAGACTGTTAATCCTAAAAGAACTGATTGGGTTGATAGACTTGATTCTGCATTATGGGCTCATAGAACAACTTATAAGTTACCAATCGGAATGTCACCTTACCGGTTAATTTATGGTAAACATTGTCACTTACCTGTAGAACTATAACATAAAGCTTATTGGGCGATAAAGGTGTTTAATTTTAATTTGAATAAAGCAGGAGAAAAACGATTATTGCAACTAAATGAGATGGAAGAAATTAGAACCGAATCGTATGAAAATGCGAGAATTTATAAAGAGAAAATGAAGATGTTGCATGATAAGACAATTTCAGGAAACATTTTTGAGCCTGGACAAAAAGTATTACTATTTAATTCTCGTTTAAGACTTTTTCCTGGAAAATTAAGATCTAAATGGATTGGACCTTATTTAGTTGAGAAAGTATACCATTATGGAGCTGTGGATATTAAAGATCCCAAAACAAGAAAATTTTTTAAAGTAAATGGATTAAGATTGAAGCCTTATCTGGGAGATATTAAGAAGATTTATAAAGAGGCTTATGAATTGATCAACCTGATTAAAGATTTACTTAAGTCGGGCTGACGACGTTAAACCAAGCGCTTTGTGGGAGGCAACCCATAATTATCTTATGTTTTTGTGTTTTAATGTATGGTTATGCCTCGATCTTGATTAATTTTATATTACTTTAGAAAAATTTGATGCTTATAAGTCTTATTTGACTTAAGCTGAAAATTATTTTGAAGTATGTAAGATTTAAAAACAGGATCACTCTATTTTGAATATGCGTAAAAAGCAGATCAAGTTAACCTTCATTATGATAGTTTACAAAGTGAGTTATCAAGTCTAAATTACTCTTACTAGTATAATTTACCTATCTTGGAGAACGAAATTTTGAAAATTTGACGATTAGGCGAAACGGAGTTGAACATAGTTCCGGCGCCTAGGCGCCAAAATTCGGCGCCTAAGTGCCAGAATCAACTATGCATCAATAGGTCCGGCGCCTAGGCTCCAGATTTGGCGCCTAAGCGCCACGGTTACTGGGTCATGCAAAAATCGAAAATTTTCAGTTTTTCACACGATTTTCACCTTCAAATCAACCCATCTTCTTCCCTAACCATCAAGAAATCAAAATTACGTCCCTTACACTTCATTCTTGAGAGAATTGAGAAATTTTTGAAGAAATGGAAAGAAGAAATCTTGGAGAAGAGGCTAGGGACAAGGTATCAAGGGATCCTCAACCCTACTTCAATGGTTTCATCGTTGTAAGTTTAGAGAAAATTTCTAGTCATTTGGATAAGTTTGAAGAAGATTTTAAAAAGATTGGAGATCACCTTCATGAGATGTTTCATCAAGTTGAACATCTAGAATGACATATGAAACTTCAATTTGATCATTTTGCGGCTTATCAAGATGCTCAAGTTGAAATGTATGCCAAGAACAAATGGATTGACGAAAAGTCGGCTACGAATTTCTCGAGAGCGTTAATATTCTTTCCAAGTGAAATACACAATTTCCCTTGTGAAGATTAGAATATTCTGGTAATGAGATAGTTATTATGGTTTGTTGAGTCATTGTATCGATTTAGAGAATCGATTGTGTTTGTTTGTGTATTTGCTTTCATGTTCAATGTGTGTTGTTTTGCTTTGAAATTGTTATGTTTGAGTGTGTATTAGGAACTTGAATCAAATGTAGTACTTATCTGGAATGTATTGAGTTAATATTGAAGATTTTAAATGGAAATTAGTGAGTTTGAATGAAACCTTATGTTTGATTGGTGGATTTAATATTTAATTTTTATAAATTTTTGAAAAATATTGTGGAAGTTAGAAACTGAAGCTCTACTCTGATATATGTAATTGAAAGTTGAATTTATGAATTTTGGTGGAAAAATAAATTAAAAATTTTTTTTTTGTGAAAGCGAGTCTGGCGCCTAGGCGCCAGAATTCAGCGTCTAAGCGCCAGTTCGGCCTGTACCCGAAAAATTTACTTAAATAGCCCCCAAAAGCCATTTTTGACATCTAAGCTTCATCTTCTTCCCCATTTTCGCGAAAATACTTCCTCTAGAACCATTTTGAGGTCAAAACATCAAGGATTTGAGCGTGAAACCACTCGATTTCTTCGTCTCAAGGTCAGATCTACACTTTAAACCATTTATTTTCGATTTTCACCATAGATTTCCCTAAGTTTTGCTAAGAACCGAAAATTTTGAAAAAAATATTCAATTTTTAGTGATTTATTTGGATTTCTAAACTTATTTTAAGTTTTATAAACTTAAAAAGTTTAAATCTTTGATTCCTAAATTTGTTCTTGTTTTCTTTCACGTTTAGATGGCTCCAAAATCTAAACGCGGGAAGGCATGAGATAACTTTGATAGCAGCAAATTCTCTACTGTGGCTGCGCATTTTCGCTTCCATGAACTTACGACGCCCAGAAAGTTCATTTCTGAACGAAGTTTCTACCATCCTGGAGAAATGATCGAAAACACTATTGTTGCGCACAACTGGCAACGATTATGTTATTTTACTGCTGTTGCTGTTATCCCAATTGTTCGTGAATTTTATGCAAATTTTCTAGATGCTGAGGATTATGAAGTCTTTGTCAGAGGAATCGGAGTAGGATTTAGTCCATAAAGAATCAACATATTTTATGGCCTGCCACCGACTATCGAGTGCTATTATTCCGGATTATCACCATCCGAGGGAGATTTGGATATGATTATTACTTATCCGATCGACGGTACTGGATCTTGGAAGATCAGGAACGGAAAAAGGGTAAACTTTAAATCCTTTGAATTAAATGGTGTATCTAAAGTATGGCATTATTTTATTTCTGCAAGATTGTTACCTTCCAACCACCTGAGTGAAGTGACTAGAGATCGAGCTATCTTAAATTACTCGCATTTAGGAGAGGAAGCCTATTGATGTCGGGAGCATTATTTATGATTCTGTGGAGTCTATCGCGAGGTCCAAGACTTCGTTGGATTGGGATTTCCATCTCTCGATCTACTTACTATGTGTTAGTAATGGAGTCACCGCCGATATTTCGAGGAGAAGCCGAAGTCTACTAAGCCAATCGGGCGGTGAGAGTGTTAGTATCTATGATCGTCTTCGAGGGAAGAGATCAACCGCTCCTTCTACTTCTGCACATACTTCAGGTAGACCTTCTACTTCTAGACCCTCTACTTCTGCTGAGCCACCATCAGATTTCTGGGAATCAATGCATGATCAGTTTTTAGAGCAGCAACAGGAGTTATTTCAAACTCACTACAGGATTGATACTATTGATAGAAAACTAGATCATTTATCTGATTATACCTAGAGGAAGAGTAATTATGATGCTGAGTATGATGAAGCCCTAGTCAGATTTCTGAAGGGTGAACATGATGTTAGTTTTCCTACTTTTCCTAGTTTCACACCATTTGTAGATCCTAAGGACGTAGAATTTTCCTTTGGTGATGAAGATGATGATGAGGCTACAGCTAGTGATTAGTAGTTATAGATTTCTATGATGTGTTACTCTGTTAGTTTGTTTTATTTGGATTGCTTGTTAGTTTTATATTTGATGTATGTTGACTGATTAGTGTTAGGATTTTGTTATGTTGAGACTGAAGTTAGAATTAATTTATATGTTGTTTTAGTTTAATGTTTAGTACTTAATTATTTTGCTCGTTTTTAATTCTCGTTTCAAATTTAATATCATCATAAAATTTGCCTGCTTACTTTTTATATACATGCTTCAATTTTATCTTAATTATTCATAAAAGCATGATTATAAGTTAATTTTTCTTTTTAAGATTGTTTTTACATACTTATTAAAAATTCTTATGATTTTCTTTCTCTCATACTTTCAAATTATCATAGTATACCAAAACTTAAGTTTGGGGGAAGGGAAAATCCATTCAAAATTAAATTTTATTTGTCCTTAAAGAGCTAATATTTTTTTTAAAAATAAAAACTTTTTAACATAACTTAAGGAATGAAGAATTTATTTGAGATCACTTTTATTTTTGAAATTATAAACAATTTAGTAAAATTAACCAAAATTTTACTAACTTTGATTGATTTTAAGAATATAATTATTTAACTTAAAGAAGAATGAGATAAAATTTTTTTCTATTCATGGTAGAAATAATAGAATTTTAGAATTATTAAGTAATAAAAAATTATCACTTGAAAAAGAAAAGATTGGAATTTTTTTTTGAATTTTTATTTATGTTATAATAATTAAGTAGAAATGTATAAGTTTTGAAAATATAAGTTAAGGATAGTGAAGTTTAAAACCATTAACAGGCTATCCAGATATAGTAATCCTCTCTATAAATTTTAAAAAGAAAAAAAAAAAGAGATAGAGAGGAAAAGCTTGAGGAAATGTCTAATCAAAAATTGGCTTCACTTGAATTATCTTATAGGAAGAAAACTAATTACATACTTTACTTAATTTTTATACATAAATATTTATTTAGAAAAGATTTTTCAAGAAGATATTTTTCTTGTAAATAATCTATGAAAGCTTAATATAATAGACTTCTATTATTTTCAAAATGAATGGAAAGTTTGAAATCTTATCATTTGGTAGTTAAATATTCTTTAAATTCTTAAAATTAAACCTAGTTAGTGAAATCAAGTTAATAATTTACTAAAGACTTTATAAAATAAAAAATTATAAGGAATCTTAAATATTTATCTTTATTTCCAAAGGTTATATTTTTTTATATAGTAGAAAGAGTTACTTGAGGACAAGTAACATTTAAGTTTGGGGGATTTTGATATATAAAAAAAATACCTATTTCTTTATATCTTAATTCTTATTAATTTCTAAGGATATTATGCTTTAATGAAAGGTATTTTTTGTGTTTTTGGATGTAGGTAATGTAAAAAGGTCTAAGAAGGAAAAAGGATCAAAAAGGAGCAAAAATGGAGCAAAATACCAAAAGTATAAAAAATTATGGCCTGGCGCCTAGGAGCCAGAAACTGGCGCCTAAGCGCCAGACTCGATACGAAAACTGTCAAGTTTTTGATAACGTTTGATCAGTTATTTTGACGGAGAGAGCGGTTATTGGACATTCTAGAAGGCTGGCAGTTGTTCCTTGATAATAGGACATGTGATACATTGCATTTGGAAGCTCCAAACGGTTTTAATCCCGAAGAGGTGCGAGCCAAAGTGAAGAGGTGCGAAGAACCGGACGCGGTGTCGTGCGCCCGGGCGCCGATTCCGTGCCTAGCGCCGATCGAACTTCTAGAAGATTCATCGAATGTAGACATGTTTTGAATAGGTGCCTTAAGGCATCCTCGAAGCCTATAAATAGAGGTCCATTTCTTCGTAAAACGTGCCCCTCCCATCGTACCCCTTTCTCTTATCTACTTTAGGATCTCTCATCCTTAGAGAGAGAATTAGAGAGAGAAATTTAGGGCCACTTTTGTTTAGTTTAGTGAGTTTATTTTCAAGTTATCGCATCCGGAGTTCATTACACCGTGGAGTCGCAGAGAATCGTAAGATCTGTAGAAGAAATATTTGAGATAAGTATATTTTTACATTTGATTCAAAGTTTAATTATCATGTCTTGCTATTTATTTTCAATGTGTTATGAGTAGTTAGTTTACATTCTTCCTTCAATTATGAAGAGATAGATAAGATAATATTAAGATTCGATGGAGAATTAAAATTCAAAATATTTTCAAAACATTGTGATGACATTAATACCTGATCTTACTTTACTTTTTAAGTTGGCCGTTTGAATTGTTAAAACCTCGTCAAGAGTTTTGAGACCTCGAAGGAGAAGAACTCTTAACTTGTAAATGTCACATGAATCCTTGGGTAGTCGAAGGCCATGAGTGGGCTATTCAAGGTGAAGTGCAAATAAATAGGAAGATAAGATTTAAAGGGCGTAGAATTAATAAGTTTTTAGAGTGACAGACTAAATTCTTATAATTTGATTTATAGACTAGGAAAGGGTCACTAGTAGGGCCGACCATAGCCACCTTTGGACATCTAGAAGTGTGAGCCTAGATTGACTCATTCTACTGACAATACATCCGAACCTTTTCTGTAAATTAGTCAATGTTCTTTGCTCCTGGATCAAAGGGTAAAGAATAGGAATGCTTCTATTTGACACAATACCATAAATCAAATTCTCTAACGAATATTAAATTATCTTAAAAATCTTAGATTAATTGAAAAAAAGAAAGTTGTTTATTTTATATAGAATTCATAAAATCATTTTTATTGTTGTCTTTATTTGCATCTAGTAAATTAATAGTAATTTATAATCAAATTAAAAGATAAAATAAAAATATTTTTACTATTTTATTTTTCTCTATAAATGTTCCCTGTGGGATCGATACTGGGGTCTTTGTTTAAAAATCCTATATTACTTGAAACGATACGTATACTTGCGTAGTACCCCCTAGTGTGTAAAAATATTTTCTAAATTATATAATATTAATTTTATACACTAGCCGCTATTTATAAATTGAGTCAAAGCTTTTGGCTATCTTTTGGAAGAAAACATTACTACGTTATTTGCGGTCGGGTCATTAGGCAGGGAGGATACCAGCTGTCACTACGGAGCTCGCTCGATCCCCTCGCCTGAGGGCTAACTCTCGCTTTAGTTTCCAAACCCTATGACCGAATTGTAGATTTTAGAATGTCACCATAAAATCCCCAATTCTACGCCCATCAAAATATATCTCCCTATTTATTTGCACTCAATCCCCATGAACTTTGTCTATCATTCATGGACATTGAGTGTGACCTTCACTTTTGTTAAAGAATTCACCGTCATATCGGATAGTAAATTTCACAATAATTTTTAACAATTCAATTGGCTAAAAGGTAAATGGCGAATGAAGTGATAAGATCATCACAATTTTTCCACATTAAATTGACACATCATTTCCACATCAAATCATCAACACATTACATGAAAAGGAGGGAGACAAAGAAATCTACTCAAGACTCATGAGGAAAGTACGACAAAACATGGATTATATATATAAAAACAAAGTCATACAAACAAATAAAAGTAAATACAACTTATCTTTTGTTCTTCCCCACGCAAATCTCTTTGAATTCCTTTGACTCCTCTTCTTTCTTCACAAAAACACACAATTCCTTCTTAAGAGAAGGAAGAAGAGTCCTGTCACCTTTCTTCCCCTCCTACACTTCTTAGAAGAGAATTCACTCAAAAAGGTAGAAGAAAACACACTAACCCTAACCCTAGAACACTCTCAAGACTCTTACACACACTCTCTACCACTCTAAGAAACTCGAAAAGACTCCTAAACTCACACACACTTCTGTTTTGGGCGTCCAAAACAGTCTAAAATAGGATATGAACGAATTCCCCAAGAGGTTCCACAAGCACCCTTCCAAAATCTGGCAAAATACGTTGAATCTAGTGAAAGTCGGTGTCGAGCGCCGTTCAAAGCTCGATACAGCGCCGTTCGACGCTATTTTCCACAACTTTTTTCTATAATCTCTGGAATGTGGCGCTATTCGGCACTAGTGGTAGCGCCGTTCGGCCCCAGTTCAATTTTTGTACTTTGCCTCATTTTGCTCCAATTCGCTCCAAATTCGCTCCTTTTTTGCTTCCTTTTGCTCCAAAGACCTAAAATCATCATACCTGCATGAAATCATGAAAAATACCCTTCTTTAAAGTGCAATATCATCAAAAATAGGTATGAAATAGGCATTAAATAAGTATCAAATTTTCAGTGGATCAAGATTCCTCAAACTTAACTATTGCTTGTCCTCAAGTAATTTTAGTTAATACATAAAATGATGATATACTGTAATGAACTTTATTTTTAGAATACCATAATTTTGATTTAAATAAATAAAGTAACAAAACTCTTCAGAATAATTTTTGAGTAATTCAAGTAAATTCTGCAGGTATAAGGCTATCTAGTCATCAAGTCTAAAAGTTCTAGTCTTCTATTCTTTTCAAAATGACTGTAGATTGCACTATTAAGGTACTTAAAAGGATTATCTGAAAAAAAGATTATGAGAGAACTACTAGTAAAGATGCTAATCCATATATATAAGTTCAAGATAGTAATGAAGTTCTCCCTTTAGGTAGATCTAAGTGAAGCTAATTTTTGATTAGGCATCTCTTCAAGCTTCTCCTCACCTTTTCTTAACTCTCTTTTCATTTGGATTTCTTTTCAATCCTTTCTATATATTTTTCTTTTCTTTTCAGGGATTGTTTTTCAATCCTTTTTCACTCTTTTTTTTAAGTGAGGATTACTATATCTGGATAACCTGTAATAATTTTAAACTTCACTGTTCTTTCCCTAAATTTGGAACTTACCACAAATTTTACCTTATAGATTTTTCTTTAGCTTAATAATGATTCATCATAATGTCCCAATTCTTTCTCCTCATATAAATTTCTAAGATTCTTAATATTTCAAAAATACAGTTTTCTCTACTTTGAATTGTTAACTATAGTCTTATTCTTTTATACCAAATATCTTAACCTTTAAAATTACTTTTCTTTACCAAAAATGTTTCATTCAAATCCACTAAAGTATTTAAATAAAATCAAAATATAGTTATCTGAAATTAAGCTCGATTACAGGAAATCATATTAATAGTTTTGAAAATATTTTTAACTGAGAATAATTAATAGTTAATTCTTTCCCTCCCCCAAAGTTAAGTTTTTAAATATTTATAAATTGTAATATGGGTAGAAGTAAAAGAAATAAACATGTATATATAAATCATACCTCTTTATGCAGGGTCTTTGCATACCTTTAAGCTGAAGCAGGTTATCTTTTTCAATTAAAATAGTAGGCCTGAAATATTTAAAAGCTTTCTGCATACAAATATGTTAGAAAATTTGCAGGGTGAAGAAATTAAGATTTTTAAACATTAAATATGAATTAAACATCACATCACAACATCTATATATCATAATCACAAAGTACACTAACAACAATATCTAAAACATCCAACTGTAGCATCAAATATCACAACATAACACAACAGTCTCAGTTCAACAGTACACACTACAGTTCTAAACTTAATACATCCAAATCCAAGTTAAATCACATATAACAAAATACAGTCTTAAATACACCTCAATACATCACAATATAAAAAAATAAATACAACTAACAATAAAATAAAATACTACTACCAACCATCATCATCAATAGCATCTGGCTCATCAGGCTAGTAAGGCTGGTAGGGTGTATACTCAGGATAAGTCGGGAATACTGCAAAAGTATCTCCCCTTAGGAATATCATCTGAGCATCATGATTAGAAATCTCATATTCTCTCCGCCTCACTTGATAATCATCATTAATTCTATTCCTTTCTTCTAGCCCTCCTACTCTTGTATTTAACCTTTCCAGTTGATCCTTAACATCATGAAGAGTAGGTTCCCTTGATGTAGATGGTATCTCTTGGCTAGTAGAAGGTACATCTGAGCTCTTTGTCCATTTCCACCTAACATGTGCTGCATATGTCTTCGAATTCACTTTAGTAATGGGCTTCAGGGAGTGGACTACTTCTTCATTTTCTTCAATCTCAACACCTGATTGCATGCACATGGCATGAATCAAGCCAGGATGTCTCAGTCCTCCTGTAGTTTATCCTTTTGAAATATTAATAATACTTCTATAAATTAAAGCCCCAATATCAATAGTCTCCATTTTATGAATAAAGTAATTCAGAACAGCTCTTTCAACAGTCACATCGTTGTGATGACTCGTAGGTAATAATCCCAACAAAATAAAATAGTGCCAGGCTTTAGATACATCATTCAAAGAAGAGAGGGGGAAATGAACTTTTTGGTTTTGCTTTATTGCCCATTCTCATTTTTCATCAGTTAGAAAGTTCATCACCACATCTAATCTTTCATTATTCACAGCAAAATTCTCATATTCACAATGAAATGGTCGGCGTAACTAGAAAAGGTCATTGATGCAACCCGGGGTAAATTCTATCATTTTCCCTCTAACAAATACATAATACCCTTCAGTATATGACAAATTAGCATAGAATTCTCGAACTATACCCAACATTGCATCAGCAGTAAAATAACAGAAAACCTCCCACTGACGACTCAAAATTAAAGCTTCTATTTCACTGCCCAAACTAGCAAATGATTTCTCTTGAATACACTTCTTCTGACTTAAAGTAGTTGCGTATCTAGAATGGGCCTTAAAACTTACAAATTTGTTCTCATTAAAATCCAACTTCCTCTTTCCCTTAGTCATTTTGGAGCCATTTCTATAAAAATACCAAATTATTCCAAATAAATTTTAAAATTACAATGTGATGGACTCCAAAGTTAATTTAAGCAAATAAGAACTTCGAAACCATGGAAAATCTCCAAATCCACTTCAAAATCCTCAAATCTCATCAAATTCGCAATGTGGGAGATTTCCACTATGAAAATCAAAATAAATTAGTTTAAAGTGAAGCTCTTACCGAGAGAAGAAGAAATCCAAACTTTTCAAGTGACGAAATTGCTCCAAACTCCGATGCAAGCAAGCCCTAAGTGAAGATTTCAGCCTTGGCTAGAGGTTGAAGAAGTTAATTTGGGTGAAAATGGCGGATCCAAGGGTTAAATCGTGATTTTTGACCTAGCGCCGTTCGGCGTAGGTGATAGTGCCATTCAACGCTATTTCTGCTGAAATAGCCCAAATCTCTGGAATTGGGCGCTGTTCGGCGCTGGCGGCAGCACCGTTCGGCACCAGTTCATTTTCTTTGTTTTCAAATTTCTTTTGCAATTTTAATCATTCTAAGCCCGTTCTGACTTCTAATTCAATTAAGTGTCAAATAACGTATTAAAGCCATGAAAAACATCAATTTTCTCACAAATAACACAAAACATCACATTTATATATAAAATCCATGTTACAAACATAAACAAGTGACACTATACTCCATACATTTATCAAGCTATAAATCGTTAATTTTCAGCGTCACTCACAACCACAACACTCAAACGCTGACACAGAACATGAAATGAAATTCAAGCATACCAATTAAGCAAATCAAACTAAGTTCAAACACATAAACACATAACACATAATCACATAATCATATAATCATATAATCATATAATCGAGTCTTTACTCATCCTCAGAACTCTCGTCATCATGAATATCTCTAATTGATTGAACGTGCACAAACATATTGTTGAATGGACGATACGAGAATTCTTCAGTTGAATTTTCTTCAATCCATCCTTTACTTCTCATCAATCGTATCGGACTTTCTTCAATATGTTTAGTATGATCAAACTGTTTCTTAAATCTCCAATCTAGATGATCAAACATATTAGAAATATTATGAATAACACTTAGCTATTGTTGTACCTGAGTCTCCAATTTCTTAATCTTCTTCAGGATTATTTGCAAACTCTCATGAAAGTAAGGAGGAATAGGCCTTGAACTTTGTAATGGCTGATCTTCAAGAATGCTCATATCATTGACATCTCCAATGGCCTGGTTACTGTATATATCAGTGGGGTCTAGAGGCTTCCATGGGAGCAATATCTTTTCCTAACTTTCATATGGTTCCTATGCTTGGCTGCAGAGAAGAAATATGGTGGAAGGATGTCCAAGCCCATACTTTGATCCATGAACGATCAAGCCCAAGACAGATGTCACAATTATAGAACCAATATCAATCGACATTCCCATTTGAATAGAGTAATTTAAAATAGCACACTCCTTGGTCACTTTACTGATTTTCATAGTTGGGAGTAACTTCGCACATATAAAATAATGCAAGTGTTTCGACATAGGATTAAGTAGTGTGGTCAAAAAACTCACATACCTGTTGTCTCTTATCTCCTAATTATTAGATTCATCCGTCAAATATCTATATATATCTTGAATGTTGTCTCGAGTCGGGACAAAATTTTGATAGTGGCAGATCGACACATTCTCAATCATATATAAATCATTAATCTTTACAGGAGTAAGTTTGACAAACCTGCCTAGCACGTAGACTGATCCTTGATTGGTTCCATGAATATTTGCATAAAATTCCTTTACAACTGGAACAACTACGGCAGCAATAGTATAACACAGAACTTCCCAACGTTGCTGAACAATAATTTCTTCAATTCGAGTGGTGGGAGAATTCCTACCTCGATTCTCGAAGCCCCGCTCCTTATTCAGCCTCTTCTTGGAAATATTTTTGTTGAACAGACGTTGAGCTTCGAAACTGAAGAACTTCCTGCAGTTAAAAACTTGAAATCTTGAAGTTTCGATCGACTCGGAATCCGTTGGAATGAAATTTGGGAACTTCCTTTTCGTTTCTCTGGGATTTGGGAAGTTTTGGGCCGGTTTTTGGGAGTTTGAAACGGTGATTGCCGCCAAAAACTGCCAAAAATCAAATTTAAAGACGAAGAACCATTCTGCGTACTAGCACGGTTCAGCGCTTGATACAACGCCATTCGACGCTAGTTTAAACTCTCCGTATCTAATTCAGAACCGCGCGCTGTTCGGCGCTCGATACTGCATCGTTTGGCGCCAGTTCAAAATTCTGGCTAACTTCCATTTCGTCAAAAAATCGTTTCAAACTTCGATTCAATTCATTCTCTTAACATTATTTATGATATTTAAGAATGGGTAGGACTCAATTATGCGATGACCTAATAAAAATAACAATTAAGCAAGCAAAACACACAACATAACTGTGGGTTGCCTCCCAGAAAGCGCTTGGTTTAATGTCATTAGCCCGACATAACCTCATGTTATTCAGGTTGATCAGTCATTAAAACCTCTTTAAAATTAGGTACATTGCCTTCAAAATATGATTTTAATCTATGTCTGTTAACTTTAAATATTCTTCCAGTTTTTGGATCTTCGATATCAACAACTCCAAATTAATAGATTTTAATAACAGTAAATGGTCCTATCCATCTAGATTTCAGCTTTCCAGGAAATAATTTCAGTCTTGTATTATCTAATAAAACTTTATGTTCTGGCTCAATTTTCTTTTTAACAATCTTCCGATCATGCCAAATTTTCATTTTCTCCTTGTATATTCTTGCATTATCAGAAGATTCATTTCTTATTTCTTCTAATTCTTTCAATTGCAACAACCTCTTCTCACCAGCATTATTCAGATTAAAATTCAATTTATTTATCACCCAATATGCTTTATATTCTAATTCAACTAGTAAGTGACATGTCTTTTCAAAAATTAATCGATAAGGGGACATTCCTATAGGAGTCTTATAAGCAGTTTTGTATGCCCATAAAGTAGTATCTAACCTCACAGACCAATCAAATTTATCAGGATTTATAACTTTCTCCAAAATTCTTTTAATTTCATAATTAGATGCCTCAGCTAAACCATTGGTTTGGGGATGATAAGTTGTAGAGATTTTATGAATAATATTATATTTTTCAGCCAATCTCTTAACTAGATTATTCTTAAAATGAGATCCTCTATCAGTGATGATTACTCTAGGCATTCCGTATCTTGTAAAAATATTTTTCATTAAAAACCTTTAAACACTTCTAGCATCACACCTTGGTAAAGCTATTGCCTCAATCCATTTAGATACATAGTCCACATCAATTAATATATAAGAATTTCCAAATGAAGGAATAAATGGTCCCATAAAATCTAATCCCCAAGCATCAAATATTTCAATTTCTAATGTAAAATTTAGAGGCATTTCATTTCTTCTAGAAATATTGCCTATCCTCTGACATCGACCATAGGATTTGATAAATCTATAACATCTCTAAAAATAGTAGGCCAATAAAATCCAGATTGTAAAATCTTATGTGCAGTTTTATCAGTTCCAAAATGTCCTCCGAATTCAGAATCATGACATCTTCTAATAATTTGTTCAGTTTCTTCGATAGACACACATCTCCTAATTATAAGATCTTTACATTGTTTACATAAATAAGTATCATCCCAATAATAAGATCTAGCATCATAAATAAATTTTCTTTGTTGTTGCATTGTTAAATCCGGTGGTAAAATATTACTCACAATGTAATTCACTATATCAGCATACCACGGTACATTTCCATTGTTAATGTTATACAATTGTTCATCAGGGAAAGTTTCAATTATCTCTTTTTCAAAATCGGACAATTCACGTGGTTCAAGTCTAGATAAATGAGCAGCTATTTGGTTATCGACTCCCTTTCTATCCACTATCTCAAATCAAATTATTGCATTAGAAGTATCCATCGAATTAGTCTCAGTTTAGCATGCTTCTTTTCCATTAAATATTTTATAGCAGAATGATCAGTATGCACAATACATTTAGCTCCAATTAAGTATGATCTAAATTTTTCAAAAGCATATACAATAGCTAGTAACTCTCTTTCAGTAGTAGTGTAGTTAATTTGAGCATCATTTAGAGTTTTGCTAGTATAATGTATACTTTAAACATTTTATCATATCTTTTTCCTAACACAACTCCAATAGCATAATCGCTTGCATCGCACATTAATTCAAATGATTTCTCCTAATTAGGTGAAACTATTATAGGAGCAACGATTAATTTTTCTTTTAGTGAGTTAAAAAATTTTAAACATTCTTCATTAAAATCAAACTTCTTATCTTTTTGTAAAAGTTGTCATAGAGTCTTAGTTATTTTTGAAAAATCTTTAATATAACGCTAGTAGAATCCAACATGTTCTAAAAAGCTTCTTACCCCTCTCACTGTCGTAGGAGGTGGTAATTTTTCTACAATTTGAATTTTTGCAGGTTCTACTTCCATGCCATATTCAGATATTTTATGCCCAAGTACAATTCCTTCTGCAACCATAAATTGACACTTTCCCAGTTTAGGATTAAATTTGTTCTTTCACACACCTCTAAAACTTTTTCTAAATTACTCAAGCATGTGTTAAATGATTCTCCAAATACTGAGAAATCGTCCATAAATACTTCTATTCCATTATCTATTAAATTGCTAAATATTGATATCATATATCTTTGAAATGTTGTAGGTGCGTTACATAATCCAAAATGCATTCTCCTAAAAGCAAATGTTCCATAAGGACTAGTAAATGTTGTTTTCTCTTGATCCTTAGGAGCAATGGGTATTTGATAATAACCGGTATATCCATCCAAAAAGCAATAGAATTTGTGTCAAGCAAGTTTGTCTAGCATTTGATCTAGGAAAGGTAACAGGAAGTGATCTTTTCTGGTGGCGACATTTAATTTTCTATAATCAATACATATTCGCCAATCGGTGACTTGTCTTGTTGGTATAATTTCTTCTTTCTCATTTATTTCAGCAGTCACTCCTCCTTTCTTAGGAACACAATTAATTGGGCTTACCCAAACATTATCCGAAATAGGATTTATAATTCCAACATCTAACCATTTTAAAATTTCTTTCTTTACTACTTCTTTTATCATTGGATTCAGTCTCCTTTGTGGATCAATTCTAGGTTTATGTTCATCATTTATCAAAAATTCTGTGCATACAAATCGAAGGACTAATTCCTTTAATATCAGCTAGAGTCCAACCAAAAGCTGTTTTATACTTTTTTAATGTATCTAATAATTGTTGCTCTTGCAGCTCATTTAAATCTGAAGATACAATAACAGGTAATGTTGATAGTTTCCCTAAAAATACATACTTCAAATGTTTTGGTAGAGTTTTCAATTCAAGTTCAGGGGGTTTCTCTATAGATGGAATTAAAGTTCTATTTTCAGTTTCTGTTTAATCAATCAATTCAAATTTTTCCTTAACATATTCCAATTCTTTATTATCAATTTCATCAGAATCTTCTTCTATATCATCATATTTGTCATTTTTCACGTCTTCATGTTCTATTTTCTCTTCAAAATTTTCCATGAAATATTCCTCTCTCAAATAATCACATATTTCCATTATAAAGCATTTATTATCTTTTTTTATGGAGGGATATCTCATTGACTTTGAAATGTTAAATGTTACCTCTTGATCATTTACTTTCATAGTTAATTATCCTTTTTGAACATCAATCATGGCTTTTCCTGTAGATAGGAATGGTCTTCCTAAAATAATAGGTATGTCTTTATCTTCTTCCATATCTAAGATAATAAAGTCTACAGGGAAAATAAATTTATCAACCTTGACCAAAACATCTTCTACAACTCCCTTAGGATAAGTAATAGATCAATCAGCTAACTGGAGAGTTACCGAAGTTGGTGAAATATCTCATATTCCTAATCTCTTAAAGGTTGATAGAGGCATAAGGTTTATTCTAGCTCCCAAATCATACAATGCTCGTCCATAAAATTTTTCTCCTATCGCACAAGGAATAACAAAACTACCAGGATCTTTAAGTTTTTCAGGAAGCTTTTCTGAATTATAGCACTACACTCTTCACTGAGTGCAACAATCTCATGATCTAATAGCTTCCTCTTTTTTTTAAGTATATCCTTCATAAATTTAACATAATCAGGCATCTGTTCTAACGCTTCAATGAAGGGAATGTTAATGGATAATTTTCTTAAAATTTCTAAAAATTTTGCAAATCTTTTTCCTTTATCTTGTTGTTTTAATCTTTGAGGAAACGGTGGTGGCAGTCTTTCTACAGTAATCTTCATTGGTTTTAATGGATATTCCAATTCTAGATATAAATTTTCAGTTTCTTTTTCCGTTTCTTCTTTTTCTTTTTCAAAATCAGTTTCTTTTTTGAACGCTTGTTTCTAATTCCTTTCCACTTCATAATTGAATAGCCTTGATTTGTTCTTTACCTTGATCTTTCAGATTTACTTCAACATTGCTAGGTAATGTTCTAGAAGGTCTATTACTAAGTGCAGCAGCAATATGTCCTAACTGGTTTTCTATATTTTTAATTGTAGCTCTCTGGCTTTGTAATTGATTTCCCATATTCAGAACTAATTCTTCCATAGACAACTTCTTTTCCTTAAATTGTTGATTATTATAAAAGCCCGGAGGATAAGATGGTTTATAGTTAATATTCCCCTGGTTGTTTAGGTTTCTTAATGGGTTCACTGGGTTGTTCCCCTACTGAGGATTAGCAATATTAGCATTATTATTATTATTCTAGTTTAAATTTGGGTGATTTTTCCAACCAGGATTATAATGGTTCGAATAAGGATTGTTTTGTCTATTATTTATCACATTTAATGTTTCATATGAAGATTGAGCATCTACGATTTGTCCTAATGAATTTTCTTCTAACACTGGAGGCGTTTGAGAATAATTCATCCCATATTGATCTATTTTCTTTGAAAGAGCAGGAATTTGAGCAGCTATCATAGATATAACATCAAAATCATGAATACTGGCTACTCTTTTAGGATTTACCCTCTCTGCGGGCCATTGAAAATTATTAGTAGTCATATCTTCTATTAAAGCATAATCCTCATCAAAAAGTTTTGACATTAGTGATCAGCCAGCAACAACATTTATAATTGATCTAAGAGATCCTACTAATCCATTGTAAAATGTTTGAATTATTAACCAATCTGGTAAAGCATGATGTGAGCATTTTCTAAGAAGATCGTTAAATCTTTCCCAAGATCCATATATTTATTCTCCCTCAAACTGACAAAAAGATGTTATATCATTTCTAAGCTTAGTAGTTTTTGATAGGGGAAAAAATTTTTATAAGAATTTCTGTGAAAGTTCTCCCCAAGTTCTTATAGACCCAAGTGCTAACGAATTTAACCACACCTTAGCTTTATCCCTTAATGAAAAAGGAAAAAGTCTGAGTCTGACGGCATCATTTGACACTCCATTATATTTAAAGGTAGCACATAGTTCTAAAAAACTTGAAAGATTTAAATTAGGATCTTCATTTGACATACCACTAAATTGATTATTCTTTACTGTTTGGATAATAACAGGTTTAAGCTCAAATGAATTAGCAGCTACATCAGGGTTTTGGATAGTTAAGTGAATTTCATCTAATGTAGGGTTATCATAGTCTTTTAATGGTCTCAGTTGGTTTTGATTTTCATTTCTTTGATTATTTAGATTGTTCGCCATATGATTTATATTTATGATTTCTTTCTTTTGTTTTTGAATTTTTCTAACAATACGTTTCCATTCAGAATCAAAAGGTATTAAATTTTCAGTTCCAAATTTACGCATGCACATTAACAATAAACACAATTAAGAATTAGCAAGCGCACAATTTTAACTTGTGATTTAAATATAAGTTTTTAATTACTACAAAAGTTACTTTGACTGTTACCTCCTCGAGAAACGGCGCCAAAAACTTGATGCACGTGTGACTTTAACTTTTAATTATAATAATTTATGAAGTTGACACCACTGCTTTAAGATGTTAATCCCCGACAACAGCGCCAAAAACTTGATTGGCGTTTTTATGTCCTCAAAATATGCGTGAATGTTTAATTTCAATTTTTCTCAATCTCAAATTTTAATATTAATATAGATTTTCAATATGTCACACTTATAACACAAGTATACGTATCGCTCAAGTAATACAGAGCTCTAGTGGAGTCCTGGTCATCGATCCCACGAGGAGGTGCACAAAGCTTAACAATTGAAGCACACTAAATGATATTCAAATCACAAAGTATATATGCGATGATTAATAATAACAGGGTAATTAAAATAGTTGCAGTTACTAAATTTTCGTAAAGTACGATCTAATTTTCTAACACACTTGAAAGACACAGAACAAAATTTATAACAAAGATCAATTTGCAAGAAAGAATCCTCCTCCAATTCAATTATAATGTGATGAATTATTGACATAGATCAGTGATACCATTGTCTTGTGCCAAATAGAAGCATTCCTATTCTTTACCCTCTTCCGAGAAAAATAAAGAACATTGGCTAATCCTAAGTTCAATCCCTAAATCCGTGGTTAGGCAGGGAGGATACCGCTGTCACTACGGAACTCCCTCGATCCCCTCGCCTGAGGGCTAACTCTCGCTTTAGTTTCCAAACCCTATGACCGAATTGTAGATTTTAGACTGTTACCCTAAAATCCCCAATTCTACTCCCATCAAAATATATCTCCCTATTTATTTGCACTCAATCCCCATGAACTTTGTCTGTCATTCATGGACATTGAATGTGACCTTCACTTTTGTTGAAGAATTCACCATCCTATCGAATAGTAAATTTCACAACAATTTTTAATAATTCAATTGACCAGATTAAAAGGTAAATGAAGAACGAAGTGATAAGGTCATCACAATTTTTCCACATTAAATCGGCACATCATTTCCACATTAAATCATCAACACATTACATGAAATGGAGGAAGACAAAGAAATCTACTTAAGACTCATGAGGAAAGTATGACAAAACATGGATTTTATATATAAAAACAAAGTCATACAAACAAAGAAAAGTAAATACAACTTATCTTTTGTTCTTCCCCATGCAAATCTCTCTGAATTCCTTTGACTCCTCTTCTTTCTTCACAATAACACACAATTCCTTCGCAAGAGAAGTAAGGAAGAAGAAACCTGTCACCTTTCTTCCCCTCCTACACTCCTTAGAGAGAATTCACACAAAAAGGTAGAAGAAAACACACTAACCCTAACCCTAGAACACTCTCAAGACTCTTACACACACTCTCTACCACTCTAAGAAACTTGAAAAAACTCCTAGACTCACGCACACTTCTGTTTTGGGCGTCCAAAACAGTCTAAAATAGGATAGGAACAAATTCCTCAAGAGGTTCCACAAGCACCCCTCTAAAATCCGACAAAATACGTCGAATCTGGTGAAAGTCGGTGTCGAGCGCTGTTCGGCGCTATTTTCCACCGCTATTTTCTGAAATCTCTAGAATGTGGCGCTATTCGGCGCTGGTGGCAGCGCCGTTCGTCGCCAGTTCAATTTTTGCCCTTTGCGTCATTTTGCTCCAATTCGCTTCTTTTTGCTTCCTTTTGCTCCAAAGACCTAAAATCATCATACATGCATGAAATCATAAAAAATACCCTTCTTTAAAGTGCAATATCATAAAAAATAGGTATGAAATAGGCATTGAATAAGTATCAAATTTTCAGTGGATCATGTGTGTGTGTGTGTTTTAATTGAATTAGTTGTTGGCTATTTATTTTAATGTTTACCATCATTGTCAATTTTATTTCAAAATCTGTTTAGCTATTCTACTAATTTTATTTTAAAAATTCAAACACATTATAAGGCACATATTTAATGTTTGAAAAGTGTCAAAATAACCATTTGGCTCTTTGTAAGGAACTATTCAGTCCTAAAGACTGCAAAATTGTCAAAATATTTCTCATAATCTTTAAATGGGAGAACTATTTTAACTCCTATTTAAAGAGTGGAGATTAATTTGGCACTATTTTAGACTTTAGGATTAAAATGACCCCATGTACATGGTTAATCGATCAATTTGGAATAATTCTCTATTTTGTATAAATTAAAGAAGTATTTTAAGTTATCCATATAAAAAAAAGATAGTTTGATCTTGTATTCTATCAAATGTACAAATATGTCTAAACCTATGGGGAATACAATAGTATATATTGGCATGATATTACATGTGATCCTTAATGATTTGTATATGTTCCGTATTGTTGCTGCTGACACATGATTTTGATTATTTGCACACATATTGGGATTTTGTTTTACTACATTTTTGGGTATGTATTCACATTTCACATGAAAACTTGTCTCAAAATTTATCAAGAAAATGAACAATTCGTTTTGGTGGTATTCATAGACACAATGAATAAGATGCTAGAGTTAACAATTAAGCAATTTTGGCATGAATATATCAATAAATAAAGAAGATGAAAATTTTCAAGATAAATAAATATAAGGCAGATTAATTTCATGCTAATTATTTGTGTAATATTACATATCATGAATGATATTTAATTTCAACTATTTTTCAACAGTAAATGAACGAGTCGCTAAATAATCAAAAACAAACATGCAATGACATTAATCTGGTTAAAGCATAAATTGACACACAAAAGAAATGCTGCAGGAGAGAGTCAAAACGAGAGTTATTGGGCTTCCGGAAAAATTAGAATAGGATTTTTATTTTCGGTGAGCTAACAAGTGCATTGTGATGTTAGCTTGAAGCATCTTGAGAGACTTGAGTTGGTGATGTCATTCCCTGTGAGACCAATGTTATACTAACATTTGCTATTGTTGTATATCGTGACATATCTTTCCATCATTTTGGAATTCATTTTTTTGTGTATATGAAACTGTTTATCTTGTAATTTTAAATGAGATTCAGATTGAGTTATTTGACATGGATTTTGTCATGGTGGAATTACAGCAATTCTGTCGAAGTTTCCCAAAAAACTATATAAATATTTAGTACCAAATGAACCATTTGAGAATGGAGTGGGGAGACTTCAGACAATTCCACTGCATTTGTTCTGGTGACAATGGTAGTGTTCAGTATTACACTGTTCTTTATTGTTTTCTTTGACTGAAGCATGCAAACTCTCATCCCACGACTTTTAAATTAGACATTTTTTAGGCTGATTTTGTAAGGTTTGACATCTTGTTTAGTCTAATCACTTTTGTTTATTTAAATTTTAATGATGATGCTGTTTGTTATTGCTTTCTCTGGCTCAAATTAAATTCTTAAGGAATTCTTTTATTATGTTGTTAATGCAGCTATTTGTCATGTATTTATGCTACAGCATTCACACTTTGTTTTTTATGATTTACCATACTCTTGACTGCAGAGAAACAGGAAACTCCAAACAAAATCTGGTCTAATTTAAGAACGGGACAACGAAAAACTTTTGGACAGAAAGTCATACTTATTTCTTTCCGTTCATTAAGAAAGTTGATACCTGTATATTCTACATTGGTCATTTCTTTTCTATCCTGCCATCTTGCACGAGAGGCAGTTCTGCCTACTAATATATATCAATGGGTATCGGAGGCAATGTCTGCATTTGCTGCTTTGGGAAAGTACCTCGGTCCTCCTGAATTTTGCCCGTTGAGTACCAGACTTATGTTCAGGCCTATTCGGGTTATTAGTGCATCATTGTTAGAAGCGACCTCTGCCTCTATTGCTCAGAGTATTGGCCTTAGAACCCCTTCGGTGAACTTTTATGCTATTGCTCAGCGTTATCTCAAAGCACTTTCTTTGCCTGCAGCTAAGATCCTTCCTCATGCATGCCGCCTATATGAATGGTCTCTTCCATTAGAGTTATGGTTGTCTAGTTATTATCGAGTACTTCCTACTCGGGTTTATGTGATGGCAATATTAATTGTGACCATAAGAATTTTGTATAATATTCATGGCCATGGAATATGGGAGACAAGTCTATCTGACATGAGCAACTCAACTTCATTGGACACAAACACCAGGGTGCTGCACAGGAGGATGTTGCCAGAGAGCCATCTGCTCCAAATGACTTTCCATGCGTTCAGAATTCTGAGTTTTGTACTACGGAGTTGCTCCAAATTCTTGATACTGCATATCATAGGATGGGTAACACACATGGCGAGTATTCTTCTAACAATTCCTCATCTTATCAATTACTTTTTGATACTTTTTTGAAATTCTGTCAACTCGTATGTTGTAAGAACTCAATCCATGTTATATTCTCTAAAAATAATTGAACAGTTTTCCAAAAATTGAATTAAATGATTAAAAGTCACCTAATGATTGATTGGAAGAAGCATCATAATGACATCTGCTGTTCATGGTCTAAATATAATACTAAAGCTGTCTTGTCAAACCCCATATTTAAGCAAGTTAAAATCCGTCCTTCATCACAATCAGATTATTATTAATTCATATAAGATCATGCACCTTAAAATATTATCTATTTAAGAAAGTGCCAAGTTTGAGATGGGATTTAATCTGGAAGGTTTATATTCATATCCTTAAATGAGTTGAGGAATTTGTGAATGCATCTTTGCTTGGAAGATCATTTCATATCAATATATATAATAGAGAAGCAGCCTCCTTAAATGTTAGGAATTTCTAAGTAATATGTTGATGCCCCAGCCTAAATCCAGTTGAACATCTCGTCGTGAAAGTGTTTCAAGTCTTTCACTTGATGAATGCATTCATTTTCATGACAGGAGAATTTTCCTTCCCAAGTCATTTAATAATATAAGAATTTCTACCTAAGTACCTCTATTCGTAGAATTACATAGTTCATTTTAAAAAATAAATTTTATTAAAAAAGAACCAACATAACATAAGCAATGATAATTGTGTTCGTTAAGTTCAAATGACATTAAGATGATTGATGTAATCATGGTTAAAAGGATGGCCATGATAACAGTAAACCTAGAAGTGGTGCCTTCATCAAATACCCCGAGTTGCAAAACAGTTTGCTTGAAAGAATATCAACATCATTGATGATTGTAGGCCATGAATCGTTGAATATTGGTTGATAATGTTAACGAGCTAATTGATGAATGTGATCATAAGGAATCATTTCATGCCTTGTAAGTGGCATTAATAGAATTGACACTAGGGTAACCCTTTGAATGGCATGAGACTCATATTTGAAAACATCATGTTTATATTAAAAAAAAAGGAAAATGCAACATAAACCAACCCCACATTAGCCACAATCTGCACACAAGCATGCTCGTTGTAGCTAAGAAGAAGGATCTCGTGCTTTGGGTGGGTGCGAGATGGGAACAAGTAAAGATTGGTTAGGAATATTATGTGTTTTTTTTTTAAACATGATCTTCAATATGGATTTGCATAGCTTATTTAGGATTGGATAATGGATGGCTTGTGGTGGCTAAGAATTTCAATTTTGAATGTGCTCAATGAGGATTTTATGGGGCTAATTAGGTTTGTTAGAGGGAAGTGGATGTTGATGTGGGATGTGAATGAGTTTAACAATGAATGGTGAGGGGCAATGGATCTTTAACATGGGTTTGCGTAGCTTATTTAGGATTGAATAATGGATTGCTTGTGGCGGCTAAGAACTTCAATTTTGAATGTGATCAATGATGATTTTATGGGGCTAATTAGGTTCGATGGAGAGAAGTGGATATTGATGCGAGATGTGAATGAGTTCAACAATGAGTGTTGGAGGGGCAAAGGTAATGTTTTCATGATGTAGGATCTTTTTTGTTTAGGATTTAGTTTAGTTTATAAATTTGTACAGGATTTTGGAAATATATTTTGGGTTGCATATGTAGTTAGTTATGGCTAAAAATAATTTGGAGAAGATATGAAAGAGGTGATTTTATATGACTTTTATAAGCTGGCGCTAATGTTTTAATAAACAATTTCAATTCTAGAATCCTAACTTTGCCATTGTATATCAAGCGGCTGCAAAAGCTGAGTGAGCAATTGATTTTGATGGTTTGATTTACATTGAATGATGATCCAACTTAAAGGGTGAACTCATAAAGTAAAGAGAATAAGGAGATTGAAAGATTGAATGGATCAATGACAATAATAAACAAGTAGAGAGAGAATGATTTACTTAGAAACAGTGAAAATGTAAGAAGGTTGGAATGCATTGAGAGAGAATATATAGAGGATATTATTTTTTGATATCAACTTATGATCTAGTTTCCACCAAGTTCTACTATTTAATAGTAGCCTTGAAATCATAGACATTCAAATATGAATAAACTAACGTAGTAAAGTATGTTCAAATTTCAAATGACCACCATAGCAAGAGAATCAATGAAATGACAAATAAGGTCAATCATAGAGTATAATAAATAGTATTAATATGGATACAAACTTGCTGCGTAAGTTGAAGCGATTATAAGTATGCATAAAGTAATAAACTAAATAAGACTAAGCTATTTTGGAATGACCTGATTCTTATTAGGCATGTACCTTGACTACATAAAGGGTCCCCAACAAAAGTGCAACATAATTTAAAACTATTAAAAGTAAAGATTGGTTAGGAATATTATCTGCTTTTTGCTTAAACATGATATTTAATATGGGTTTTTATAGCTTATTTAGGATTGGATAATGGATGGCTTGTGGTGGCTAAGAATTTCAATTTTGAAGTTCTTCGATGAGTATTTTATGGGGCTAATTAAGTTTGGTGGAGGAAAGTGGATATCGATGCAAGATGTGAATGAATTCAACAATGAGTGGTGGAGGGGCAATGTAATGTTTTTCATGTAGGATCTTTTTCGTTTAGGATTTAGTTTAGTTTACAAAATTTTAAAAGATTTTAGAAATATATTTAGGGTTGCATATGCAGGTATGACTAAAAATAATTGGAGAATATATGAAGGAGATGATGTTATTCTCACTCGTATAAGTTGGTGCATATGTTTTAATAAACAATTTAAATTTTAGAATCCTAAATTTGCCATTGTATATCAAGCGGCTGCAAAAGCAGAGTGTGCAATTGATTTTGATGCTTTGATTTACATTGAAATGATGATCCAACTTAAAGGGTGAACTTAAGTAAAGAGAACAAGGAGATGAAAAGATTGAATGAATCAATGATAATAACAAACGAGTAGAGAGAGAATGATTTAATTAGAAATGGTGAAATACAAGAAATGTGGATTGGACTGGGAGATAATATAGAGGATAATATTTATTTTGATATCAACTTATGTTCTAGTTTCAACTCAAGTTCTATTATTAATAGTAGCCATTAAATCATAGACATTTTAATGTGAATAACCTAACATGGTGGAACATGTTCAAAATTTCAAATGACCACTATAGCAAGAGAATCAATTAATGAAAAATAAGATCAATCATAGAGTATAATAAATAGTATTAATATCGATGCAAACTTATCGCTTAAGCCGAAGTGATGATAAGTATGCATAAAGTAATAAACTAGGGTTTGTTGGGCACAGCTGCAGACTATCCAGATTATCAGGATAAGCAGATTATCCTGATAATTTGCTAATCAGCGCTGATCCGGATAATTTGTCTGTCTGTTTGGTTTGAGCGTTTGGAAAACAGCTGAATCACATCTGTTTGTGGATAAATGACAATTACGCACTCATTCTGAATAATCGTTAAGCTCGTTTGGTTTCAGCGGTTTGAGACCAACTGATTTGCAACAGTTTGTGAAAAAATATTAATTTAGGGCTTCTCTTTATCGCTAAAATTGGAGCAGACAAATATTTGCATATTATGTTTAAAATAATATCATATTTACTTTTACATTTTGCAATAGTTTTTACATTTTTTTAACAAAAAATGATTTTGAAATATAAAATCGATCATTTTAATTGCACATATTCTATATTAAAATGGTGAAACTATTCCTTGCTTCAACGAGCTCCTATAAAATATTGGAAGATATATGTTCATACCACTTAATTTTATTGTATTTAAAAATCTAGCAATCAAGTTTCACTATAAAGGGTGTTCAAACAGTACAAAGGAGAGGAAAATAAGCAATGAGTCTGATATAATTGGAACACATTCAATATACTACTCATTCAATAAACATCCAAAATAACAGTACAAAGCAGTTTAAAGGAATAAATACATATATTCCTCGGTCAATATTAACTATCTACAGACCTATTAAAAAATAAGAAACATAACAAAATTACAACTAAAATTATGATAATATTCAGTTTAAAATGTAGCAGAGGCATGTCTGCAACAACGTTTTCTAGCTGGGTTGTTGTGGAACCTCGAGCAACACTTTGCGCCTCAGATATTGTCGAGCTTTGATTATTGTGGGAAGTGAGATAGGTCGGACTGTCTGCCCACCAGAAGAATTGACCCCTGTATGGGCCGTTTGCCCACCGTGGGCACCTATACAATCACCGGCTGTAGCTATGTGTCTGGTGCGATGTGAGCAACACAGTAGGCAGTCCGCAGAGGCAAAGCACTACCTCGGAGTCCCTCAAAAACTTTGAGCTCATTTTTCCTGTATAAAATGTAAAAGATAGATATTCTTAGTGATGAGACAAGTTGTATTGAAATAAGAAATTGGTTCGGCTGTTAAGCAGCATTTGCCGATAAGGACACTGTCCATCCAAGAAACTATTCATAGGATATAAACATGCCCTCTAATATTCATCAAGCAATAAAAATGTCTGACAAAGGATATAACAAACAAGTTAACAGCTGTTGGAGTAAGAAAATGACCCCTACAGAGATGTTCTTGCTCATCTCCCTCAAAAACAATTTCAGATTATAAATAAAACGTTTTGAACATTCCCAAACTCATTGTGTATCGTGTTTATGTAAAAAATTTATTTTGCTGGATTAATTTGTTGAATTGATGTGATGAAATGTTGTTGCATTTTTTTTGTAACCATGAGTTTTATAGTTATATTTGGATGTAGGAGACTGCATGGAGCATTACACCTTGTCCAAATAGCATCTGGGATAGTCTAAGGATGACATCCTTAAGAGGTTTTGTTGTTTGAAAATTGTGTGATTTTATGATTTTGTTGAAGGTTTTCTTTTATATTTGAATTTTTTTTTATTTTGTTATGGTTTTGATTGACTTTGATTGTTGTGATCTTGATTATTGCGTTCTATTTAATTTAAAGAAAGTTTGAGGTTCTTATGGAAATGTTTGAGTTTAAGAGTTTCAAGATCAGTGTCATTCTGAAAATTTATATATTCATCTAAACATCATCTTGATACGAGCTCAAGATTCAGTCAACATCACATTCTTTCAGTTAGAAAAGATATTAATTTAAACAAAAGAACATTAATTTATTCATAAAGTGAACATATCCATTGTCATTGGTACATTCATATGACTGAACAACAAATATCGGCAAACATATCACATGACAAATATCAACAATCACGATATCAGAACATGAATAACATCAAAATTTTAAGGCTGTAGTGGCTTGTTACTATGTAACATAATGTATCAGACATAGTTGAGAGGTCGCTTCAAGCTTTTCATCATCATGAAGGTGATAGAAACTCATTTTTCATGGACAAAAGGTATACAGTGCTTAGCTAAGTCGGTGCTGTTTTTGCTGAACACTAGTGTTGATCCTGGAAGCAAAGTAATGGAATGTAATCCAACAAACTCACCAGGGTCAGTATCTTGGGCTCTGCTAATGATCATATTGCATGAACTCAAAAGGAGATACAAAATGGATGCTCGAAGTCATGAGAATCAATATGTGGTGGGATGCAGTCATCTATGTTACAAATATCAACGATGCAGCTATCCGTTATGCTTGAAGGAGGCAAGATGTGCCAGGACACAAGTCTCCCAATCATAAATCTGAGTATCAAAGGAATCTCATCCACTTCTTCACTCCGTATAATCCCAAGTGGATTTCCTTCACTATCTTAGATATATTTGTAACAATACCCATATTATAGAGTCGCTTTTCCTTTTCCATTCATCCATCTCTCAAACTCATTGTAGGTGCGCCTCTTAAGTTCTCACCGATAGCCTTAATCTTGAAAACTATGATTTCTGGATGATCTTAATGTTCTTTTGTTATTTTATCTTTAAGAAAGCTCCAGTGAAGAGTTTTAATCCTTCCAAGATGTTGATGGACTTACCTCAAACTTGCTCGAAGCACTCGAAACTTTGAATTCTCACCTCGAACCTGCTCGAAGCACTCGAAACTTTGAATTCTCATCCTCATGCACCGAACTAATGGTTCATCAGTTTCACTCTATGAAGGTGGTTCAGGTCTCTTAGGAGAGAAGGAAGATGGTATATATGTGAATCTACCATCTTGAACTATTTGTGTTAGTTCCATGGGTACATACTCCTCAACCATGGATGCTTGTTTGGCATCTAATTCCCTTGCCATTCTATTACGTTTTCTTCACATTATTCAATTTTTATTCCTCCATCGTGTTTCGGTGAGTGTAGGTTTTACCACTATGTACTTTTTATTAGGCTCCATAAGTGTGTCACTAGGGTCATCTTCTCGTTTTCTTTTTAATGATGGACAACTTACTGTCTCCTTTATGATAAACTCAATCAAAGGCTTCTTTTGAAGAGGTAGTTCAGGCTCAATTTTTTATCATCGTAGAGCATGTTTAAATCTATAATCCTTGCACAATTTCATGATTGGATTGTCTGTCAGATGTGCATGGTCAATTTTTAGAGAAGCACTATCTTCAAAGAAAGGATGAGCTTTCCTAACAACATTCTCAGCAATCAAATAAATGAAAGAGTTAGTTGTCTTCTAAACTCTCATAATTTTAAAGGAGTTTAAGGGATTAAAAGAGTGAAAATAGGATTCAAGAAAACAAATATAGCATAAATCAAATCTCAAATCAACAACTCAAATTTTCATTATAAGATTTCAAAAATATTCTACAATGGTTTGCATGTCTCCTTACATACATCTGTTTACATATAATATTTCTTTAAAGAGTGCTCATTAATTGGGGGTATTGGATGTTCTCCCATGTAGTCTACCGGTTGGTAAGGAGCCTCCTTGATATACGTTTTCAATTGCATAAGGGCCTTCCCAAGTTGATTCAAACTTGTCACCGAATTTTTGGTGAGTTAGAATTGGTCTCTTGATAACCAGGACCAATTCTCATTTACAAAAATTTTGGGGTCTAACCAACTTGTCATGTGCTTGGATCATTTGTGACTAGTATAACTCGAGATATTTTTTTGCTATCAGGAAAACTTTGTCCAATCCTTCATGCTCTTCTTGTCGTAATTGGATGTTTTGCTTTAAAGTGTTTGTCAAACATGTTGCAATTCTTAGGGAAGGAAATTAAACCTCCAGAGGAGTACGACTTTGGACCCATATACTAACAAAAAGGGAGTAGATTGAGTTGGACTTCTTTGTGCAGTTTGATAGACCCATAGTGCTTATACTAGCTATTCATGCCACTAGCTTTTATTTTGATCCAACATCTTCTTCAAAATTTGGACATGTGCTTTATTGAAAGCTTCAGCTAATCCACTAGCTCGAGGGCAGTAGATGGTGGGATAACACTAATCAATATTGTGCCGAGTCACAAAGTTGTTGATTTGGGTACTTTTAAAAGAGAGACCATTATTATATATAATTTGATGAGGGATACCGAATCTATATGCATAATGGTTCTTAAAGAATTGGAGTATGTGGTAGGATTTGACTACTCTTAAGGGTTTGACCTCTGCCCATTTGGAGAAGTAATTCTTTGCAGCTAATATAAACCTATGTCTTTTCGATGAGGTAGGATCAAAAGGTCCTATTATGTCAGTGTCCTAACATTCAAAGGGCCAAGAGACAATTGTTAGGTATAGTAAATTAGGGGGCTGATATACGACCACGCCATGCACTTCACTCTGCTGGCAACATCTGGTAGTCTCCATGCAGTCGCTGGTCATTTTATGCCAATAATATCCCATTCTCTTGATTTTGCTTTCATTTCGGGACTTGATTGGTGAGCACCGCATAATCCTGAGTTTACAATGATAGTCTGGGCTTCTTGCTTGTTTAAGCATCGTAGCAACATATGATCGAAGAATCTTCGGTAAAGTGTATCGTTCAAGAGTGTGAAAGACAAGGCAGTTTTTATCTATTGGGCAAGAGATTTATCTCTAGGAATTTCACCTTTGTGCAGGTAATCTTTGAAGAGACTCATAAACTCAACCTTAAATAACTAATCACCATAAAAAAATGAGCTTAATCACCTAATCACCCATTAACCAAGCATAAACCTCACTAATCTTTAGCTTAATCTAACTATAACCCCCAAGTTGAGACTCTAATTTAACTAAATCACTAATCACATAATTAAAACACTAATTACCTGACTAAATTAGTAATCACACAATTAAATTACTTAATTGAACCACTTATCACATAATCAAAACATTAATTACTCAATTGATCCACTTATCATATAATTAAACCATTAATTTCTTAATTGAATCATTAATCACATAATTAAAACTTTAATTACTTAATTGAACCATAATCACCAAATTAAGACATTAATCACTTAATTCAACCTTTGAACATTTAATCAATTAATTATTTATTTAATTAACTGAATTAAATCTTTAATCAACCCATTAACGTTTTAATTAACCCATAAGCACCTTAATACTAAAAGCTTACTTAATTCATGAAATAACTAATTAATCCATTAAAATAATTCATGAACTCAAGAAACATTTAATTAATTTATAAAATAAAGAATTAATTTACCAAACATTTAATCAACCCATTAAAGTAATTAATTAATTCCTAAAATAATTAACTAAATTAAAAATAATTAATATAATCCATTAAACATATAATTAACTTATCAAACCATTAATTAATAAGAAAAACATTTAAATAAATAATTAAATAATTAATTAGCTCACAAAACAATTAATTAACTCATTAAATACCTAAGTAACTAATTACATTTAAATTTATGTAATTATAATTAATTTGATAATGGATGCCTTAATCCGGCTTAAAAGGCTTAAAGCCTTGTATCGTGAGATGGAAAGCCCGCGGTGGAAAGAGGGGAATCACCGCAGCCTCTTTTGTGATGTCTGTGGCTAGAGTATGCCTCACATGACACCAACATGAGAGACCATGTTGATTGACCTCAGGCTAGTTGGGGTTGATTTTAGAGATCAATCCTTTGGACTAAATTTATTCTAGACTTAGTCTATTCCACGTTGAAAGAAGTTTACTTTTAATCTATCAGAAGTCAAAGCATGCCCCATGTGGAACCATCATGATGTGATCATGTTGGTTGACTTCAAATCAGTCAAGGCTGATTTTGGTTGTCAATCCTTTTGGCTAGTAAACCTGAGATGCCACGAATCACACATATCCCTTCCAGTTTATCCCATCATAACCTTTTATTTGAACCTTCTTCAGGTACATTGGAATTTGGAGGATGCCCAATGAGGCACCAACATAATGTGATTAGCTTGATTGACCTTCCTACAATTATCAATCTGTCGACTTAGAAAATCAGGATCAAAGTATGTCTTACTCTCACCTAATATACTCACACCGAAAATGGTTCACCAAATTTAATTTGTTCTTTTTCAAACCATCCACAAGTTTTGCTTTGAACGATTAGAAGTTGGAGCTCACCCCAAGAGACACCATCAAGATGTGACCATTAATTCCGGGCCAGTCAATGTTTGTTTTGTGGATTAATCCTTTAATTTGATAATTTTGAGTTAAATTAAATCTCCTAACAAACTTTCTCTTAATCAAACTTATCACACACCAATGAGATATTTTTTTCCCTTCCTTCCAATTTTAGTTAGTCTACATTTGGCCCTAATGGAACTGACACCTTGGTTGAGTAAAACTAGGATATGTTTATGTCTATGTAACTGCTTCTTAGAATCAGTTGTTGCATGACTCTGTGTCAGAAGGCCATACTTGAAGTTAGAGTGGACTAACTCACTAGAGTTTACAAGGCTAGCTGATGTTAATGGATTTGTTGGCCTAATCAATTTAGTACTTTTAGACTAGTAAATCTAGGATTGGTCAATGGGCACCTTTCTAAATTGTATAGTCTATTGAACAGTTACATAATACTCTTTCCTTTCTCTTGGTTCATGGATTGTTAATCAACAAGAGGTTGGTCATACATTCTATGCCTTAATGATTAATCCTAAAGTATAACTGTTGACCTCATTTTTTTGTTGAGGTTTAATCTTTCTATAGAAAGCCTAGGGTATAGGCATAGGACTTTCTTGGTGTCTCTCTTAGAAGACTAGTAATTGAACCCTACCAAATAGAAATTCAAAATACTTCTTTGCTTCACTTGGAGTTCCATATGTTTAATGTCTAACCACTAAATGTTTAGGAGGATGAGACTAATCATAAGGAAGCTCAGGAGGAGATCCCTATAGGTGGACAAGCATTAGGACTAACCCTAGTTGGCCTGGAGCTGGCACACACGCACACACTTGCACATTACACTTTCACACACTACACACAAACCTAAACCAAACACATTCCATTTTGGTCGCCTAATATTTGGAAACTCATGTGGGTGGTCCCACCAGGCTCTTAGCCCTAGGCTTGGGCTTGGCTAGGACAAACACATGGAGAATCCAAAGGGCGGGGGGGTGTTTCCCCTGGTCCATGGCTCAAATAGCTTGGCATTCCCAATTAAATTCCAAAATTTGCCAAAATTCCCAATTTTGACCCTTTAACCCCTACAAGCCCTAAATTCCCAAAATTCCCCAAATTACTCAAATTTCTTCAAAAATCATTTCAAAATGTTCCCCACAACTCAAATTGGCCAATTAGCCCCAAATTTATCAAATTTCCCAAAATAGCCCCAAAATTACCAAAATGCCCCTCCTAGCCCAAAAATTCCAAAAATTCCCAAAAAAAATCCCAAAACCCTCAAAATATTCTGAATTTCAGTTTGAAACCACCACATTGACCCAATTTGACCAAAAGCCTCAAATTGCCCCTTTAAGCCTAAAATGCTCAAATTACCCCTAATCTCCACCAAATTGACTTCAATCTTGCCCAATTTCAATTCCAAACTTTAATTCAACATCCCTAATACCAATTTAAACCAAATCCAAGCCCAATTTGACCCACATTTGAACCCAATTTCAATCAAATTCCAAAATCCCTAATTTTGCCTAGGTGACCTAATTCCCCGAAATTGAACCAAATGTCAATCAATTTTCCCTCAATTTGAATTCTAAACTTCTCATGACATTCCCCTAAATCAAATTGAACCATCAATTGACACAAATCTGCATTTAAGCCTCACCCAAACCTAATTTAAACCAAAATTCCCAGATTTGCCCCAAATGTGCCACACCCCCAAATTACACCAAGTTGAATACCCTAGCCCTAAAATTACTACCCAATTTATATCAAGAATTCTTCATGACATCCCCATAGACCATTGGGAACCTTCAATTGAGTCATGACTCCACTTTAGCCTAACCCAAACCCAAGTTAATCCAACTTGCCCCAAATTGATCAAATACCAAAATTAAGCCAAATTGCCCCCCTAAAACCAATTCAAAAACACTCCAATCCTCTTCTAAACTCTTCATGACAATCATACAAACCATTTTGAAAAATTAATTGGACCAACCCAAGCTCAAACCCAACATAGCCCAATTTGAACCCAACATGCCCAAATTCAACCTATGACCAAATTTCACCAAAATAAACCAAATGTGACCAAACCAAGCCCACCATAGCTAGCTTTAGGACCCTAGAGACTAGCCCAAACCCAACCTAACCCAAGCTAGGTGATCCATAGACCAAAGGTTCCTCAATTAGGACCAATGGATCCTAGCCTTTCGGCCACACCCATAACCCATCAACCACCCACCATGTTGGCTAATTAAGTGAACTCAGACCTTCCTTTATCTCCCATGACTCTGCCAGCCGCCTTCTCCGTCCTTACCTGTCACTCTAAAAACATAATCAATTCTACACCCATCAAATATTATCTCCCTATATATTTGCACTTCTCCCTTCAAGGATTTACACTCTACCTTTCCAATAGAAATGTGGTACTTACAAGTTAAGAATACTTAGCCCACGGTCAGGTCTCAAAAATTCTACACAAATTTTAATGATACAAGTGGCCAATTTATAAGGTCAATGAAGATTAGGTAAAATATCATTGCAATTTTTAGATTAAGAAAAGAAAAGTTCTCAAAATAATTTTAAAACTATAACTAAATCATTACATATTCGTAGAGAGAAAGAGAAGAAGACTACTCAGAAAGCATAGGATTCACACAATAAATCATATTCATATAACTCAAAAATCCAAAGTACAAATCTTATGAACAGAGTATAAAATACTTATCTGGAATGTAATCCAAGCAATCCTCTGAAGTTTCTCTGACTCCAACTGACTTTTACAAGACTCTAACTCCAGCAAACACACTAAACTCTCACTAAAGTAAGAAAAAGTAAGGAAAAAGGCTCTTAAAAACACTCCTCACACTTGTAACACTTTGACTACAACTTAACAACCACCCCTTCCGCTGTAGAATGGTTCTATCTTTATAAAGCTTAAAAAATAACTAAGGGTTGCTTCAGACATCTCTTCAAAATTCTGCCATATTCAATGAATCTTCTATAAGGTAACTGTGGTGCCTAGGCTCCAAATCTGGTGCCTAGGTGATCCCGCGATTTTAAATATACTTATAAATATAAGAATTCGACACCACTACTAAAAGATATAAATTCTTAGCAACAACGCCAAAAACTTGTCTTGGAGCATAATTTTAATTTTAGTAACAATAAAATATTATAATCTTTTAATCGCCGAGTTACCTTTAAATGCAAGTATACGTATTGCTTAAGTAATACAGGGCTCTAGTGGAGTCCTGGTTATCGATCCCACAGGGAAATATATTAAAGCCTACAGACTAGGATTATATAAACCAAGTTAGGATTACTACTAAATTGAATTTGCCTATCTGTCACTAATACGCAATCGATAATAAAGTTCTAATATCTAAACTAGTTCTACTAACATATTACTAATACTACTAAAGTTAAGTTCAAATATATAATAGCAAGAATCTTTCTCCTTTGTTAAGATATTTAAGTGAAATGATAATTAGAATTAGTTTTATATGTGTTGTGCCAAATAGGAGCATACCTATTCTTTACCCTTTGGTCCAGGTATAAAGAACATTGAATAATCCTATGCTTGGTTACTGAATCTGTGGCTAGGCTGGGAGGACACCGGCTCTCACTTCGGAGCTCCCACATTCCCTTCGCCTGAGGGCTAACAATCTACACCTCAACACCCAAACGATAAGACCGAATTGAGGATTTTAGCCAGTCACTCTAAAATAACCAATTCTATGTGTTATTAATATTATTTCCCTATTTATTTGCACTTCTCCTTTCAAGGATTTACCCGTCTACCTTTCAAAGAGAAATATGATACATACTAGTTAAGAATCCCTAGCCCACAGTCAGATCTTAAAAAATCTTCACAGATTTTAACAATACAAATGGCCAATTCGTATAGTAAAGTAAGTTTAGGCATAGTATCATCACAACTTCTTTATAATAGGTTTGATACACTAAATCATATAATCATTTCACAAAAAACATCAAAACACGGAGAAAGACAGAACAACTACTCATAATTCATGAAGAGGATGCAATAAAACTTAGATTTCATATAAAAAAGTAAAGTTCTACAAACTAGAGTAAAAAATGCAACTTATCTCAAATTCCTCCCCAAACAAACTCCTTGAAATTCCTCTGGATTTCTTCCTTTCTTACAACACATGAAATTCTCCTTCGAAACGGCAATGCATGAGAGATCTCTCACTTCCCTTCCACTCTTCCAATCCCTCGAAGAATTCCTCATAAAATCTCTATTTGAACTCACTACTCACTAAATAACAATACTAATTGACACTTTGGACTCTCTAATAAACACGAGGAGACCTTTTTGTTTATTTTAGACTCTCTAGTAATCGCATAGGAGACCTTTTTGTTTACTTTGGACTCTCTAGTAATCGCGTAGGAGAAGCTTTTTCGGCCTAAAATGGTTCTTTTTAAAGTTGTAGAAGAGTCTCTAAGGGTTTTGCAGGCACCCCTTCAAAAATCATCCACATTCGACGTATTTCTGGAAAGAACCGTTGATCCAGCCGTCGGCAGCCTGTAGTGCGCCGTCGGCAACCTTCTAGAAATAGGGCTTTAAACAGGCCCCGCCATTGGCGGCCTCGATCTCCGTCGTCGGTGGCCTTCCTTGCAATTAATTCTGAACTCTCGGGAAATCACGCCGTCTGCGCCATCAACCTCGCCGTCGGCGCCCTAGGTCAAATTTTCATAATTTGGTCCTTTTTGCTCCAAATTCGCTCCTTTTGCTTATTTTCGCTCCTTTGTCCTTAAATCTTCATACCTGAAGAAAAACACCAAAAATACCTTTCTTTAAAGTGCAATATAATCAAAATCAGTATATAATAGGCATGAAAATCTGAACCTTTTTTCCTTGGGTCACTAGGCGTCAGGTTCTCTGTGTGAATGAACGTGACCCTTCACTTTTGAGACGCACCACTTCATTGAATAACTGATTCCCTGTGTCTATATTCATTGTATCTTGTTTATAACATGTGGGATTTTGTCCAGAGCCTTCTAGGCTGCTTCAGAAGCATCAATAACCGTCAAAATAACCGTTCAAGAAGTCTCTAGAATCCACTGCTGTGTCTGGCGCCTAAGTGCCAGAATCAGCCCTTGCCTAATTTTCTTCACTTGGCTCATTTTTGCTGCTTTCTAACCATTTTTCTTCATAAACTCATTTTATTATATCTACAATCAAAAACACAAGAAATACCTTTCACTAAAGCGTAATATACTTAAAATATTAATTAGAAACTAATATTAAAATTTAGGTAATTTTAAGGTGGATCAATTCCCTCAAACTTAAACATTGCTTGTCCTCAAGTAACCCTTTCATTACTACTAAAAAAATATAATCTATGGAGAAAAATTTTCTTTAAGACTTCTATAACTTTTTGTTTCATAAATAGGATAATAAAACTTAAGAAAACTTTTTAATAACTTAGGCTAAAACCAAAATATGTAAAACATTTAATAATCAAGTGCTAGAAATTCTCTTCTTCTATTGATCCCAAGAATAATTGTAATTTGTAATATTAAGAATACATAAATAATTTACAAGAGAAAGACTTTAATGAAAATTCTACTAGTAAGGATGCTTATACATGAAATTTAAGTTAAAAAGGTAATTAAGTCTCTTCCTATAAGATAATTCAAGTAAAGCCAATTTTGGATTAGGCATATCCTCAAGCTTCTCCTCACTTATTTTTGGTTTTTTTCTTTTTCATTTTTCTTTTTGATTTTTGCCTTTCTCTTTTTTGTTTTTGTAGAGGTTTTTTTTCATTCCTCTTTTCTTCTTTTTTTTTTTTTCATTTTCATATGTAAGAATTACTATATCTGGATACTCTGTTAATGATTTTGAACTTCACCATCCTTAACTTATATTTAAAGACTTTATACATTTTTACTTAATAAATCTGTAATTAGCAAAAATATTTTTCATAGAATTTCAATTCATTCTTTTAATGTAAACATCTAGCTTTCCTAATATTTTCAAAAGTACAATTTTCTCAATTTAGATATTTGAATAAAAAATTTGACACTTTTTCATTAAATAATTACAATATTTAGAATTATCCCTTGTTATTAAAAATATTTTATAAGTCTATTATAATATTTATAAAATCAAAAGCATATCTATCTTAAATTAACTTTTCTTCCATAGGTTATGTCATTAATTTTAGAAAAATATTGCTTATTAAGGACAAGTAAAGTCTAAATTTAAGTTCATTTCCCTCCCCCAAACTTAGTTCTTCTCATAACATTTTGAAATTTAAAATTCTAACCTAAGCATGAAGAGAAAGGAATAGTAATTAAGATATTTAAAACAAAACAATACATGTATAAACAATCTAAAAGAGTAGAAAGGTACATACCACATGAAAGTTAACACTCTCTTACAAGTTATACAAATGTGCTAAGTTAACAGAAGCATAAAATAAGATGAAATTCTAACCAGTCCACAGTGATTACAAAGTCAAACATTTAGTACAACAATACTAACAAGAAAACAACAACAACATACAGAAACATAACTAAATCAAAGCAGAAATAAAGTCTAATCATCCTCTGTCTCTTCATCATCAAAAGAAATATTTGGATCTGGCTCTCTGGGATTAACCTAAGGGGTGAATTTCGGACAGGTAGGAAATTCAATATTTGTATCACCCTTCAGAAATTTAACAAGAGCCTCATTATACTCACCATCGTATTCACTCTTCCTCTGCATATAATCAGATACTTTATTGATCTTGTTATCCATGTCTTCAACTCTACACTGCATCAGAAACAGTTCATTCTGATGCTCTAAGTACCTCTCACAAACAGTGTTCCACATATCAGGTGGAGGCTCAGGTGTAGAAGTAGAAGGTCTAGAAGCAGAAGTAGAAGGTACAGAAGAAGAAGGTGCTCCAGAAGTATAACTCTTAGACTTCCCATAAACATCAACATGAGACTTCCCAGTAGGTTTCAGTGGCTTAAGCTGCTCTTCTGAATGCGAATAAGTAACCTCGACATTCTTGCATATTGAGAATATAAGAGCCGGGAAGCCTAAACCAGAAATAACACTTCCTCTAGCAGAAGTGCTAATTACATCATAAATAATGGCTCCCACATCTATCTACTTCATTTCTTGAATGTAATAGTTCATAATAGATCTTTCTTTTGTCACCTCACTCAGGTGGTTTGACGGAAGAATGCGAGCAGAAATAAAATAATGTTAGGCTTTAGAAGTAGCATTCAGCATCGAAGAGGAGAAATTTACCCATTTATTGTTTCTGATTTTTCACGATCCTCTTCCATCAGTCAAGTAAGCCAAAATCTCATCAAGCTCTCCCTCATACAGAATAAAAGTATCATAGAAGAAGTCTGTAGTAGGAGGCAGGCCATAGTACATGTTGATCACTTCAAGAGTGAACTCAACAGCTGTCTCCCTAACATACACCTCAAAATCGGCCGTTTCAGGAAATTTTGCATAAAATTCCCTTACCACTGAAATAACAGCCACAGCAGAGAAATAACAGAACTGCTCCCACTGTCGAGCAGCAATAATATGCTCGATCGATCCACTAGGATAATAAAATCTTCGCTCCATTACGAATTTACAAACTGAAGCAAATTCATTATAACGCACTTGAGCACTTGCGCTAAAAATTTAGTTTGATCGAACTCGGTACGCTCCTTACCCCGCTTTGCTTTTGGTGCCATTTTGTAAATTTGCGAATAATTCCAAATAAATTACTAAAATCACAAAATAACTCAACAAATAAGCTTAATATACTAAATCAAGCTTAGATCCATGGATTTTCCACCTAAAAATCAAAATTTTCTTCCGAAAAATTTTCATTATTCATATGTAGAAAAATCCATGATAAAAACTCAATATAAATATACCAAAGTATAGATCTAACCTTAAGAAGTTGAAATATGGAGTTCTTATGCATCGAAACCTCTTGAATCTTGCTCAAAATGGAACTTAGCTTCAATTTTCATGACTTAGGGAGGAAGAAGATGAAGCTTAGGCGTTAAAATGGCATGGGGTCGGTTTTAAGGCTGAATTTCGGTTTAGGTGAACTGGCGCCTAGGCACCAAAATCACCAAAAAAATCTGAAAAATTCCCAAATCTTTAGATTTTGCAATTTAGGTGATTTTAACATATGTAGGCCTAAAATTATATAATAATCTTCATCAAGCTTCTCCCAAAAATTAAAAATATCAAATTCCAAAAAGGTTCCAAATTTTAAATAACATTCCATACATCAAATAGATAACAATCCAAACTTAACTTCACTTCATTTCATTCATTTCAGATCTTCAAGATAAAGCTCAAGAAAGTACAAAAAAATACAATCATAGAACTTCTCACATCTCACAACATCATTTAACCAACACATAAATCACTACAATCAACATACCAAATCACACCACTCATAATAATTACAATCAATTCCTCCACATCATTCACCTTAATTCATGGATTCACATCAGAATTTTCATTAGTTCCACAAGGTAATTCACTACGAACAAAGGAGTGGAAGAAAGGAACACAAGAAAATTCCAAGGCTGTCTTTTCATCGATCCAATTGTTCTTAGCATACATTGTTACATGATAATCTTCGAAGACTGCCAAATGATCAGATTGAAGCTTCATTTGCCAATCCATATGCTCATATTGATGGAACATTTTATGCAATCTTCCTCCAACATGAACTAGTTCTTCTTCAATCTTCTCAAGGCGATCAATTAACTTCTCTAATGTCATGGTTAGGTAGCCATTAAAGTAAGTTTGTGAATCCTTGTGCACAAACTTCTCCTTCCCCTACATTCCTAGGCTTAATCTCTCCCAAGAAGCAATATAAACTCTTTATATCTCTCAAAATCAATGGTTTTAGGTCGAATTTTGAAGGCTTGGAGTTTGGGGACGAAGATATGGTAGTTTAGAGGGAATTTAGTGGGCAAAAACTGCCATGGGGTAGTTTTTCCACGACCCACTGTGGAGCCTAGGCGCCAATTCTGGGGCTTAGGCGCCAATTCTGGCGCTTAGGTGCTAGGATCTCAGGTGTCTGGCGCTTAGGCGCCAGTTCTGGCGCCTAAGTACTAGAATCCTGGAAATCACAGGTTCTCCCTTCATCTAACTTTCATAATTTCCAAATTAAATTAAGGTCTATAAAATGTAGATGAAAAGATATTTAACTATGTGTAGTCACATATACAACACAACTGAAAACGAATCAAATCATAATATGGGTTGCCTCCCATAGAGCGCTTGGTTTAACATCATCAGCCCGACGTATCCAATTATTTTACTCCAAATGGTTTAAATATATCACATCTCTAAAAGATGGCACTTTTCCTCCAATATAGGGCTTCAATCTTTGTCCATTAACTTTAATAACTACATCAATTTTTAAATCTTCTATATCCAAAGCTCCATAAGGATATATTTTCACCACAACATAAGGTCCTAACCATTTGGATTTTAACTTTCCTAGAAACAATTTTAATCTAGAATTGTATAGTAAAACTTCTTGTCCAGGTTCAAAATTCTTTCTTAAAATTCTTTTATCGTGCATGATATTCATTTTCTCTTTATAGAATCATTTCTAATTTCTTTAAGTTCATTCATTTACAAAAATCACTTATCTCCAGCATCACGTAGATTATAATTAAACTCTTTAATTGCCCATTAAGCTTTATATTCCAGATAACAAGTAAATGACAAGGTTTTCCATAAATGAGTCTATATGGTGACATTCCGATAGGAATTTTATAAGCAGTCCTATAAGCCCATAAAACATCATCGAGTCTATCAACCCAATTAGTTTACTTCAGTTTAACTGTCTTTTTTAAAATTCTTATAATTTTTTGATTTGATACTTCATCTAATCCACTAGTTTGGGGATGATAAGCTGTTGAAATTTTATGTTTAATTCCATATTTACTCAATAGTCTCTGTATTAGAAAATTTTTGAAGTGACTTCCCCCATCAGTGATGATTATTCGTGGCATTCCGAATCTAGTGAAAATATTTTTGAATAAAAATTTTTCAACACTTTTAGCATCACAAAGAGGTAAAGCGATTGCTTCAATCCACTTTGAAACATAATTAACAACTAATAAAATATAAATTTTTCCGGAAGAATGTACAAATGGACCTATGAAATCTAAACCCCAAACATAAAAAATTTCCACTTCCAAAGTAAAATTTAAGGGCATTTTATTTCTTCTAGAAATATTGCCTATACGTTGACATCGATCACAGGGTTTAACAAAATTGTTAACATCCCTGAATGAAGTAGGCCAATAAAATTTGGATTGTAAAATTTTAAAAGCAGTTTTACCTATTCCAAAATGTCCACAAATTTCAGATTTGTGGCATTTTTTAATAATCTCATGAGTTTCTTCATAAGGTACACATTTGCGAATAATAGAGTCTTTACATTGTTTAAACAAATATGTGTTATCCCAAAAAAAATTTGACATCATGTAAAAACTTCTTTTTCTGATGATCTTCTAATCCATATGGCATAATGTTACTAGCTAAATAATTAACTATATCAGCATACCACAGGATTAATTCATCAGAAACAGTATACAACTGTTCATCAGAAAAACATTCATTAATCACTTACTTATCATGCATGCATTATTATTTTCAATTCTTGATAGATGATCAGCTATTTGATTATAAGACCCTTTTCTATCAACAATTTGAAAGCTAAATTCTTGCAATAGAAGAATCCATCTAATTAATCTTGGTTTAGCTTCCCTTTTAATCATTATATATTTAATAGCAGAATGATCTGTATGCACTATACATTTATTCCCAAGTAAATATGACCGAAATTTGTCAAGAGCATACACTATAGCCATTAACTCTTTTTCAGTAGTAGTGTAATTAATTTGAGCTTCATTAAGAGTTTTACTGGCATAATATATAAATTTAAACATCTTATCATATCTTTGCCCTAAAGCTGCCCCTATAGCGTAATCACTTGCATCGCACATTAATTCAAATGGTTTTCCCAAATAGGAGCAATAATGGTTGGTGCTGTGATTAACTTATCTTTTAATATATTAAAGGCATTTAGGCAATTTTCATCAAATTTAAAATTTTCATCTTTTTCTAAAAGACGACATAAAAGTTTAGTAATCTTGAAAAATTCCTTAATATATTTTCTATAAAATCCAGCATGTACAAGAAAACTTCTTATACCAGTTTCAGAAGTTGGGGGTGGTAATCCAGCAATAATTTGAATTTTTGCTTGATCAATGTCCATGTCATTTTCAGAAATTTTATGACCCAATACAATTCCTTCTGTGACCATAAATTTACACTTCTCCCAATTTAGAACTAAATTTTTTCTTCACAGCGCTTTAATACCTTAACTAAATTATTTAAACAAGAATCAAAAGAAGTTCCAAATACAGATAAATCATCCATAAAAATTTCAATTCCTTTTTCAATTAAGTCACTAAAAATAGCCATCATACACCTTTGAAAAGTAGCAGGTGCATTGCATAACCCAAAATGCATCCATCGAAAAGCAAAAGTTCCATATGTACTTGTAAATATTATCTTTTCCTGGTCCTCAAGATAATAACCAGAATATCCATCCAAAAAATAAAAATATGAATGCCCAGCTAATCTATCCAACATTTGATCTAAGAATGGAAGAGGAAAATGATCTCTTCTTGTGGTAGCATTTAATTTTTTATAATCAATACAAATCCTCCAACCAGTAACTTGTCTTGTAGGTATTAATTCATTCCTTTCATTAGCTATAACAATTACTCCTTCTTTCTTTGAAACGCAGTGAATAGGACTAACCCAAGGACTATCAGAAATTAGATAAATAATTCCAGCATCTAACCATTTCAATATTTCCTTTTTTATAATATCTTTCATTACTGGGTTTAATCTCCTTTGAGGTTCAACTCTGGGTTTACTGTCATCCTTTAATAATATTTGGTGCATACAAATTGAAGGACTGATTCCCTTAATATCTGCTATTATCCAACCAAAATCTCTTTTATAATATTTTAACACTTCAAGCAATTTCAGCTCTTGTTCAGTAGTTAATTTTGAAGATATTATTACAGGTAAAGTTAATGAATTCCCTAAAAAGACATATTTTAAATGAGAAGGTAATTCTTTTAATTCAAATTCAAGAGCCTTTTCAATTGAGGATTTGAATTCATTACTTTTGGTTGTATCCAAAATTTCCCAGTTTTCATTAATATAATGTGTATTTTTAACATCATTTTCAGAATCACTTTCTTTACTTAAATTTTCAGGGTCTGAAAATTCTTCTTATTTAGAAATGATCTTACATTTTTCTTGATAATGTTGTGCTATAATATAATCAAAAATATCCATTCTATAACACTTTTCCTTGCTAGGATATTTCATTGATTTAAGAACATTAAATGTTACTTCTTGATCATTAAATCTCATGGTTAACTCCCCTTTTTGTAAATCAACCATTAAACGTCCTGTAGCAAGAAAAGGTCTTCCTAAAATAATAGGAATCTCTAAATCTTCTTCCATATCCAGAATTATAAAATCTACAGGAAAAATGAATTTATCCACCTTTACCAATATATCTTCTATCACACCTTTAGGGTGAGTAATATATCGATCTGCTAGTTGCAAGGTTACAGTCGTAGGAGATATTTCTCCTAAATCTAACCTCTTAAAAATGGATAAGGGCATGAGATTAATGCTCGCTCCTAAATCGCATAAGGCTTTTCCATGAAACTGATCTCCTATAGCACAAGGTATAGTAAAACTTCCTGGATCTGTAAGCTTTTACTGAAGCTTTTTCTAAATAATTGCATTACATTCTTCACTTAGTGCAACAGTTTCATAAGCATCAAATTTGCTTTTCTTATTAAGAATATCTTTCATAAATTGAGCATATTTAGGCATTTGTTCCAAAGCTTCAGCAAATGGGATATTAATGGTAAGCTTTTTATATACCACAAAAAATTTCAAAAATTGTTGATCCAATTTTTGTTGTTTAAGTCATTGTGGAAATGAGGGTGGATATTTTTCAAATTCATCTTGAGATAGAAATTGTTTTTTCTTTTTCATGAATTATTTCCTTAGGCTTCTCAACTTCTACCACCTCAGTCTCTTTTTGGATTTTATTTTCTTTTCCATCCCTTAGTTCTTTTCCACTTCTAAGTAATAGAGCTTTAATTTGTTCAGATTCATTTCCATTTTCTCTTGGATTTAATTCAACAGTGCTAGGAAGTGTTCCTTGAGGTCTATTGTTTATTGCATTTGCAATTTGCCCCATTTGATTCTCGACATTTCTTATCGCAACATTTTGACTTTCCATTTGTAAAATTAATTCTTCTATAGACAATTTCTTTTCTTTAAATTGATGATTATTAAAACCAGGAGGATAAGAAGGTCAATAGTTAGAATTAGCTTGATTATTCCAATTTCCTATTGGGTTAGGTTGATTATTACCCCCTTGTAAATTTGCAATTCCAATTAAAATTAGAGTGATTTTTCCAACCTGGATTATAATAATTAGAATATGGGTTATTAGTTTTGCTAGCGATAGCTTGCAATGTTTCAACAGTTTGAGAATCATCAGTATTTCCTGAATTTTCATTACTTAAATGTGATAATTGAGACAAATTATCTAATTTCTTAGATATAGCAGCCACTTGAGAAACTAAAATAGAAAAGACTTCCTCTTCTTAAATACTAGCCACTCTTTTAAGATTTACGCTATTAGAAGGCCATTGAAAATAATTAGTTGTCATTTCTTCTTTTAAAGCATAAGCTTCATCAAATGACTTAGCCATTTAAGAACCACCAGCAGTAGCATCTACTATAGATCTAAGAGAACCTATTAATCCATTATAAAATGTTTGTATAAGTAACCAGTCTGGTAAAGCATAATGTGGGCACTTTCTAAGAAGTTCTTTAAATATTTTCCATGCTTCATAAATTGTTTCCCCATCAAATTGAGTAAATGAAGTTATATCATTTCTAAGTTTTGCTATTTTAGATGGAGGAAAATACTTAGCTAGAAATTTTTGAGCCATTTCTCCCCAAGTTTTGATAGAACCTGTTGCTAACGAATTTAGCCACATCTTAGCCTTATCCCTTGAAGAAAAAGGAAAAAATCTAAGCCTAATAGCATCATCAGAAACATTATCATATTTAAAAGTAGCACAAAATTCTAAAAAACTGGCTAGGTGTAAATTAGGATCTTCAGTAGGAGATCCTCCAAACTGATTATTTTGAACCATTTGAATTATAGGTTCAAATGAATTTGCTAATACAGCCGGTATTTGAAAACTTAAATGAATTTCATCAACTGTAGGATTAGCATCTCTTAAAGGTCAATGTAAATTTTGATCTTCATTATTTTCAATATTTTGTTCCATATTATTTCGAGGTAAATTAGCCATTTTTTGCAAATTTTGAATTTGCTTTTTTTTCTAATTTTTCTTACAGTGCGTTCTAATTCATAATCGTAGGGTATTAATCCTTCAGATCCCAAACTTCGCAAAAAAATTAAGAAAATATTTTTGATTAATTTTGTATAATTTTTTTATTATTTTTAAAATTTTTAATTTTAATTTTAAATAAATATATTTTTTTATATAGAAAATATTTCTTTCTTTCCTTTCAATTTAAAATTTACTTCCCCGGCAACGGCACCAAAAACTTAACCTGACTGCAATTACATAAGTAAAATAACTTATAAAATTATGGCCAATTTTGAGCCCAAATCAGATTAAGCAGCTAATGTATGATGATTAAGAATTAAGATTTTAAAAATATAAATCACACACTAGAGGTACTACGCAAGTATACGTATCGTTTCAAGTAATATAGAGTTTTCTTTTTAAGAACTTCAGATATCGATTGCACAGAGAAGAGATATTGAAAACTAAAGAAAGAAAAAGCTTCTATAAAAATACAGAATTAAAGTTTACTTAGAAACTAATGAAAAAATATATGCAAGTAATAAAGTACAATTGCAAGTAAGTAGAGATTTTAAATGCTTTAACTCAATAAATAAAGATTCTTTCCCCATAAGAAATAATTCATGATTAGTTAACAATTAAATTTACTTGAGAACTTTAAGAATGTGGTATCGTTACAAATAGGAGCATACATAGGTCCAGTGTATAAAGAACCTTGGCTAGTTTTAAAGATTGGTTCAGGATGTATTATTAGTAGTAAGGACTAATTCTTGGCTCTCACTTCTAGATTGCCCCAGGGTGCCGCTGGTCTGGCCTACTAGTGACCCTTCACTTCTCTTTTAAACCAAATTGATAGAATTTAGCCTGTCAATCTAAAAACATAATCAATTCTACGCACATCAAAGATTATCTCCCTATCTATTTGCACTTCTCCCTTCAAGGATTTACACTCTTCCTTTCCAAGAGAAATGTGAAACTTACAAGTTAAGAATTCTTAGCCCACGGTCAGGTCTTAACAATTCTCCACAAATTTTAATGATACAAGTGTCTAATTTATAAGGTTAATGAAGATCAGATAAAATATCATCACAATTTTTAGAGTAAGAAAAGAAAAGTTCTCAAAATAATTTTAAAACTATAACTAAATCATTTCATATTCGTAGGGAGAAAGAGAAGAAGACTACTCAGAAAGCATAGGATTTACACAACAAATCATATTCATATAACTCAAATCAAAAGTACAAATCTTAAGAACAGAGTAAAAAATACTTATCTAAAATGTAATCCAAGCAATCCTCTGAAGTTTCTTTGACTCCAACTGGCTTTTACAAGAACCTAGCTCCAGTAAACACACTAAACTCTCACTAAAGTAAGAAAAGTAAGGAGAAAGACTCTTAAAAACACTCTTCACACTTGTAACACTTTGACTACAACTTAACAACCACCCCTTCCGTTGTAGAATGGTTCTATATTTATATAGCTTCAAAAATGACCAAGGGTTGCTTCAGACATCTCTTCAAAATTTAACCATATTCAATGAATCTTCTAGAAGGTAACTGTGGTGCTTAGATGCCAGATCTGGCTCCTAGGCGCCAGGTTCTCTGCATGAATGGACGCGACCCTTCTCTTTTGAGACGCACCTCTTTGTTGAATAACTGATTTCCTGTGTCTATATTCATTGTAACTTGTTTATAGCTGTCGGCATATTTTTAGGTTATGTGTTTTATTTTGAAAAGGGGGGTCGCCTACAGAAATTGTCGACGAATTTTAGATTTAATTTAAATAAATAATTTGAAAAGTAGTATTTGATTTTGAAAATAATTTTTAAATTTGAAAATTTTAAGATATGAAATCAAACCGATCTCACATCCCAAATAGTTTATATAAATGAGCACCACACCACAAGCCGCATATCTATCCCGGAGAATAGACACACTTGCTTGATGATGGGGCTCGGTTAAATAAACTAGAAGATTTGTGACGTCCGTTTGGTCCGCGAACCAATTTTATAAGCCGACAAGTTCCACTGCTTAATATGAAAACATTAAACGGGGTTTATATTACTCGGGTTCTTAAAATTCCACTATAAGGGCGAGCCCACATAGTTAATTACATCTTAAGTGACGGGAATCACCTAAGAAAACTCTCGATAATAATCAATAGTTCGCTCTCGAGAATTTCAAAGTTTAAGTTTTCGAGGATTGAATATTGGAATTTCAATAGGGAATGGATCAAATTTTGAACATTATATTTTGGGAATCCGAAGGAAGAAAGGTAGGAGAAATCACAGATTCGAAGCGAACTTCGGTAATTTCCCGACTATCCTATTGTTTGGCTTGAATTTAGGAAGGCCCTAATGTTTATTTAATGTTTTGATCCCGCTAATTTTAATTAGTTAGGACTTTATATTTGTATGATAAAATCATACGAAACGACCTTGAAGATGTGAGGGTTTATGTCGTACCAAACGACTACCTCGGAGTCCTAAGACCGGTTAGGGCTTAATTTTCATGACATGATCATGTGAATGCCTAACGAAGAGTTGAGGATTTATGTTGCACTAGGCGAAACTACCTCGAAGTCCTATGGCTTGGTTATTTAATTCTAAGGAAGTTTCTTTGAAGTAGACTCGGGTTTCTTCGATGACGATGGCCGTGCTGCCCACCATGCTCCGAGCTCCTTGTTGTTGCGGAGGTTTAGTTGTAGAAGGTGATAAATCAAGAGATGAGGGAAGTGTTTGGTTTTAGAGAAAGTCTTAATTTCCATGTGTCTTTAATGTTTTAATTAAAACGGATCTTAAAGTTGATTAAACGGAACCGATTAAGATCCCGCGGTTCCGTCATCCCGGCACCGTTATTTTCATCGAATTCACTTAGTCCGGATGAATTTGCTAAACTCGACTAAATGAGTTCCGCACTTTCATTTAGGCACGGTGAAATCCCGTTAGCAACACGTGGGTTACATCATCCGAGGTATTCCCGATCATTCGATGAGACGTTTTAATTTAGTTGTAGTTGTAGTTCGTTGTTTTGTTTGTGATTAAATTTTGAGTTATTTTATATTTTGAATGTTGTGGCGGTGAATTTTATCTTGTAGTGTCTTTTAATTTAGTTATGGGTTTCGAGTTTTGGTTTACTGTCCTAAAGGTGTAGGTTTTCATGCAACTGTTATTTATCATGCAAGAAAGGTAAAGTGCGACACGAGTAAATGAATTGCGGTAAGATAAATTGCAATAAAATAAAGGCGTACCGGAGGGTCTTCCGAGTCATACCAAGCTGCACTTAAAATACAATTTAGAGCATTTAAGCATTTATAGCAATTTCTAGGTAAAGCTAAAGGAAGGGTTATGGTTTTCTACCAAAATCCTAATCCTATAGCTAGTCATTCCTATGACGTCTAGGTCTTAATTTTGGTTTTAAGGATGATTTTCTTCACCAAAGAACAATTAAGCTCAATTTGTTCTTAAGGACATTCCATCATATTGAGGAAGTGTTTAAGACGAATCTTAAACATCTTTTCAATATTTCGGGAATTGTCCTAAGTCCAAATGAATTCATTGTGCAAGTGAATTAATCATCCAGGGTGTTTGAGTTAAGTTTTATTTTTTGCTCGAGTGAATTAGGATGTTTGAATATCCTTATGAGTGAAGTGTCATTTCACTTGATACTCCATTTAGGAGTTATAATAGTAAAAGCTCCTAAGGGCAAAATGATATTTAATGATTTGTGATTCAAATTTAAGTTCAAATTAATGATTTAAGTTTGGAATAGTGTTCAAGTTATTTTAGATTTATTTTTGAATTCTTCATGTCTTAGGTGATGTCATTTAATTCAATTTAATTTGATTTAATTTAATTTAATTTAATTTAGTTTAGTTTTAATTTTAATTTAATTCTGATTTAATCCAATTTAGTTTAACTTGATGTGAATTAATTTAATTTAATTTAACTTGATTTAATTTAATTTGATTTAATTTAATTTAATTTAATTTAATTTGATTTAATTTAATTTAATTTAATTTGTTTTAATTTAATTTAATTTAATTATTTAATTTAATTTAATTTATTTATTCAATTTAATTTAATTTAGTTTTATTATTTTTTAATTTTAATTTTAATTTAATTTAATTTTTAATTTAATTTTATTTTTAATTTTAATTTTAATTGAAAATTTAAAAAGAGTTTAATAATTTAACTTTAATTCAATTTAAATGATTGAGTCTTTTAACATTTTAAAACTTAAATTTGAATTATCATTTTAATTAAGAATTAAATATTATTGAGATGATTAATTTAGGGATCTTTAGATTAAAGAATAAATCTCTTCCTAATAATATCCCTATTTTAATAATTCCAATTTTTATTATTCTTCCAAATTTAATCAATTATTTAATTAAGGTTTATTTCAATTATTTTAAATTGTTTAGTAGGTTTCTACCCTTTAATTATTTAAATTTCAATCATCCGCATTTGTTGACCTCATTTTTGATGAGGTCTTCTCTTCTTCTCTTTAGTACTTAGGATCTAGCCTTAGGCTTTCCCTTTGACTATCTTAGAGGACTAGAATTGGGATCCACCATCTAGAATTTCAAACCACTTCTTAACTCCTCGCAAACTCCACAAACTTGACCGTAGACCCCTAATCACCTAGAGGGTTGAAATCAAATGTGGAAGTTTAAAGGATGAGTTCCTATAGGACTCTTTGGCCTTAGGGCCCTTACTAGGTGGCACGGTGCAGTGAAGGGGCTGACTTACACACACACTACACTCATACACTACACTTTCATACACCTCCTAAAACCACACCCATACCTAACTTGACCTCCTGACTCATGTAGGTGATTCACATGGATGGTCCTTAACCCCTAGCCCTTGGCTAAGAGGGTTAGGAACAACATAGTGAATGCCTCAAATGAGTCCATTCATGGCTCATATGGGCTTGATGTGGCTTCATGGCTCAACCAAAATGATTTCATTCCACTTACATTCACCCAATCTTCAATTTTCCAAATTTTCAATTTTTGTCCCCCGGGACCCTACACCCGCCTAACCTACCAAATGCCCTTGAAACTACCCAAAATTTCCAAAATCACCTAAATTACCCAAAATTCCCCAAACATTTCCACATTACTCAAATTGATCATCCATACCCAAAAATACCAAAAATTCCAAAAATACCTCCCAATACCCTCCAAATACCCAAAATACCCCTCTTGACCCAAAAATCCAAAAATTCAGAAAATTCCCAGAAAATTCCAGAAAATCCCAAATATTCCCAATTTTATTTTGTTCAACTACATCATGGGCCAATTTTGTCAATTTACCCTACTTTTGTCAAAACCCCCAATTTGACCCATTTTAACCCTAAGTGAACCCAATGTCAAACCAAACCTACCCAATTGACCCAAATTCTGGTCCAATTCAATTCTAAACTTCAATTCAACATTCTCAACACCAATTTAGACCAAATCCAAGTCCAATTTGATTGACATTTGGATCCAATTTCACTTTTGACCTTAAAGCCCAATTTGGACCCATGACCCAAACCTAACCCAAACTCACCCAATTCAACTCCAATTAACCCCAAATCTTTTCTAAATCTTCCTTAACATTCCCACAAGCAAAACACTAACATGATTTGCTCAAAATTTAGACCCAAACCCCACTCAAATTCAACCCAAAGCTAAAAGGCCCAATTTTGACCTAAACCCAAACTTAACTCAAATGAGCCCAAATCCCAAAATCAAAACCTAACCAAAGCCAAAACCTCTTTGAAACACTCCCATAAACATTTCCCAACATTAATTTTACATCAATTTCAACCCTAGCCCAACATTGGCCCAAGTTAGCCCAATTTGACCTATATTGGCCCATTCACCAAAGGAGCCCAAATTCAACTCAATTCAAACCCAAATCACTCCCAATTTGCTCCAAGTCACTCATGACACATCTATGAGCTAAACCCAACAATTATTTGGCCCAAGCCTTTACCAAAATTTCATCCCAAAATCCATTTTAAAATTCAAAAGCCCACTTTCCTAAACCATTTTAAAAGCCCATATAAAACCATTTCAAAGAGCCCAAAATCTACCCTAAAGCCCACATGACATTTCCATTTTCCATCCACTTAATCAAAGCCATTCCCTAAGTTCTAATCACATCATCAAATAATTCCAAATCAAGCCTCATGCCAAATCACCCCTAAAATACCAAAATTTTTCTTAAATCCATTTCCATTTAAATTCACCTCAACTTTTCCCAAGCCAAAGACAAGCCATGCAAGCCACGACAAGCCACATGGAGCTGGAAGGTTTGACATGTGATCAAGCCATTAATGGCAAAAGGAGGGCCCCTTTCCTAATCCTTCTTAAACCCTTTTTTACCCAAGCATGTCACACACTAAACCACGTTAGCCACCTCACCATGGACGCGAGACTTCACCACTCCACACACCTAATCTGTGTTGGACTCTTTTCAGCCCAAAAACTGCACCTCGGGTGGTGCACCTAGCCCAAAAGGATGGGTCGCACCTAAACCTAGCCAAAATTGCCTCTCCCCCATTCCATCCCAAGCCACCTTTACACATGGCAAGTTCACTGATCGCACTAAACCCCGCCCCCGACCCACTCGGACTCGAGGTGACCCATGCCTCGCCGCCGCCCGCCCGGGCCGCCGGAAAACTCCATGGCCGAGAGCTCACATGTGAGCCCAAGCTCGGGAATTCTCACCGCTCGAGCCGCCCCATCCCCCACGTCATCAGAATGCTCTTCCCTCGACCTGCCACTCGATCCCAACCATTAAACTCCCCCGGAGAGCCTACCCATGCCTATTTAAACCCCTCACCCCTCTCACGAAGGAGGTGCCGAACCAAACCTTAAGCAAACTCGCCAAAATCATTCCGCCCTCCACACATGGGGAAGACTTGATCCCCACTCGAATTCCAAATTTACCCCTCTCCACTCGAGCTCAATTCGAGCTCAAAATTTAGCCCAAAAACCAGACACTTCTTCACAAGGAGCCAATCCCAAATTGATTGGTCCTACACCTTCACCGGACCAAGAGGAGAAGTTTCACCGAAAGCCCCATCTCCGTGCCACCCGCCTGCTCCACCAAGCGGGACGCTCGTGGTCACTTTCATACGACAATTCACCAAAGCAAGGGAATTCATCCGGAGCTTACTGACCCAATCGAAGGTGACACAACTCTCGCATCGAAGCTTCACTTTCCGAGCAAAGGTATGAACTCCCTCTTCGCCCGAGCTTCACTAATTCTCCATTTTGATCGTTTCGATTTACAAGATGTTCACCGCATGGATGTGTCTGCTCTTCAAGACAAATCCATAGAGCATAAGAACACGAAAATCCGCGAGAATCGAGAGAGTTCTGGGTTAGAGTGTGGACGGTCACGGATCGCACCCGCCGTACGATGACCAGGAATCGCTCTGACCGCGCGTGTATCGGGATGGACTCGCCGGGATTGCGTTCGACCTGCGATGGTACGTGAACTGGCGGTGGCCCTGACAAATTGAAATGATGGCGGCGCCGAACCAGGGAGCGACGCGTGTCGATTCGGAGCCGCCGTGTCGTAGCCGCCGCGTGGATAAGTAGATAAATAGGGAGACGCTCGATTTATTTAAATACCGTAACTTCAAAAAATCCATATCTTTGTGTAGAAAAATCACAAAAATAAAATAAAATACCCTCTTGCTCGTTGAACAGAGAGAATAATGGAAAAAGAAATTAATTAATTTTGTCCAGCTTCTTTATTTTTAATTAATTATTTACTCCCCGCATCATGCTTTAATTCTCCATGCATTAATACAATTCACCATGGCATGAGACCATGGGGAAAGTGAAGCCTCTGAACTTGGGAACATTCCCTGAATTTTCCAAAGCTGAGGCCATCTCTGTGAAAAGTTATTGATTTTTCAATGTATGTTGCTGTTTCGAGTATTTTATTTCCAAAAATTAGCATGTCAGAAATAAATTCTAGGAAAATTTGCTCATGTTCCTTATGACAGAGAACCCTAGGAAAATAGGACTTGTTAATTAACTCAGATTAACCCTAATTGGCCTAAATACCCAAAATTGAAATTTAATTAATTAGAGTTAAACATAGATCAAATTGACTCGAAATCAATTCTCCAATGACCTTTAGGATCGCAGGAACCCACCATAAAAGTTTGAAGTCAATTGGGTTTGGTTAACCCTATCAAATGGGTCGATTAAGCCATTTAGCCAAAATTAAACTTAAAAAATTCATAACTTTCAAAATACTTTTCAAAAATTCACCAAATCGTTTTGGAGCCTCTGATATCAGGGGAATTTAAGAAAATTAAAATTTCAATTTTTTAAAAAACTTAATTTTTTAGTATTATTTTAATATTTTAATAATTAAAAAATAATAAAAATCACAAAATAATAAAATTCACCAAAATGTCATATTTTGAAATTTAATCACTTAGGAACAAACCCCATATTTTTCTTAGGTCTATTTAATGAGATATTAAATTTCAAAGCCCAGGGTAATTTTTTTAAAATTAAAAAATGTATTTTCTAGCATTTTCACTAAAATAATTATAATAAATCAAAGAAAAACAGAAAATTGTAAAATTTGGTGCTCGAATCCTTGATATCAGAGAGAATTTTAAAAATTATAAAATTCATTTTTCAACTTATATTCTATTTTTAAATTAATTAAAACTCCAGAAATTAAAATAATTTTTAATAAATAAAATATAATTCAAAATCACAAAAATTTGTCCAAGTGGTCCTCTCGTCATTAGGAATATCCCATAATTTTCTTAAGGACAGAAACTTTCCCTTGGTAATATTATTAAATTTTCCTTTGAAATTCCTATTTTCCACCAAAAATAATTACATAAATAAATTAAATACGTAAAAATCACATTTTCTCCTCTCATGTCTTTATTGGCATATGAGTGAAGTCAGATAAAAATCTCAAGTTCATTTAAACAATTTAAATAGTTAGCGAAATTATTAAGCTTCGAAAGTAAAATGGTAATTAAAAATTTTTACCCTTGGTTAAAACCTTAGGTTTAATAAAATTAACAAGTAAAATATTTGATCTTAATCTGATTTCGATGATTGAAATTTAAATAATTAAAGGGTAAAATAAACCTACTAAACAATTTAAAATAATTGAAATAAACCCACCAAATAATTGATTAAATTTGGAAGAATAATAAACTGAATTATTAAAATAATGGATATTATTAGGAAGAGATTTATTCTTTAATCTAAAGATCCCTAAATTAATCATCTCAATAATATTTAATTTTAATAAAACGATAATTCAAATTTAAGTTTTAAAATGTTAAAAGACTCAATCATTTAAATTGAATTAAAGTTAAATTATTAAACTCTTTTAAATTTTCAATTAAAATTAAAATTAAAATAAAATTAAATTAAAAATTAAATTAAATCAAAATTAAGTTAAAATAATAAAACTAAATTAAATTAAATTGAATAAATAAATTAAATTAAATTAAATAATTAAATTAAATTAAATTAAGCAATAAATAAAATAAATTAAATTAACAAACAAATTAAATTAAAAAATGTTAAATTAAATTAAATTAAACAAATTAAATTAAATTAAATTAAATCAAATTAAATTAAATTAAATTAAATTAAATCAAATAAAATTAAATCAAGTTAAATTAAATTAAAATTAATTCACATCAAGTTAAACTAAATTGGATTAAATCAGAATTAAATTAAAATTAAAACTAAATAAATTAAATTAAATAAATTAAATCAAAGTTAAATTAAATTGAATTAAATGACATCACCTAAGACACTTAAGAATCTAAAAATGAATCTAAAATAACTCTCAACACTATTCCAAACTTAAATCATTAATTAACTTAAATTAATCACAAATCATTAAATATCATTTTGCCCTTAGAGCTTTTACTATTATAACTCCCTAAATGCAGTATCAAGTGAAATGACACTTCACCATATGATATTCAAACATCCTAATTCACCGAGCAAGAAATAAAACTTAACTCAAACACCCCTGACAGATTAATTCACTCGCACAATGTAATTCATTTCGGACTTCTAGACAATTCCCGAAATATTGAAAGATGTTTAAGATTCGTCTTAAACACTTCCTCAATACGATGGAATGTCCTTAAGAACAAATCGAGCTTAATCGTTCTTCGTGAAGAAAATCATCCTTAAAAACCAAAATCAAGACCTAGACGTCGATAGAATGACTAGCCATAGATTAGGATTTTGGTAGAAAACCATAACCCTTCCTTTAGCTTTACCTAGGAAATTGCTATAAATGCTTAAATGCTCTAAATTGTATTTCAAATGCACTGTATTTATCTGAAGACCCTCCTACAGTATCACGCCTTCTTTATTTTATTGCAATTTACTTTACCGCAATTTATTCAATCGCATCGCACTTACCTTTCTTGCATGATAAACAATTGCATGAAAACCTACACCTTTAGGACAAACCAAAACCGAAACCCATAACTAAATTAAAAGACACTACAAGATAAAATTCACCGCCACAACATTCAAATTATAAAATAACTCAAAATTTAGTCACAAACAAAACAACAACTACAACTACAACTAAAATTAAACGTCTCATTGAATGATCGACTACTCCTGATGATGTAACCCACGTGTTGCTAACGGGATTTCCCACGGTCTAAATGAAAGTGCGGAACCTCATTTAACAGTTTAGTAAATTCATCCGGACTAAGCGAATTCGATGAAAATAACTATGCGCCGATGACGGAACCGTGGGACTTAATCGGTTCGCTAATCAACTCTAAGACCTGCTTTTAATTAAAATATTAAAGACACATGGAAATTAAGACTTTCTCTAAAACCAAACACTTCCCTCATCTCTCGATTTATCACCTTCTACAACTAAACCTCTGCAACAACAAGGAGCTCTGAAAGCATGGTGGGCAAGATACATCGTCATCAAGAAACTCCGGGTCTACTTCAAGAAACTTCCTTAGAATTAAATAACCAAGCCATAGGACTTCGAGATAGTTCGCTTCTAGTGCAACATAAATCCTCAACTCTTCGTTGTGCATTCACATGATCATGTCATGAAAATTAAGCCCTAACCGGCCTTAGGACTCCGAGGTAGTCGTTTGGGACAACATAAACCCTCACATCTTCGAGGCCGTTTGTATGATTTTATCATACAAATATAAGTCCTAATTAATTAAAATCAAAAGATCAAAACATTAAATAAACATTAGACCTTCCTAAATTCAAGCCAACAACAGATAATGTGAAATAATTAAGTTCGCTTCGAATCCGTGATTTCTCCTCCCTTCTTCCTTCTGGATTCCAAAAATATAATGTTCAAAAAATTTGATCCATTCCCTAATAAATTCCAATATTCAATCCTCGAAAACTTAAACTTTGAAATTCCCGAGAGCCAGGTAACTACTTCGATTATTATCGAGAGTTTTCTTAGTGATTCTCGTCACTTAAGATGTAATTAACTATAGGGGCTTGCCCTTATAGGGAACTTTAAGAACCTGTGTAATATAAACCCCGCTAATTCATTTATATTAGTTGTAGGAACTCATTTGCTTATAAAATTGGTTCGGCAGACTAAACGCACGTCACAAATCCCAGTTTATTTAACCGAGCCCCATTATCAAGCAAAAGGTGTCTATTCTCCGGGATAGATATACGGTTTCGGTGTGGTGCTCATTTATATAAACTAATTGGGATGAGATCGCCTTGATTTCATCTTAAAATTTTCAAATTTAAAAATTATTTTCAAAATCAAATACTACTTTTCAAATTATTTATTTAAATTAAATCTAAAATTCGCCGACAATTTCGTAGGGGACCCCCTTTTCAAAATAAAACACATAACCTAAAAATATGCCGAAAATTTCCGCATCCGCCTGGGATTAGTTCCTCTCTCCATTTTCGTCAAATAAGCTTCGCTTTCAAAAATTCCGTAGTGTATTCATGTCCCTAATGGATCAAACTACCCTTCTTTCCGTTGGAATACTATGTTCATTTCTACTCTGAACGAGTATAGCCAACATTCTCTCGCATTTAGGAGCCACCGTTGTACACCCCTAAACAGAGAGGTTCCGAGATCCTTTTACCTCATTTCCGAGGTGCGCGACCCCCCAATAAAAGCAATAGAGTGATCCTTCGAGTCGAGAAGTCTCGCATAAGACTTTCTTCCCTTTCCAACTCCGAATCGATTCATTACCTTCTCTACACCTTTGAACATTCTCGTTCTAAATAAACAAACCCTCTAATGAATGACTCTTTTAACAAATATACATGAACGAGAATGTGTTCTGGATTCCTTTTCGATTCCTTTCTTTTCGTCCCGATGAGAAGAAGCATAACTTGGGACTCGACAATCGAATCTACCTTTAAATGGAAGCCCCAAAACCGATTTTCTCCTTCACCAATGGACTGACTTCGCCGTTTACAAGGATGAGCCGCCCGACAATGGGATCATCCTAAGCCAGACAAGGATTCAAAAACACAAATGTCAAGATCGCCGACGTTACCTCGCACCGATGGACAAAGTGTCGAAAACCGAGAAACCCATGATTGAGTTCAACCTTAAATCAACTCAAGAATTTCCTCCTCTCGCAAAGGGTTCCACTCGAGAGGAGTACCTCTCGTCCATGGGGATGGACCGTTATCTCTACCCCCACCGGCCTGGGCCGTCTCTCGCACCTACCCCCGCCTCCCGCCAAACTCGAAGGGGAAGAAGTTCAAATTTGTAACGAACACAAAGCACGCGGGAGGGTACGTATTTCCGTGCAAGACCTTCAAATTGGGTCCACCAAGGGTTCCACCCCTAACACTCGACTCGCAGGAGAAACAAGAGGGCAGAAGATCGCCAAGCAGCGCCGAGCGAAGTCGCTTCCTAAGAAATTCCCCGAGTACACCATTACCCGAATACATATCATTGTCGAGTATACACCCCTTTTGGAAGGGAGTAGATTCCATCCCCTTCCGCCACAGCCGACGAGGAAAATGTCCGGCAGGATCGTCTACGTTTGCTCGACCCGCATACTATAACACACCAGAAGAAAGAGGGCTAGGGTTACACCACTTGCCCGACTAAGCGTACCCGTGATCGAGAACAGCAAAGAAGGAAAGATGCCCCGTATCGGAAATTTTAAGAAGGATAAAGACGGGTGCCACCAAGTCCCGTCTCGGCCACGTAGTAGAAACTCCGCTATCGCCGCGTAAGAGCCTAATAAGAAGATGAAGGCTAGTCCACCCGTTGTTGTTTCAAAGCCATGCATCGTGAGGATACCACCTTCCAAAGATTCACCGACAAGACCATCCTATCTCTAGGCCTTCTACCGCTAAGGATGGTAATGTAAGGCCCCACTACCGCCAATTAAGACCGAAACAACGACTCGTAAAAGGAAAGTCTCTTTCAGAGACGAGTCTCACAGTGCTACCGCAGTAAAGGGGACTCATGAGAAAGAAATTCGACAAGCTATCACATGACAATCGCAAGGATATACAAGAAAGACCTCTAGAAGATGCTATGGAAAAGTTAAGAACCGATATTCCTACGATCAGCAAGGGAAAGAGAAGAGAAATTCGGAGATGAAGTCGATCGTCGTAGTTCATGGATGATGAATATGCAGAATTAACATGGTTGAAACACAGCTTCGCCGCCTTCACAGTGCGCGCTCCCCGTGTACTGCGAGAAGAGAGGAGCCTAAGTAATGAGAAGGCAGCCTTCTAAGAGAAAGATGATACGATCGTCCAACGGCAAAAGGGACGAAGAGATTACCGTAGCCCTAGCCAATTTCCGCAGCTTCCAAGTTCAACCCCAAAGAGAAACACCCCGAAGTCATTCACATTGTAGACGGAGGAAAGGAGATTACATCCGTCAACGGGAGGATCAATCAAAGAAGGGATGCAACACAAAGCATGATTCCGTAAAAGGATATCAAGAGCTTCGTGAACAAAGAAAGAAGCCTTGGCACAATCAAAGAGCGAATATCCATCTCGACGGTAGACCTTACCCGAAGAATTCGACGCCGTTCAATATCCAAAAGGCTTTGTACCACCTCTCGTTCGAGACCTTTGATGGAACCTAAATCCTCATAGCATGTTGCACATTTCCGTGCCATTGGCGTAATGCCGCGGAAGTGATGCTTTACTCTTCCGACAATTTGTCAAGAAATTTCGTCGTGGATTGCTTTGGATTGGTACGCGGAATTACCAAACGGTTCGGTGAAGAAATTACAATTGGGAGAACCTCTTCATCAAGCGATTTGCCGGAGTTTCCGCACCACATCACTATGTGATTTAGGCCAAGTAGGTAGCGTGCCGAATGAAACTCCGTACCACATACTTCGATGGAGGAACCCAAGTAGAAGTGTGAGCTACGCTTACAAGAATGAAGATGCACAGATTTTACTAAAAAGCATCCATGGCCCGATAAAGGACTTCTCCTCAAGGGATTTACAATTAAGACTTCGAGAAGTGTTAAGCAAGGCCGGAAGCTTGCAAGAGGAGGCGAAGCACTAAGTTTACCGATAAAACAGACAAGGTATTCGTGAAAACTTTTGAAAAGAAGTCCTGGATCGTCATAGCTAGCCGACAAAGGCATGCAACCGATACAAATATCGTCGAACACCGTTGGAAGAACCTCAACACCAATAAAGAACCCCGACCCGCTATCACTATCTCAACAAGATGAACAGGCCCGCTCGTCCACAACGTACGTCGAGGAGCTCGAGCAGCAGAGTATCCGCCGTTCAAGAATGAGGCAAATACGAAAATGTTCCGCAAGCCTCGATGAAGACTCCATATTTCCAACCCATGCAGCCTAAAAGCACCGTAAGGAAGTCGACAAGAGAGGCGATCCCAACTTTTGCCCTTACCACCGATGCTTGGGCACAAAATAGAAGATTGTATTACCTTCAAGCTATCAGAATGGGATTTTAATTAATAATGACACCACAACCAACATTCTATTAAACAAGGTACTAAAATGAATGTGGGGAATTTGCACTTGGAGTTGACCACAAGATTGATGTGTGGATTCCCAGGCAAAAAAAAAAAAAAAAGAAACATGCGGGATAATCACTTTACTGGTAACATAAAGAGTAGAGGAAATTAGTTTGCTACAATGGTGAATTTTGTGGTAGTAGATGCTCCTATTACATATAAATGTATTTTTGACTAATCACTCTTGAACATGTTCAAGATTATCGTTTCGACATATCATATAGTAAAATTTTCTAGAGGCCAACAACTGATCACAATACAGAGAGATCTACCGTAATCAATAACTTATTATCTGAAAGCTATAATGAGCATGTATGAGGATGTCATACAATATAGCGTGCAAAAGGGGAGCAAATTGGAGATGGTAGAAGTTGTTGAGGGATTCATTGCATCTCGAGAAACTGCAAGATGAAATTTCTGAGTTAGTTCCAACTATAGCATGGGGCTGAAAGACAAACTAATCTCTATTTTAAGAGAATGTCAAGATGCATTTATTATGACTGCAAATGCAATGACAGAGTACATCTGCTATCTTGACAATGGAATGGACTCATTTATACCTAAGCTAGTGATTTCTGAAAATTTAAAAGAGTCTAGCAATTTTTCGTGTTAAATATTATATATCTTAGAGCCATCTAAAGGAAATGAACATAGTGAATGAAAAGTTTGTAATTTTTTTTCTCAAAGTTGTTATGCTAGTTTGTTGCTTAGTTGCAGCTCATAGATCAATCTTCAACCAATTATTGACTAGTTGGTTAAATTTTTATGGTTTTGGATAACATAAAGCAATGAAGATTGAGCCTTTATATATTATTCTGCACATGGAATATTTTTTACAAAGACATACGTACATAACAATCAATTTCTATGTATTTACATATCAAATAGATATACCTCAGTGTTTAGATACATGCCACCTTATAATTGCATGAAAAGGTTCATTTCTCTTTTTAAAAGTTAAGATAGTGCTATTTCAAATGTGATATGAATGACTTGGGTGGTATTTATTTTAATGTGTAAATATATAGGAATTGGGTGGTATGTATGTGTATCTCAATAAATGTTGATGGATCAATGAAATGTAAGAGCCTCTTAGGCACGTGATGCAAGAAAGAATATTTCAAGAATATTTAAATAGATCACGAGTAGGTGTGGGTTGGCTGCTAAGAAGCATTAATCAATTCTCCTTTACATGACAAGATCTCAATTCACATCAACTTAACAAGTAGTGCGGGTTTTGCCAGCTCATCTCTAGTCCTTACAATAGCATTAGTTGCACTAACGAACACAATATCATACTTCATGATGATTCAAGTTGTCATGATTATTTTCTTTGTATGGCTATTTAAGTAACTTTCTTTGAGCATAGTCACTCCCTAGCTTATAAATAGGGACTTCATTCTAAACAAAGGGGGACTCTTATTCTCTTTTTCATCTCCTTTGATCAGTTATTCATCCTCTCAATTTTCTTTTCTTTTATCAACTCTACCTAGGCCCTTGGTGGTGTGAGACCATTGAAATTTCTTGATCCAACATCTTTTAAGGAGCAAAGTGTGTAGATCATGCCAAATATTAGACATGAAGCTTTGCACAGAGAAGCAGTTCAAGCATAAAAAAAATTGTTCAGCATGAAGTGTATATGGGTGTTTGTTGTCCAAAAGGTAAAAGAGTTGAAGGAGAAAATGATTAGGATGATTCCAAAAATGTTGAAGCATGTGTCTAGAGTTACACAAAGTGTTCAGCTGTTGTCTGGATCATTTGGATCTATAGTCCATGGAGGCTATTTGCTAAAGTGGGAGCAAGAAGGGCTCTACCATCAAAACCTGCTAAGGAGGATGATGTAACTTTTATGTTAATGATAAGGATCCACTCATTCAGGTATGAGGGGAAGAAAAAGGAAAGGTTGAAAGATGAAAAAACCACTAGAAAATGTTTACCTAAGGGAGATTGCAGAGGTTGATCTCTGGAATCTTACAAAGGAATATCAGATACCGCTGACCACATAGTTACATTCGAGTCAGCGCTATGTTTCCTAAAGGTTGATGAAGCTCTAAAATGCATGTTATTCTTTATGATGTTTAAAAAATCAGTTCTTAGCTGCTTTAACAATCTACCCATGGGAGTGATCATTTCTTATGGATAGTTCAAGTGCATTTTTTAATTGCATATTTTGTTAGTACATAAACACTACATAAGAGTCTCATGTCTTGTTAAGAATTTGTCGGGAGCCTTGGGAGAGCTTGAGGAGCTTTGTCATTAAATTCTAGCAAAATATGTGGAAGGTGGGAGACCTAAAACACAAGTCACTCATGTTACCTTGGCTCAAGGCCCTTCATGTATGTTCTTGTCTATAACACAACAATCTTGGCAAAACTCTTAGAGTTGATGAATAACCACATATCCACTAAATAAATAATTAATTGTCAAGTTCAATTGGAATAGAAAAATCAAGAGTGCAATGACTAGATCAGGAGGCATCATCCAAAAAATTCAGATGGAGTGGGGAGATCATTTCAAAAAGAGGAATTTTTAGACAACTTTTGTAGTGTGAACATGTTATCCGAAGGAGAAGTATAACTCGTTTGAAAGGACACCATTGGATAAAAGATAGGAGAGAATGCCATAAGCTCCTAGCTATATAATTGTAAGAACCCCACTAAGAGTTTCAAGGGACATGGTCGTAAGGCCATTCAAAACAAGGAGTTCATTAAGAAACTTACATCAATTAGGGAAAAGATCACTTTTGTGACCCAAACAAGCTATCAAGACCATGGTCGTGACACTGAGGAGTGTCCACACCTTACAAATTTAATTGAGGAGTTTATTAAAGCTTGAAAGCCAAAGGAGTTCATTGTGTAGGACACAAACACTAGATGATAGGGGAAGGTACCCATAGAAAAAGCCTAGAATAAACTTGTACTAGAGAGAGTTGGTCATGTTATCGATGTAACACCATCAATATTGGGAGGATATAAGCTTGAGGCCTTTCAACAATCTAGACCCAAACAAGTTAAGGAAGGAGAGGTTGGTAGGGGATGTTTGTTTCACCACTCACCGTTGAATTTATTGAAAGACTTCTATATAGATGATCAGACACAATATTTTGAAGAGTAATATATCTCTTCAAAGGAACAAAAATATTATCTTAAAAAATGGGCTAACCACTCGGATGATGAAAGCTTCGTCAGTCCATGGAATAAGGTTTTTTTTCCCATACTTTACGGGTCTGAATATTTTAATTCTGGGGTCTCGTTCACTACAAGAGCAAGCCCTTGTAGTTAATTACATCCTGATAGCTATGAGCCCTAAAGAAAACTCTTTATTAATGTAATTAATCAAATTATCAGAGGTCATACTTTCATAATTGGAGTGATTGAAAGTAAGTGGAGGGTACAAATTAGAAGAATATGTTCAATGAGAGGGGACTTATAGTTCGATGATGATTCCATGGAAACAGCCCAAATGTAGGGATTCGACCATCTGATGGAGGGGGTCTATGCCCAAGGAGCAACGATTGAAGAATTTTGAAAAGGCTGATAGAGTATGAATGGATCAAGTAAAGTTGTAGGTTGAATCAAAGATAATTGATTTGAATGACTAAAGTAGCTAGATACACTAAGCTAAGGATAGAGTCGGGTAAAGAAGTATTTCTAAATAAGAACTAAAACCTTAAATTCCATGAGAAATTCCAAGTGTGAACTATCCTAGGCTTTGGGAAGAACATTTCTAGTCAAGATGCCCATGGATTTCCGTCATCCCGAGAACATTGTTATCCATCAACTGTGACTAGCCTCATAAGCAATAATTCTCCTTAAATACCATAGCATGGATGGTTCATAGTTTCAAATCAGTCTGTAACACCTTCGTCGGTAAGCATGTGTTACTTCATTTTATGGTATTCCCTCTAGTATCAGGGGGTTGTTTGTTGTTTTGTACGGCCTAGCCCTTAGCACTAACTAGTGCACATATTAAACTAATGTAGTCTTTTATACTCAAACTAACCTAGGGTAAGCGTATGGTCTTCAGGGTGTCTAAGCTAGCTAACCTAAGGTCCATGTAAAATCTACCTAGGTTATGTTCTTTTTATTTGTCTTAATGTGTTTGAGATGTTTGTTTGAATTTCAATATTTTAATTCATATCTTGTTTCAATTCCTAGGTTTGTCATTCATGTTGAGAAATTAGTCTTCTAAGTTTTGAGTTTGTTTTGTTTGGAGTTTGATTTTTAATATTTGTGGAGAAAACCAAGAGTTTTCATCCTTATTTTTGTTTTATATCTTTTTTTTTGTTTTTTTTTTTTTTGCTTTTGAACATGAAATGACATATAAAATGAAACATGAAGTAACAAACATAAAACACCACATAAACATAGCCTTGTATTAGACTTCAAGGTTGAGGTAAGGTATGATATGAGTCAACTGGTTTAAGTTATGGATAGGCTTGGATTGGCTTGGGTTGATTTGAGTTAAGTTTTAGTTGATTTGGGTTTACCTGGGATGCTGAGTTCACCCGAGTTGATTTAGGTTTGATTTGGATTGACCCGGTTGAGTTGGGTTTGATTTGAGTTGACCTGGGTTGGGTTGGATTTGAATTGGGTCAGACTTGGGTCAGGTTTACGGTTTTGGTTTGGTTATACCTGGGTTGGGTCAAGTCTACGTTGGGTCAGTTCTGGGTTAGGTCAGACCTAGCTTTAAGTTTAGAGTTTGGCATAGGGTTAGACCTAGGTTGGGTCAGGTCTAAGTTTGGTTTGGTATGGGTTGAGTTAGACCTAGGTGAGGCTTATGGTTTAGGTTAGGTTAGAGCTGGGTTGGTTCAAGTCTAAGTTGGGTCAAGCCTGGGTTGGGTCATATCTGGATTAGGTTTAAGGTTTGGGTTGGGTCAGATCTTGGCTAGGTTTAAAGTTTGGGTTTGAGTTAGACCTAGGTTGGTTCAGGTCTAGGTTGGGTTAGACCTGGGTTAGGTTTAGTGTTTGGATTAGGGTTAGTCTTGGGGTAGGTCAGGTCTATGTTGGGTCAGACCTGGGTTAGGCTTAAGGTTTGGGTTTGGGTTAGAGATTGTTTTTGGTTAGACTAGGATTGGTTTTGGTTAGGCTTTTGGATTAGGTTTTGGGCTAGACTAAGTGGGTTACGTTTACACTGGGTTCGGGTTATTCTGATTTGAATCCAAACCCAAGCCTAATCCAAGGAAATTGAGTTGACTAACTCAACCTAAAATTAACTTAGGAAAATTAATATAAATGCTTAAAATAGAGAATGGGAGAAGCTTATCAGAGAGGAGGTTGACCGAAAGGGATGAAGTTCGACAAAGTTCTTTTCCTCCATGCTTTCTACGGTTGAGACTGAAGAATATTGGAGAAATGAGCCACTGTTGATCTCCCAAAGTCAGTGTGTAGGAGAGTGTGAGAGACTGCCTATTTATAGGCTCGAAAGGAGGTGGCAGAGCCCTCCGTGGTTGTCAGATTAGGTTGCAGGGTGACGACTATGATGAATTAGATGGTTGGAAGAGCCACGGATCATCGCTAGCGAAATGGTGCGACAATTTATGCTCTGATCCATGGACAAAGGCAACAGATCGTTGGAGTGTTCCTAGGAGTGATCTCACTAAGTGGTAACTTCAGTTATGACTGGGTGTGCTCGTACTAAAGGCTGGCGTGAGCATGCTGAGCTGTTTTCGGGTTGTGTCATGCTCATGCTAGGCGTGACCAAGCTGAGGTACTTCTAGGCAAGGTCACGCACAGGCTTGGCATGAACACGCTAAGCAAAAAATGAGCAGGTATAGTTCCAAGCCAATGTAGCTGCACCGGACCAAGGGGTGATGTTCATGCAAGTTCTATGTGACCAAAAATGAAGTCAACAAATGAACCACCAATATGTCTGATAGATTGTTCAAAATACACCACATATATTGGCATTGACTGAAACGATCAACCAAGTTTGAAAGACAAATAATTTGATTTGAATATGTCAGAGATTTGTAGTTGGAGTTTGTGGATTATAATGTTTGGGATCTGCTTAGGATTTCGAGTTTAACTGGACACAATAGGTAAAAAATTGATGTGGATTTGCACCCACCTAAAAAAGGTAAACATGTCGACTAGATCAGAAAGGATAACACTGGATCTTATCATTCATCCTGAAAGGTAGTCAGAGAAATAGAGATAAAGTGCCTACCTAAGGAAAGAAAGTGTGGGGATTTACATCCAACCTAAGAGGTGAACGAAATGACTAGATCAGGAAGGACAATGCCAGAGCTTATTATTCATCTTGAAAACTTGTTGGAGAAGAAGATTTAATTTATTTGGTTTAATTTCATTGTGAAATTTGGTTTGAGAAGTTGTGATGTGAATTTCTGTTGTGCTTGGATACATTAGGAAAGAGAATACATGAACTTATTCTCAACCTATGAGGTGCACAGAGGCGAATTGATCATGATAGATGATATGGGGATCTAAATTGAAGGAAAGTTAGGTGCTTAGTTTAAAGTAGATAGTTTAGGGACTAGCATCTACGTTAAGCTCTAACCCAGTTTTCTTAGAGGTTAACCATTGGGCATTTGGGCTTCTAAGGGTGCTTCTGCAATGTGCAATGACTATACCAAAGAGTTACACATACTCTAGTAGACTTATAAAATCAAGACAATAACTTATTGAATCCTATGTGGGGATTCAATTCAATGAATCAAGGAGTGGTGTAAGTTGTATAATTTGTGTTAGTTATTATTTAGGTGTTCAAAGAATAAAACTAAGAAAGGTTCCTCACAAGGATTCTATTTGCTCAAGACTTAGTTTAGATTAGTTATGGCATTGATTTATCGTAACTGGAAATATAATGAGCACGATGAACCAAGTTACTCAGTATGGGGGTTGTGTCAGGGCTTAATCCTGATAATGGAGAGCTAATGCCAGCCTTTTCCTGTAGTCAAACCCTAGCTAGGCTTACGATCCTAACTCGGTAGTGTGCAATGGATATACTAAGACCCATCCTAGATTTGTAGAGCTAAGGCATCAATCCGAGTTGAGGTGGTGCTCAAAAAAATTGACGAACTTGAGAAAGGAAAGGTATATAATCAGTGTCCAATAGGCTAGACTGAGTTTAAGGGGCTTATTTCTACTCAGGATTGCTAGCCCAAAGGATTAACCTACATTAGCAGCTATAACTGTGAGTAGATTAATGAACCGGATCTCATCTTGATAGTGCCATATGAGGCGTGCCCCAACTTCTAATGGATCAAAAGCTAAAATTTATGGAAAGGAATGGTCAAAGCCAAACCATATCTAATTGTGTTGTCTCATGGTGTTCAATGACTATACTAGAGGATAGTGGTTATTGTCGATGCATTTTTTAGGGGGTTCGCCTTGCGGAAATTGTGGGTTGCCGGAATCGAAATCCTGTCGCTCGTCCCAGAAGACACATTTAATTTAATTTATATATGTAGATTTATTTTATGGAAATATGCAGTCAAACTGATATCATGTCCCTAATAGTTTAAATAACCGAGCACTACATCACAAGCCACGCATCTTTCCCTAGGAATAGACACATTACTCCATGGTGCGGCTCGACTACATAAACTAAAAAATCTATGACATCCGTTTGGTTTGCAGAACCTGTTATGTTGACCGACAGATTCCCCTATCTAATAGGAAAGGAACTAGATAGGGTTTATATTAATACTGGGTTCGTTTAAGTTTCCTATAAGGGCAAGCCCCTAAAATTAATTACATCTTAACTGACCAAAATCACTTAAGAGAACTCTCGATTTAGATCAGGAAATGAATTTTCATGACTTTCAAAAGGTAAGATTCTCAGAATAGTGTGTGGTAGTGGGAATTACAATAGGTGAGTGGCTCAAATTTCTGAATAGTAATTATCGGAGTCTAAAGGAAGAAGAGCTAGGAGAAGACACAGATCCAAAAGGAATCTTGGTGCCCTCCCAAACTATCCTATAGTTTGGCTTCAATTTAGAGAAATTATTTAATGTTTCATCCTGTCAATTTTAATTATTAGGGCTTATATCCGTATGATACCAACCATATGGATAGCCTGGAAGATAGTAGGATTTATGTCATCTGAAAGATGACCTAGGAAACCTAGGATGAGTTAGGGCTTATGTTGCACCGGGTGCAACAACCTAAAGAATAAAGTGAGGGTTTATATTTGCACTTGGTAAAATATCTTGAAGTCATATGGCTTGTTATTTATTTTCTAAGGAGTTTTGCTATTGCAGATTCACTTTTGCTCTCTCAAAGATGTTCTTGCTGCCCACTATGCATGCTCTGAGCTCCTCGTTGCAATAGGTTTAGTTTTAGAGTTTTCAATTGAAGAGGTGAGAGAAATTTCATGTTTCAGAAAGTTCAAGTTTAAATTGAGGTGTCTTAACATCTTAATTAGGGGAGTTTAATTTGCTTGTAGCGACACTAATTAGGATCCCATGGTTCCCTCGTTCCGACACCATAAATTTCTTCTGATTCACCTAGTCCGGATGAATTTACCAAATCAAAATAAATAAATTCAACAATTTCATTCAGACCGTGGGAAATCTTATTAGCAGCCGTAGGTTTCCTCCTTGGAGGTATTCCCGATCATCCAAACAGATGTTTTAATTTAGTTATAGTTATTATTTTGTTGTTTTTGTCTGTGATTAAATTTTGAGTTGTGTTATATTTTGAATGTTGTGGCGGTGAATTTTATCTTGTTTTTGTTTCAATTTTGGTTTCAGTTTCAATTTTGTTGCTATCCTAACAGTTTTTAGTTTTGACATGTAGGGTGGGATTGTTGTTTTACATGCAATTCCATAAGCAGGAAAGTAAAGTACGAGAAATGAGGTATTGAAAATTGTAAAAGGGTACCGGCGAGTCTTCCCGTTCCTCCACCTAAAACTTTAGTACATTTTGCAATAAACATTTATATAATTTACAGGAATTGAAATTACATGCCAGAAAATAGGAAAAAGGGTTTAAGTAGACTTACTAAATTCCTATGTCATATCTTGGTGGATCCCTATTTTTTTGGAGATGATTTTCTTCAGCAAAGCATAATAAGTCTGATCTGTCCTCTAAGATATCCAAAAGACCATGAAAAGGCGCGGGGAGTACCCTGAACATTTCATAACCTTTTGAATCATCTCAAGTTCATTTTAGACTTATTATGTTGCTAAGGAATATCCTCCAAGTAATACCCTTGAGCCCAGAGAACTCAATGTTTTGAATATCCCTCTAAATGAGGTAATTATCATTTGATATTTTATTTTATGAATTATGTGAGTGGGGCCCTTAGATGCACTTTGATTTGTGAAATGACTTAGCCAATTTAATTTAAGAGTGGGCTAATAGTGTTTTTAAATATTTAGGATTAATTTATGTTTTTTTTTTGCTTTTTTTTTTGCTTTCTTAAATTTCATTAGACAAATTTTAAATTGAACATAACTCACTACTGAGCCCTTAAGACTTTAGTGGATATATTTGCAATTTTGGAAAATATTAGATTGATTTTCATGATTTTGATTCTTATCAAAAGATTGAATTATCAATAAACCAGTGAGCAGGGGTATCATTGAGTTATTAACTTCCAAAATCAACCCCTAAACCTTAGGATCATTTCAATTTTATTGACTTTCAAATTCAATTAATTACGGAAATTACCATTTAACCTTTGATGTGACAAAAATGAGATGCGTGTCTATGATGCACTGAAAATATATACTTTTTTTGCTATTTAATTTTACCCATTTTTGGTCATATTGCACTTTAAAGAAATGTATTTTTCATGATTTGCTGCAGGTATGATGATTTTAGGTGATTAGAGTGAAAAGAAGCAAAAATGAACGAATCCGGAGCAAAAAGCAGCAAAAAGGAGCAAAATGATGAAAAAGTGTTCTGGCGCCGCCAGCGCCATAATGGGCGCCACCGGCGCCCAAATCCATAGAGCACAACAATTAAATGGCACGATAGGGCACCGCCGGCACCCGAAGTTGTGAGTTCAAATTTGAATAGTTTTGGCAACTTTTTGAAGGGATGCCTATGGAAACTCTTGGGATTTCATCCCTATCTTATAAGTAACTATTTTTGGACGAAAATGATGTGCTTCTTTAGTGGTTTTAGAGTAGTTTTAGTGAGTGTTGAGTGTTAGGGTTTAGGAATAGAGTGTAGAGTGAAGATTTGAGAGGGATTCTTCTCTAAGGAGGGGAGGAGAAGAGGTAAAGTGAGAGATTGCTTCTTCCTTTCCATTCTAAAGAGAGAATCAAGTGTTGTAAAGAAGAGAGAAGAGGATTCAAAGGAACTTCAAGGGAATTGCATTGAGGAAGTGAAAGAGATAAGTTGTATTTTCTTTGTGGTTTGTATGACTTTTCTTTTATATATAAAATCCATGTTTTATTGTATCTTCTCCATGAATTCTGAGTAATCTCCCTTGTCTTTCTTCTTGCATAGAGATGTGATGGTGAATTGATGTGGATTTGATGTGCTTTTAATGTAATGAAGAAATTGTGATGGTTTTTCATTTAGAACTTAATTTACTTTCGATTTGGCTAATTGAAATGTTAAAATTTATTGTTGAACATTAAGTTTGAAATGATTTAATGCCCTACAATAATAATGAAAGATCCATTCAATTTCTATGGATGAATTGCGTAGTTCATGGGAATTGAGTGCAAATAAATAAGGAAATAAATTTTGATGGACTTCAATGTGGAGATTTCAGGATGACAGGCTGAAATTCCCAAATTGGTTCTAAGATTAGTAATTAATATCAAAAGTTAGCCTTTGGGTGAAGGGTGAGTGGGAGCTCCGAAGTGAGAGTCGGTATCCTCTCAGCCTAGCCTTAGAGTTAGTTATTAAACTTAGAATATGTCAATGTTCTTTTCTTACTTAGAAGAGGGGGGGTACTCTTTTAAGGGTAAAAAATCATCTATGCTCCTATTTGACACAATAAAATAGATAATTATTCCATATCAATCCACACATCATATTCTCATTGCAAGAGGAAAGATACTTTTCTCATATATCAAAAACCTTTCAAATACTTAGATTAGTGTGTCTATTAGTTAATCTTGTTCTTAAAGTTATTAGAAGTAATTGTAGTTAGTTAATTGATATTGTTTCATTGTTCTTACTGTTTCCTGCATAGTAGTAGTAAGTAGTAAACCTTAACTTTAGTCCTTATTACACATTGTGTAACACTTTCTTAAAACTTCAATATTTCTCTGTGGGATCGATATCCAGGACTCCATTAGAGCCTTGTATTACTTGATACGATACATATACTTGTGTTGAATGCTTGGACTTAACAAAATTATTATAAATCTATAATTTTGAGTTCATAAATTCTTGCAAAATATAAATTCAAGCATCAAGTTTTTGGCATCGTTGCCGGGGAAATTAACGGAGTTAAGAAAGTAAGTAGGAATGTATTTACTAATAATATAAAAAAACCTTTATTTTGTAGTGTGTAATTGTGTTTTTTTATTTTTATTAAAGTATTTGTGTTTGTATATGCATATTAGCGGATCTATAGGTTTAGTACCTTACGATTCAGAGTTAGAGCGTACTGTTAAAAAAATTAGAAAACAACAAAAAACAAATTGAAAATCCTTGCAAAATGGCGAATATTCAAGATAATCAAAGAAATGAAATTGGAAATTTGCCAAGACCTTTAAAAGATTATGCTAACCCAACAGCAAATGAAATTCATATAACTATTCAAAATCCTGATATTGCTGCTAATTCATTTGAACTTAAACCTGCTATTATCCAAATGGTACAAAACAATCAATTTGCTGGAATACCTAATGAGGATCCAAATTTACATCTCGCTAGTTTTTTAGAACTACGTGGTACTTTTAAATATGATGGAGTGTTTAGTGACACTGTCAAACTTAGACTTTTTCCTTTTTCATTAAGGGATAAGGCTAAGGCGTGGTTAAATTCGTTAGCACCTGGATCTATTAGAACTTGGGGAGAATTATCTCAAAAGTTTCTATCAAAATATTTCCCTCCATCAAAGTCTGCTAAACTAAGAAATGATATTACATCTTTTTGTCAGTTTGAAGGAGTGTCAATATATGAAGCTTGGGAGAGATTTAAAGATCTTCTTAGGAAGTGCCCACATAACGCTTTACCAGATTGATTAATAATTCAAACATTTTATAATGGATTAGTAGGATCATTGAGATCTATAATAGATGCTACTACTGGTGGATCATTAATGTCAAAACCTTTTGATGAAGCATAAGCATTAATTAAAGAAATGGCTACTAATAATTTTCAATGACCCTCTAAAAAGGTAAATCCTAAGAGAGTAGCTAATGTTCATGATTCAGATATGATCACTATGGTAGTTTCTCAAATTGCAGCCCTTTCAAAGAAAATAGATCAATATGGAATGAATTATTCTCAACCACCTCTAGTGTTAGAGGAAAATTCATTTGGACAGATAATAGAATCTCAAACACCTTACGAGACCTTAAATGCTATTAATAGACCTAGCAATCCTTATTCGAATTATTATAATCCTGGTTGGAAGAATCACCCAAACTTCAATTGGAATAATAGTAATGCTAATTTTAACCCACATTGGGCTACAATTCTATGAATCTAATTGGAAATTCGAACAATCAAGGAAATTATAATTTTAGATTATCTTATCCCCCTGGATTTAATAGTAACCCTCAATTTAAGGATAAGAAGTTGTCTACTGAAGAAATGATTCTGAATATAGGAAATCAATTATAAGCTCAAGGTGTTGCTATGAAGAATATTGAAAATCAATTTGGACATATTTTCACTACACCTAATAATAGACCTTTGGGAACACTTCCAAGTAATGTGGAGATCAATCCAAAAGATCAAAACAAGGAACAAATTAAGGCTATTCAATTAAGGAGTGGAAAAGAATTGGAAACTAGAGTGCAAAAAGAAGTTGAAATAGAAATGGAGAAGGTGGAAATTGAAAAAGGTTCAAACAAGATTTATGCAGACATGGACTATCCTCTTGAACCAATGACGATAACTGTTGAAAAGCCATCACCTCCATTTCCTTAAAGATTAAAGAAACAAAATAGGGATAACACATTTGGAAAATTTTTGGTGATCCTTAAGAAATTAACGATTAACATTCCTTTTGTTGAAGCATTAGAACATATGCCTGACTATGCTAAGTTTATGAAGGATATTCTGAGAAAGAAAAGAAAGTTTACGAGACCATGAAGCTGTTGCACTTAGCGGAGAGTGTAGTGCAATTATTCAGAAGAAGCTTCCAGAAAAACTTAAGGATCCTGATAGTTTCACTATTCCGTGTGCTATAGGTGAAAAATTTTCGGAAAAGCTTTATGTGATCTGGGAGTGAGTATTAATCTTATGCCTTTATCAACTTTCAAAAGGTTGGGAATAGGAAAAATTTCTTCTACATCTGTGACTCTTCAGTTGGCCGATCGTTCCATTACCCATCCTAAAGGAGTGGTGGAAGATGTGTTAGTGATAGTGGATAAATTTATCTTTCTTGTGGATTTTATTGTACTTGATATGGAGGAAGATAAAGAAATTCCAATCATTTTGTGAAGACCATTCTTTGCTACTGGAAGAGTGGTAATTGATGTTAAAAAAAGGTGAATTAACTATGAGAGTTAATGATCAAGAGTTAACCTTTAATATTTTAAAATCTATGAAGTATCCCTCAATGGAAAAAGATAATGAATGTTTTAGAATGGAGGTCTGTGATTACTTGAGAAACGATCATTTTGAAGATATATTTGAGAAAGAAGAAGAATATAAAAATATGTTTGAAGAAAAAAGTAAATATGAAGAAAATTCAGATAATGAGAAGAATGAAGATTTAGAGTATGTTCAGGAGAGATTCGAAATATTAGACACTATAGAAGGTGGAGATAAAAGCTTAATTCCATCTATCATAAAACCTTCTAAACTTGAAATGAAAATTCTCCCTAATCATTTAAAGTATATATTTTTAGCAGAATCTTCTACTTTGCCTGTTATTGTATCTTCGGAGCTAAACGAATACCAAGAACAGAAGTTGTTGGAAACTTTAAAAAGATACAAGAAAGCTTTTGGATGGAATTTGGCAGATATGAAAGGAATTGATCCTTCCATTTGTATGCACATAATTTTATTAGATGAAGAACATAAACCGAGAGTTGATCCACAAAGGAGACTGAATCCTATAATGAAAGAAGTAGTTAAGAAAGAGATTTTAAAATGGATGGATGCTGGAATTATTTATCCTATTTCGGATAGTGTTTGGGTAATCCAATACATTGTGTACCAAAAAAAGGGAGGAGTGACTATTGGAGTGATTATGTCTCAAAATGGATTGAAACTGTTGCTTCACCCAGATGTGATGCTCGGAGTGTTTCAAAATTTTTAAAGAAAAACATATTTACAAGATATGGAATGCCGAGAGTAGTCATAACTGATGGTGGATCTCATTTCAGGAATAATCGAATTAAGATATTAATTGAGAAATATAATATCATTCATAGATTCTATACTGTTTATCATCCCCAGACTAGTGGTTTAGCATAAACGTCTAATCGTGAAATTAAAAAAAATTTGGAGAAAGTTGTGGATAATCATAAATTAGATCGGTCTACTCGATTAGATACTACTTTATGGGCTTATAGAACTACTTTTAAAACCACTATTAGAATGTCTCCTTCTAGACTAGTGGTTAGTAAGACTTGCTATTTACCACTTGAATTGGAGCATAAAACATATTGGGCGATAAAAGAGTTAAATTTTAATTTGAAAAATGCTGGAGAGAAAAGATTTATGCAATTGAATGAATTGGAAGAGATTAGAAATGCATCTTATCACAATGATAGGAACTATAAAGAGAAAAGGAAATTATAGCATGATCGAAAGATATTGAAAAAGAATTTGGAAAATGGGCAAAAAGTTTTATTATACAATGCAAGATTGAAGTTATTTCCTGGAAAGCTTAAGTCTATATGGTTAGGACCTTTTACAGTTGTAAAAGTTCATTCTTTTAGAGTCATTGACTTTAAAGATCACGATGTCGGAAACATTTTTAAAGTTAATGGGCATCTATTAAAGCCTTACTTTGAAGGGTTTCAACCTGACTTCAAAGAGGTTTTAATGTTGAGTCATCTCGATTAACTTAATGGTTTGTCGGGCTGACGACGTTAAACCAAGCGCTTTATGGGAGGCAACCCATATGTATCTTTATGGTGTGTTTATTTGTTTGTTGTAGTTGTGCTTTTTAGATAGTTATTTTTGAATCCTAATTACTCTTAAATACTTTAAAAATTGATAAATGATGGATCGAATTGAGATATTGGAATATTTTTGACCAAACGAAGTTCGGTGAGAATTTTTTACCACTGGCGCCGCCGGCGCCCTATCGTTTTCCTACACTGAACTTGACTGTTTGAGCGCCGCCGGCACCCAAAAGCTGTTTGACAGTTTTTAAGTTTCAAAATGCGATTTTTGACAGTTTTTTGCGTGATCTTTGTACTTATAACTCCCTAAACTCTATTTTTGACTTCTTAACTCTAGAAAAACAAAAACCACCTATTCCAATTCGTATCCTATGGATTACTTTCCCATTGAAACCCCTCGATTTCGTGTTTTCAACCGAAGAAAGTTCATAAGTTTTGAAGCGCAGCGTTTGTTCAACAAAGTGATGATGAAAAGAAGGATTATCAAGGAAAGAGGCTTCATAAATCGAGTTATGGATAATCCTACTACTAAAATTGAAGAAATTATTAAAGAGAGACGTTGGGAAGTGGTTTGCTACACTACCGCTGGGTTGTTGTTCCCGTCGTGAAAGAGTTTTATGCAAATCTTCACAAGATCAACCAAGGGTTCTTATTTGTGCATGGTAGATTTATTCAATTCACTCCTGCATGAATCAATGATCTCTTTATGATCGAGAACGTACCTATTTGCCATTATTCTAATTTTAATGCCACGAGGGATAACATGAACGATGTATATCGATATCTGACGGATGAGAATGAAGAATGGGAAGTTAGAGAGAATGGATACATGAGTTTCCCATCTGCATCTCTCAATCCAGTATCGAAGCAGTGACATTACTTTAATTCGGCAAAGTTATTTCCGACATTAAAGATTAGCAAGGTAACCAAGGAAAGCACCATTTTGAATTTTTGTATTCAAACTCGGGGGCTGGTTGATATTGGTAATATTACTGTGAAATCAGTACTTGGATTAATTGTGCATGGCTCTAATATGGGCTTGGACACCCGTCCACCATATTTCTGTTATGTAGTCAATCACATGTTCCTTATGAAAGTTAGGAAAAGGTTCTTCTTCCATGGAGGCCTATTGATCCAACTAATCCCTGCGACTACCAGACAGTTGGAGATGAAGATGACATGAATTTGCTTACTGATCAACCAACACAGACTTCACAGCTGATTCAACCCTATTTCCCTGAAGGTTCGAGAATGATATTGAAGATGATCAAACAATTGAGAAAGAGGTACGGAACGTTATGAATGTGATCAATAAAATTTCTGATTTATTCGATCATATAGATTGGAGAATGAAAGAGCAATTCGATCACACTGGTCGAATTGAGATGGGCTTGATCAATCTTATGAAGAAGAATGTGGTGATTGCTGAAGAATCATCTGAGGAATTTCCATTTCATCCATTCTATAACTTGTTTGTGCATCAGCAATCAATTGGAGACATTAGAGGAGGGGATAGTTATGAAACTGATATGGAGTAATTGATGGATTCTACTTATGTTTGTTGTGTGTTTAGTTTGCTTTACTTATTTATGTTTGGTTTGTATAGTATTTGCTTTGAGACTTGAACTTGAATTTGGATGTGTTTACTTTCGTTGTGTGCTTAGATCTTAGTGCTTGCATATCGTAGAGTACTTGCTACACTAAACATCTAAGAATATTTAGTTTGAATGAACTTATTTAGTGTCTATAATGTAACTTAGATTTTATATGTATACGATTGTTGTGTATTGTTTGTGTGAAAAATTGTGTTAATTATTGCTTATGGGATAATTTAAATACCTATTGAAGTGTTAAAAATCATTGTGGACGTCGAAACGATTGAAATTACGAAAAAATTTTCGGATCCAGAAAATATTTTAGACGGACGCCGCCGACGCCCAAATCCAGAGAATTGGCTAATATTTTTAAATAGAGCGCCGCCAGTGCCCGAACCCAGAAAAAGGCCTAAAACCCTCAATTTCGTGATTTTTACCCTGGGACCCGCAAATTTTTCCATTTCCATCGTCTTCCTCCTCCATTTTTGCGATTTTGAAGATCTAGGGCTTGCTAGATCTCGGGTTTAAGGAGATTTCAAGGTTTTTCGACACCGGATTTGCACTTCTCTTGGTAAGGGCTTCACTTTAAGTTAAAATTTTTGGATTTTCAACATGGAAATCTCTCACATTGCCTATGGTGGAGTCTTTGGAGTTTTAAAGAGATTTTGAGATTTCCATGATGAAATTTGCTCTTACTTGTTTAGAATAGTATTTGGAGTTTGTTACATTGTGAATTTGGGATTTATTGGAATTTTCTTGCAAATTTTAGAAATTCACACGGCTCTAAGAGGGAAGATGAAATTGGATTTTGAAGAGGATAACTCTATCCTTCATAACAAGAAGTGTATCCATGATCGAGCTTTTGATAGTCCTGGCGAATCTGTAGAACAATTAATTGCAGAGTGAAACTGGGAGCGATTTTGTTATTTCACTGCGAATGCTGTTATGGGAGTTGTTAGAGAATTCTATTCTAACATACCCTAGACTGAGATTGAGTATGTGCTTGTTAGAGGGAAGATGGTTGAGTTTACTCCTCAGCGTATCAATGCTTTCTATCAGACTCGGGAACCATTCATGTGTGAATACGAAAACTTTGACACTTAGAGGGAGAATATGAGAGAAGTTATTGCTTTTCTGACTGACGGGAGAGGAGAATGGAAAGTAAGTCAAAAACAGTTGATAAATTTCCCCGCCTCCACTTTGAATGTTGCTTCAAAAGTATGGCATTATTTCTTTCTACAAGACTATTACCATCTTATCACCACAGCTAAGTTACTAGAGATAGAGTGATTCTGATCTACTGTATTCAGAAGATGAAAAAGATTGATATTTGAGCTATTATTTACAAGAATATTCAGACGATTGCTAGAGGCGAGACCACTGGAGGATTAGTACATCCTGCTTTAGTTCATGCCCTCTGTGTTCAGGCTGGAGTGGAGTTCATTAATTCTGAGGAAGTGGCTATACCATTGAGACCTATTACAAAGAATATTATCCGTACTTATGAGTCTCATTTAGGAGCCAGAGTTGAGCGTAGGAGTACTGATATTCCTACTACTAGTTATGATGTTCCAACTACTTCTGAGCCGCCTACCTTATTTGATATTATAGAGCACCTGAGACTACAATGTTCTAGTATGGATAGACTCCATGGTCGGATGGATGTATTTGAGGCGATGAGTGATGTGAATGAAGATTATCTGAAGAGGAGAGTTGAGTTCGATATTGCTTATTATGATGCTCAGGTCAGATTTATGAGGGGGAGTCCGATTTGATATTTCCAACTTGCCCCAGCTATACACCATATAAACTCGACCCTACCGATGACCTCGTTGATGACCATTTGCTTATCCTGGTGATGGAGGCGGTAGATTGTTTGTTTTATTTCTGTTGTTCTTAGTCTGTTGTGTTGTACTGATGTGATGTAGTGGATATTTAATTTTCATGTGATGTGTAACTTTGTGTTGTACTGTTGTGATGTAGTGTTATTTACTTTTCATGTTTTACTGTTATGTTGTACTGAAACATTAAAATTGTTAGTTGTACTGTTAGTAGTGTGATAGGTTGTTTCATGTTATAGTATTCTGTTGGATGTTTAGATGTTTATTGTTAATTTCTCTTTACCCATGCAAATATTTAAAAATTTGTTATATCACTGCTACTAATTCTTTCATGCCTGCTAGTTGTAAATTTTGATTAATACCAGATAGTTGTTGAAGATTTCAAGATCCCAGCACAGAAAGGTTAGTTTTCTTCTACTCTGAACTGTTTCAAATTCTTGAAAAATATAAGTTTGGGGGAGGGTAGAGAAATACTAACTTTTATTTGTTCTCAATTATTAAATTTTTAAAAATTATTAGCATAACTTCTAGCAGTTGACCCTCATTATAAGATAACTAAAACTTTTTATTTCAATTGAATATTATGAAAATTTTTAATGATAAAGGTTGATTTCATAGAAGTAAGATATTTGGTATGATAGGATTTGATTATAGTCAACTATTTAAAGTAAAGAAAACTGTATTTTTGAAATGTTAAGGGACTTAAAGTATTGTGTATTAAAAAGAGATTGTAACTTTGTGATGAATAATAAAGCTTATACTTAACTATAAAGTAAGGAGATGTTTCAAGTTTAAACTTTAGAAAGAAAAGAGTGAAGTTCAAAATCATTAAAAGGCTATCCAAATATAGTAATCCTTAATAAAAAAAGAAAAGAAAAGAAAAGAAGGATTGAAAAATAATCCCTAAAAAAAGAAAAGAAAAAGAAAGAAAAATGTTTATGAGGAGAAGCTTGAGGAGATGCCTAATCAAAAATTGGCTTCACTTGAATCACCCTAAAGGGAGAGCTAGATTTCATTTCTGAATTTATGTTTTAAGTACTGACCTACATTCTAATGAAGTTTACATGAACTCCTTCTTCACATAATCTTTTGAGGCACTCTTAATGTGACAAATTATGATTCATCTTGAAATAAATAGAAGCCTATAACTCTTAGACTTGATTGTTGAATATTCTTATACCTGTAGTGTTGACCTGAGTTACTAAATTTCTTTCTGAAAATCTAACCAATATATTCTTATGAATGAAAAATTTTAGTGTCTTACAGTTGAAAAGTACATTGTCTATAATTATATTTTATGTAGTAAAATGATTACTTAAGGACAAGTAATAGTTAAAGTTTGGGGGATTCTGATGCAATGAAAATATATACGATTTTTTGCTATCTAATTTTACCCATTTTTGGTGGTATTGCACTTTAAAGAAAGGTATTTTTCATGATTTTCTGCAGGTATGATGATTTTAGGTGATTGGAGTGAAAAGAAGCAAAAAGTAACGAATCCGGAGCAAAAAGAAGCAAAAAGGAGCAAAATGGTGAAAAAGTGTTCTGGCGCCTCCGGCGCTAAAATGGGCACTGCTGGCTCCCAAATCCAGAGAGCACAACAATTAAATGGAACGATAGAGCGCAGGCGGTGCCCGAAGTCGGTGGAGTTCAAATTTGAATAGTTTTGGCGACTTTTTGAAGGGATGCCTATGGAAACTCTTGGGATTTCGTCCTTATCTTATAAGTAACTGTTTTTGGACGAAAATGGTGTTCTTCTTTAGTGGTTTTAGAGTAGTTTTAATGAGTGTTGAGTGTTAGGGTTTAGGAGTAGAGAGTGTAGAGTGAAGATTTGAGAGAGATTCTTTTCTAAGGAGTGGAGGAGAAGAGGTAAAGTGAGAGATTGCTTCTTCCTTTCCATTCTAAAGAGAGAATCAAGTGTTGTAAAGAAGAGAGAAGAGGATTCAAAGGAACTTCAAGGGAATTAAATTGGGGAAGAGAAAGAGATAAGTTGTATTTTCTTTTGTGGTTGGTATGGTTTTTCTTTTATATATAAAATCCGTGTTTTATTGTATCTTCTCCTTGAATTCTGAGTAGTCTCCCTTATCTTTCTTCTTGCATAGAGATGTGATGGTGAATTGATGTGGATTTGATGTGCTTTTAATGTAATGAAGAAATTGTGACGGTTTTTCATTTAGAACTTAATTTACTTTTGATTTGGCCAATTGAAATGTTAAAATATGTTATTGAACATTAAGTTTGAAAGGATTTAATTTCCTACAACAATAATGAAAGGTCCATTCAATTTCTATGGATGAATTGCGTAGTTCACGGGAATTGATTCCAAACAAATAGGGAAATATATTTTGATGGACTTCAATGTGGAGATTTCAATGTGACAGGCTGAAATCCCCAAATTGGTTCTAAGATTAGTAATTAATATCAAAGTTTAGCCTTCGGGTGAAGGGTGAGTGGGAGCTCCGAAGTGAGATCCGGTATCCTCCCAGCCTAGCTTTAGAGTTGGTGACTAAACTTAGAATATGTCAATATTCTTTTCTTACTTAGAAGAGGGGGTACTTTTATAGGTAAAGAATCATCTATGCTCCTATTTGGCACAATAAATTAGATAATTATTCCATATCAATCCACACATCATATTCTCATTGCAAGAGGAAAGATACTTTTCTCATATATCAAAAACCTTTCAAATACTTAGATTAGTGTGTCTGTTAGTTAATCCTGTTCTTAAAGTTATTAGAAGTAAATGTAGTTAGTTAATTGATACTGTTTTGTTGTTCTTACTGTTTCCTGCATAGTAATAGTAAGTAGTAACCTTAACTTCAGTGCTTAATACACATTGTGTAACCCTTTCTTAAAACTTCAATATTTCCCTGTGGTATTGATATCCAGGACTCCATTAGAGCCCTGTATTACTTGATACAATACGTATACTTGCATTGAATGCTTGGACTTAACAAAATTATTATAAATCTATAATTCTGAGTTCATAAATTCTTGCAAAATATAAAGTCGAGCATCAGTCTACCAATTATCCCTTTATGTTTCAATCACTTAAACATGTTCATTAAGATCATCAATTGCCCTTTTACCCTTTAATTAGGCCTAAATATTAGTTAAGGCTTAGTTCCTTTAATTTACCATTTTGCCTTTTAAGGCCTTATCACCTCATAATTTACTAAATTTAACTCAAATACCTTTGAAATTTTTATGTTACCCCACTTATGACTCAATTAAAACATCAGAGGAGAAAATGTGATTTTTCTTGATTTAATTTAATTTTATATTTATTTTCATGCAAAATAGGAATTTTCAAAGGAAATTCAATAACTTAATCAAGAAAAAGTTTATGTCCTTAAGAAAATTATTGGAGGTTCACACAGACCAGAAAACCACTTGGACCAAATTTCATGATTTTTTTGAATTTTAATTTAATTATTATAATTATTTCAATTTATGGAGTTTTAATTAAATATAAAATATTTTTTGAAGTGGAAAATTAAGTTTTCTTTTTTTAAAAGTCTCTCTGAGGTCAAGGAACCTAAGAGAACAAATTTCATATTTTTTTATTTGTATTTTAGTTATTAGAATTATTTTAGTGTGAAATTAAAGAAACTCTATTTTTTAACTTTAAAAATTATTTTAACCCATTAAAATTTAATATCTTCTTATAGAAAATTATAAAAATTATTCCAATTGCTCCCAAATGATCAGGAGGCAATTTAGAATATTTTCATGAATTTTATTACTATTGTGAACTTTATGAATTTTAATTATTTAAATATTCAAAATAGCCTTAAAAATGAAAAATTTGTTAAAATTTCAATTTTATTTATATTATGTCTCTCTAATCACAGAGAACTCCCAAAATCAATTTGATGATTTTTTTGAGTTATATTTTAACTATTGTGAATTATTTTTGTACCAAAAGTGGTAATTAACTTAAGAAATTCATTTAACTACTCAAATTAATTCCAAATGATTTCAAATTTTTTATGGGAGTTTCTTTGACCCTAAAACACGATGGAGAATCATTTTCAAGTCATTTAGATTTATATTCAATCCAATTTAATTTCCTTTAGGTTTTAGGATTTAATGGCCATTAGGGGTATTTTCAATGAGCTAAATCAAGTTTATTATTTTTCCTATGGCCCTCTAATCACATGGAATCTACCAAAAATTTAATTTAAATTTTTTGATAAACATTTTAATTATTATAATTTTTATACTAAAATAGGCATGAGAACTTGAAAAATAGAGATCTCCTTATGGAGATCTCCCCTGACCTTAGAAAAACTAGGGAAGATCTCTCATGACAGCAGGAACAAAAACCCTAAATCTCAAGCCATGGTGAAATGTACATATAAATGGAGAATCAAAATACTCCATACAGTATTTAATTAATTAAAAATAAAATATACTTCAGATAAAATTCAAACCATTTTCACATTATTCTCCTTTGTTCACCGAGCAAGAGAGTATTTTTATTTTTTTTATGATTTTTCTACACAAAGTTATGGATTTTTAAAGTTCCACTGATTTAATTAATTCAGAAAAAGGCTAATTTTCTACTTAAACCAGTCAGCGCTAGCGCAACATAGGCAGCTCCAAATGCACTGATCCACCTTAAAATTACCTAAAATTTAATATCAAATTTTAATTAGTATTTTAAGGATATTAAGCTTTAATGAAATGTATTTCTTATGTTTTTGGTTGCAGGTATAATAAAATGAGTTTATGAAGAAAAAGAGTCATAAAGCAGCAAAAAGGAGCAAAAATGAATCAAGTGAAGAAAATAAGGCAAGGGCTGATTTTGGCGCCTAGGTGCTAGACACAGCAGTGGATTCTAGAGACTTCTTAGAAGGTTATTTTGAAAGTTATTGATGCTTCCGAAGAAATCTAGAAACCTCTGGACAAAATCTCACATGCTATTGTCGGCATATTTTTAGGTTATGTGTTTTATTTTGAAAAGGGGGGTCGCCTACAGAAATTGTCGACGAATTTTAGATTTAATTTAAATAAATAATTTGAAAAGTAGTATTTGATTTTGAAAATAATTTTTAAATTTGAAAATTTTAAGATATGAAATCAAACCGATCTCACATCCCAAATAGTTTATATAAATGAGCACCACACCACAAACTGTATATCTATCCCGGAGAATAGACACACTGCTTGATGATGGGGCTAGTTTAAATAAACTAGAAGATTTGTGATGTCCGTTTGGTCTGCGAACCAATTTTATAAGCTGACAAGTTCCCCTGCTTAATATGAAAACATTAAACAGGGTTTATATTACCTGGGTTCTTAAAATTCCCTATAAGGGCAAGCCCTTATAGTTAATTACATCTTAAGTGACGGGAATCACCTAAGAAAACTCTCGATAATAATCAATAGTTCTGCTCTCAAGAATTTCAAAGTTTAAGTTTTCAAGGGATTGAATATTGGAATTTCAATAGGGAATGGATCAAATTTTGAACATTATATTTTGGGAATCCGAAGGAAGAAAGGTAGGAGAAATCACAGATTCGAAGCGAACTTCGGTAATTTCCCGACTATCCTATTGTTTGGCTTGAATTTAGGAAGGCCCTAATGTTTATTTAATGTTTTGATCCTGCCAATTTTAATTAGTTAGGACTTTATATTTGTATGATAAAATCATACAAACAGCCTTGAAGATGTGAGGGTTTATGTCGTACCAAACGACTACCTCGGAGTCCTAAGACCGGTTAGGGCTTAATTTTCATGACATGATCATGTGAATGCCTAACGAAGAGTTGAGGATTTATGTTGCACTAGGAAAACTACCTCGAAGTCCTATGGCTTGGTTATTTAATTCTAAGGAAGTTTTGCTGAAGTAGACTCAGGTTTTGCTGATGACGATGGCCGTGCTGCCCACCATGCTCCGAGCTCCTTGTTGTTGCGAGAGGTTTAGTTGTAGAAGGTGATAAATCAAGAGATGAGGGAAGTGTTTGGTTTTAGAGAAAGTCTTAATTTCCATGTGTCTTTAATGTTTTAATTAAAACGGATCTTAAAGTTGATTAAACGAACCGATTAAGATCCCACGGTTCCGTCATCCCAAGCACCGTTATTTTCATCGAATTCACTTAGTCCGGATGAATTTGCTAAACTCAACTAAATGAGTTCCGCACTTTCATTTAGACCGTGGGAAATCCCGTTAGCAACACGTGGGTTACATCATCCGAGGTATTCCCGATCATTCAATGAGACGTTTTAATTTAGTTGTAGTTGTAGTTACGTTGTTTTGTTTGTGATTAAATTTTGAGTTATTTTATATTTTGAATGTTGTGGCGGTGAATTTTATCTTGTAGTGTCTTTTAATTTAGTTATGGGTTTCGGTTTTGGTTTCTGTCCTAAAGGTGTAGGTTTTCATGCAATCGTTATTTATCATGCAAGAAAGGTAAAGTGCAACACGAGTAAATGAATTGCGGTAAGATAAATTGCAATAAAATAAAGGCGTACCCGGAGGGTCTTCCCGTCATACCAAGTTGCACTTAAAATACAATTTAGAGCATTTAAGCATTTATAGCAATTTCTAGGTAAAGCTAAAGGAAGGGTTATGGTTTTCTACCAAAATCCTAATCCTATAGCTAGTCATTCCTATGACGTCTAGGTCTTCGATTTTGGTTTTAAGGATGATTTTCTTCACCAAAGAACAATTAAGCTCAATTTGTTCTTAAGGACATTCCATCATATTGAGGAAGTGTTTAAGACGAATCTTAAACATCTTTTCGATATTTCGGAATTGTCCTAAGTCCAAATGAATTCATTAGTGCGAGTGAATTAATCATCCGGGTGTTTGAGTTAAGTTTTATTTCTTGCTCGGTGAATTAGGATGTTTGAATATCCTTATGAGTGAAGTGTCATTTCACTTGATACTCCATTTAGGAGTTATAATAGTAAAAGCTCCTAAGGGCGAAATGATATTTAATGATTTGTGATTCAAATTTAAGTTCAAATTAATGATTTAAGTTTGGAATAGTGTTCAAGTTATTTTAGATTTATTTTTGAATTCTTCATGTCTTAGGTGATGTCATTTAATTCAATTTAATTTTGATTTAATTTAATTTAATTTAATTTAATTTAGTTTTAATTTTAATTTAATTCGATTTAATCCAATTTAGTTTAACTTGATGTGAATTAATTTAATTTAATTTAACTTGATTTAATTTAATTTGATTTAATTTAATTTAATTTAATTTAATTTGATTTAATTTAATTTAATTTAATTTGTTTTAATTTAATTTAATTTAATTATTTAATTTAATTTAATTTATTTTTTCAATTTAATTTAATTTAGTTTTATTATTTTTTTAATTTAATTTTAATTTAATTTAATTTTTAATTTAATTTAATTTTTAATTTTAATTTTAATTTTAATTGAAAATTTAAAAAGAGTTTAATAATTTAACTTTAATTCAATTTAAATGATTGAGTCTTTTAACATTTTAAAACTTAAATTTGAATTATCATTTTAATTAAGAATTAAATATTATTGAGATGATTAATTTAGGGATCTTTAGATTAAAGAATAAATCTCTTCCTAATAATATCCCTATTTTAATAATTCCAATTTTTATTATTCTTCCAAATTTAATCAATTATTTAATTAAGGTTTATTTCAATTATTTTAAATTGTTTAGTAGGTTTCTACCCTTTAATTATTTAAATTTCAATCATCCACATTTGTTGACCTCATTTTTGATGAGGTCTTCTCTTCTTCTCTTTAGTACTTAGGATCTAGCCTTAGGCTTTCCCTTTGACTATCTTAGAGGACTAGAATTGGGATCCACCATCTAGAATTTCAAATCACTTCCAGGATGACAGAAGAAACCAGAGAAATCTCAAGAAGAACAGAAGAAAGAAGGCTACTACGCCACCAGATGAAACCACCGGTAATGCATGACCTTGTTGCAGAAGCAACCCGGAGGATGTCCCGACGGACATCATCCCCGAGGAGCCGAGGTATGCGGGAGAACGTGAAGGGATTGAGCCATATATCCCACAAGACGTCACCGAGCCTCGCCATTTGCAAATTATACCGGAATACGAGCTAGAAAGAATACGGAAGGTCGAGAAGAAAACTTTCGAATACTTCGAGAGAATCGGAGGCGAGGAGGATCGATATACTAGAAGGCCTCGAGCTACATACGGACGTGTTCTCGGAATACGAACAACAACAAATCGTGGATCGCATCCGGATTTGAAAAGGATGGGCCGAGCGGAGTCGCTCAAGAGAAAACACTTACTCGGAACCCGGAGATGGATGCCGGGGAAGGGGAGAATTACAATACAATGTGGATGCTTGCTACAACTTCGCGGAAGACGGGAAGGAAACCCACCGGGGATACTCCGTCATGGCCGAGTGGATCCAATGCCATTAGTCATTAAAAGGATGGTAAAAAGAATGATAACATGGAGGGTACGCCGACGGATTGCATACCCAACAGCTTGCATCATTAATATTTACAAGAAGGGTGATTGCATACCCCCGCACATAGATCACCACGACTTTGTTAGACCTTTACGCACGGTTTATTTTCCGAATGAGTGTAATATCATGTTCGGATCCGACCTCCGGATAGCGAGCCCGAGTGAGTTCCGAGGGCCGGTAAAGATACCATTACCGGTAGGTTCCGTCATGATGCCGAAGGCAACGGGGCGGATGTCGCTAAACATTGCATACCGGAGTACCGAGTGAAGCGGATCTCGGTTACTTTCGAAGGATGGACGACGGGAAAGCACCTTACCACTTCCAGCCGGACCGGAGCTAGAGAGCCTCCGACCTTACGAGCCGTGAGTTGCACGGAAAATATCACACCTCCAACGTACATCCATACGGCATCCTTGCCAAGGATGGCTTGGAAGGTGATGTTATTGACCATGTACCTCACTATTCGGACATGGATTTTTGACGGATGCCTTTTTGGATAGATCGACAAAGATCATACATAGTCCGTTTTGAGTCTATATGGATTGTATGATATGTATTCCGGATCAAATTGTATGATGTATCTTCGAGCATGATTGGAATGAAAGTGACCTTGTCACAATTTTGGCCTTCACCTCTTTTGTGCAAATTGATTAGGAAACGCCATTAAAAGTTAAATGAACTTCGAACAAAGAACGAAAAAGAAACAAAAAGAATAAAAGAAAACTTTCCTTAAAAAAAAAATAAAAATGATGAACGCCAAATTCACATGGACATTAAATGAACGATAAAATAAATTTGGATCGTTAAAGGACAAACAAAATGAACACAAGTTTTAAATCAAATTCAAATTCAATTTTTCCGGATTCCAAATCAAATCTCAATTAAATTCAAACTCAACCTTCCAAATCCGAAATCCGATCCATTCTACTCTCTCCCTTGTCCAGGATGGAAACGGTCGATTCCATTGACACGGAGCCACGAGATTTTCGATTCGGATCTAGTGGCGAGGAATTGTATCCAATCCAAACCGAGCAACTTTCAATCAACTCTTTTGAATGGGATATGTAGCATCTACATATTCCCTCCTAATCTATTTCCTTCCATAAAAGTCTTTTACAACTTTCATGAAATTCTCGAAACACCAAAATTCCACACTCTTCAAATCAACACTACAAATCTTTGCAAAATCGGTTATACATCAAAATCAAATCCTTGAGGTTGAGGATTTTACATCCGATACCGCATCGCTTTAGGATTCTTTCCCTATTGCCTCTGAAATACATCAAAATCAAATTCTTGAGGTTGAGGATTTTATATCCAATACCGCACCTGCTTTAGGATTCTTTCCCTATCGTACCTTGAAATACATCAAAATCAAATTCTTGAGGTTGAGGATTTTACATCCGATACCGCACTCGCTTTAGGATTCTTTCCCTATTGCACTCGAAATACATCAAAATCAAATTCTTGAGGTTGAGGATTTTACATCCGATACCGCACTCGCTTTAGGATTCTTTCCCTATTGCACTCGAAATACATCAAAATCAAATTCTTGAGGTTGAGGATTTTACATCCGATACCGCATCGCTTTAGGATTCTTTCCCTATTGCACCTGAAATACATCAAAATCAAATTCTTGAGGTTGAGGATTTTACATCCGATACCGCACTCGCTTTAGGATTCTTTCCCTATTGCCTTGAAATACATCAAAATCAAATTCTTGAGGTTGAGGATTTTACATCCGATACCGCACTCTGCTTTAGGATTCTTTCCCTATTGCACCTGAAATACATCAAAATCAAATTCTTGAGGTTGAGGATTTTATATCCAATACCGCATCGCTTTAGGATTCTTTCCCTATCGCACTCTGAAATACATCAAAATCAAATTCTTGAGGTTGAGGATTTTATATCCAATACCGCACTTGCTTTAGGATTCTTTCCCTATCGCACCTGAAATACATCAAAATCAAACTCTTTGGGGTTGAGGATTTTACATCCGAGATCGCACTCGCTTTAGGATTCTCTCCCTATCGCACTTCGAAATACATCAAAATCAAACTCTTTGGGGTTGAGGATTTTACATCCGAGACTCGTATTGCTTTAGGATTCTTTCCCTATTGCAATGAAATACATCAAAATCCAAATTTTTGGGGTTGAGGATTTTACATCCAATACCGCATTGCTTTAGATTCTCTTCCTATTGCAATGAAGCACACCAAATCGAGCTCTTGAGGTTAAGGATTTTACATCCAATACCACATTGCTGCGAGATCTCTCCTCATTGTAATGATTCAATCCAATCAATTCAATTTTCTTTTGAGGTTGAGGATGTTACATCTAAAACCACAAAATTTCAATTTTCATTTCAAATCAAATCCCTTCAAAATTAATCTTAACAAAACTTCGATCTAAACGAAAACTTAAAATCTAAACTTACGCATCATGACTTGAACATGAAATGAAACAAAGTTTAAATCGAAATTCCCCCAGATCATGTGATTTGGGACTCACCTCCTTTTCCCTTCCCCAGCAAGAGTTCAGGAATCTCCAATCTTAGAGATATACTTGACACTCCCTAGCGGGAATTCTTCTACTTCGTTCCAAGTGTGTCACTTGGACATCTGTGTTGGTTTTGTTGATCTTTTCGGTCAACGCCAATACGCGCGGTGTGCTCCGTCGACTCACCACACCTATCGGGGTCCATTTGTTGACCTCATTTTTGATGAGGTCTTCTCTTCTTCTCTTTAGTACTTAGGATCTAGCCTTAGGCTTTCCCTTTGACTATCTTAGAGGACTAGAATCGGGATCCACCATCTAGAATTTCAAACCACTTCTTAACTCCCCGCAAACTCCACAAACTCGATCGTAGACCCCTAATCACCTGGAGGGTTGAAATCAAATGTGGAAGTTTAAAGGATGAGTTCCTATGGGACTCTTTGGCCTTAGGACCTGCCCAGGTGGCTCGGTCCAGTGAAGGGGCTGACTTACACACACACTACACTCATACACTACACTTTCATACACCTCCTAAAACCACACCCATACCTAACTCGACCTCCTGACTCATGTAGGTGATTCACATGGATGGTCCTTAACCCCTAAGCCCTTGGCTAAGAGGGTTAGGAACAACATAGTGAATGCCTCAAATGAGTCCCTTCATGGCTCATATGGGCTTGATGTGGCTTCATGGCTCAACCAAAATGATTTCATTCCACTTACATTCACCCAATCTCGTCGCGCTGGTCCGCTGCTAATTTAGTTAACATCTTGCGGATACGACGATTTTTATTTCTTCGTTGAGTTGCTGTGAGAGTAGCTCTTCGTATTTCCTGAGTTTCTGTGGGCGCGGCGCTGACAAGCTCGCCTCTGCCGTAGCGACTACGGACTTGATTCTCTTGTCCTCTTCGGTGTTTGTTTTTCTTTTCTTCTATCGTCGGATTGGTGGCTTGGGCCACCCACTTTCATTACTCGTCCGACGGGCGGTTCCTCTCGGTCAACCGGGACCCGAGTCACTTTCCTCGTATTGCGAGCCCGCCGGTGCGAAGTCCGAGTCAATCTCTATTATCGCTCCATCCTTCACCCTCTTTTCGTTGAGTGCAAGGATTACGCCATTTCTAAAGTTCAGGACCAACCGCCCGTTCGACATTTCCCTGCGAAAAGATAAGGAAAAGGATCAGGGGCTATACTAAGAACAATAACATTAAGAAAATGTTTATTAAAGACAATTTTTTATTATTTTTGTATTTCTCAATTTAACAGGAATGAAGTGGGATAAGATCAGGAAAGAGATTTTGATTTGGAAGAGAGAAAACAAGGAAAACTTTATTATCATGATTTTATTTATCTTAGTACATTTTTTATTATTTTTGGGTTCGGACTCGAGTCATAAGTAATTACCTCACCCGTGCTTCTAGGAATGAAAAATTCATTCCTTCGAAACATCGAGTAGCGTAATACTTCTTCAAGTATCGTCCATTGATCGGAAGCATATGTCGTTCTCCTCGGCAATTCACTAGGCCGGTAGGAGCCTCCCGAGTGGATCGCCTCAACTACAAACGGTCCCTCCCAAGTGGGTTCAAATTTTCCTCCTATCTTGCGGTGTGCGAGGATAGGTCTTTTGAGAACGAGAACTAAGTCACCAACTTTGAAGGTTCTTGGGCGGACCGGTCCTATCATGGGCTTGAACCATCTTAGCTTGGTATAGTTCTAAATCCTCGCTGCGCTGCAAGTCTTTTTCCTTCCGGGCTCTCTAATTCCTCTAGTCGCAATTTGGCATTCTCTTCGTCGTGATCTTGTTCGCAACTCGCAATTCCGAGTGAAGGAAGTCTGGACCTCTAAGGGTAACATCGCCTCGGACCCATACACCGGAGCGTAAGGCGTAGCTTCGAGTAGGAGTTCGAAGGTTGTCCGGTAGGCCCATAAGGCTTCTAATAACTTCTCGTGCCAATTTCTCTTATTATCGTCCAAAGTCTTCTTTAAAATTTGAACGAGAGTTTTATTAAAAGCCTCGACTGGGCCGTTTGCTCTTGGGTAGTAAATTGTTGAATATCGCCGGTCGATTCCGTGTCTCCCGACAAAATTGTTGATTTGTGTGCTTCGAATGCCGACCCATTATTTGAGATGATCTCGCGCGGCACTCCGAAACGGTAGACAACTTGGTTCTTGAAAAATTGTAGCACGTGATGTGGTTTCACTTCTCTGAGTGGAACTGCCTCTGCCCACTTAGAAAAGTAGTCTGTAGCCGCAAGAATGAAGCGATGTCCTTTTGAAGACGGTGGTTCTATTGGACCCACTATATCCGTGCCCCAACATTCAAATGGCCACGACGCAATTGTCGGATGTAGCACGTTTGGAGGTTGGTGTAGAACCACTCCGTGCACTTGGCATTGGTGACAGCTCTTGGCGATTTTCATGCAGTCGGTCATCATCGAGGGCCAGTAGTACCCTAGTCTTTTAATTTTCATTTTCATCTTCGGACCCACCGGTGAGCGCCACGCGAGTCCCGAATGCACCTCTTTAACAATTTCACGGGCCTCGGACCCGCTTAGGCACCTTAGCCACATCCGATCAAAAGACCTTCCGTATAATGTGTTGTTTATTAATGCGTAGGACGTAGTTCTTTTCTTGATCCGATGAGCTAACGACCTATCGTCCGGTAGTTTTCATGTTTGCGGTGTAGTCTATTAATGGTTGTCGCTAATCTTCCGTGTTTTCCGTCATCGTCTGCGATTGATCCTTTTTCTTTTTCCGATTTGTGTATTGTGTCTATGTCGAGTCGTGATAGGACCCGACGTCCATGAACCGACACTTCCATCGATTCATCTTGCAAACGAGCAAATTCTTTTGTGAGACGGGCTAGCGCATCTGCTAAAGCGTTTTCTTTTGGGAATTTTGTAGATTGTCACATTTGGAATTTGTTCCAACAATTTCGTATGGTATACTCGGAAGTATTGCTCGAGTCTTGGTTTTAAAATTCCGTATTGTCCGGCGATCCGTTGAATGATTAATCGCTAATCCCCATAGATGTTGATGTCCGTTATACCCATTTGAATAGTTAATTCCAGATCTCGTTACGAGGGCTTCATATTCCGCTTCGTTATTTGTACACGGCTCGTTAAGTGGTAGGAGTATCTTAACATTCCCCGCTCCGGTGTTATAAAGATTAGTCCGATCCCCGCCTTACGGCACTATCACTTGCGATTCTTCATTTTTGTGTGCTCGAAGATGCTCCGTCGAAATATAATTCCCAACGTCGATCATCATGGTCTTCTAGGTTCATTATTTGTTCATCCGGCAAATCGTCATTAAGAGGAGATTCTGCCGCAAAGGGTGTCTTGCGAGGAAGTCCGCTAAGACTTGTCCTTTACGGCACGAAGAGGCACGAAAGTTATATCGAATTGCAATAATATCATCGACCATCCGGCAAGTCCGCTCGAAAGCGTTGGACGGGTCATCAAGTATTGCAATGGATTAAATTTCGAAATCGAGGTTGACCTTATGAGAAAGCATGTAATGCCTGAGCTTTTGAGCGGCGAAGATCAGGGCTAAACAGTGCTTTTCAATTGCGGGATACCTTATTTCCGTCGGAAGTAAACGATGACTTAGGTAGTAAAGAGCATTTTCTTTACCCTCATCATTGACCCTGGCCAACGGGGCTCCGAGAGAGTCGTCTAAAGCCGCGGTATAAAGTATCGCGGTCTACCCGAGACCGGGGTCGCTAAGACAGGAGGTGTCATTAAATATTGTTTAATGTCCTCGAAGGCCCTCTGGCATTTCTCTTCCCAAATAAATTTGGCGTCCTTTTTAACTAGTGCCGAGAAAGGCTAACACCTACCTGACAAGTTCGAGATAAAGCGTCGAAGATATGCCAGCTTCCCTTGAAAAGATCGTAGTTGTTTTAAGGTTTTGGGAGGCGGCATTTCTAAGATAGCTTTAATCTTTTCCGGGTCGATTTCAATTCCACGATGCTGGACAACGAATCCTAAGAATTTTCCGGAGGTGACGCCGAAGGCGCATTTTAAGGGATTCATCTTAAGGTTAAATTGTCTTAATCGTTCGAAAACAATTCTCAAATCATACAGGTGGTTTTCCTTTACTTTGCTTTTGATGACCACATCATCCACGTAGCATTCGACTTGATTGTGGATGAGATCATCAAAAATTCTTGTCATCGCTCTCGGTAGGCTGCTCCTCGCGTTCTTCGGTCCGAATGGCATCACCGTGTAAGCAATATACTCCGATCGGCGTTCGAATGCCGTAAGCTTTTCATCTTCCGGAGCCATTTTTATCCGGTTGTATCCCGAAGATCCATCCATGAATGAGAATATTTCATGTGTTGAAGCGATGTCGATCATTAATTCGGGATCGGTAGAGGAAATTCATCTTTTGGACATGCCTCGTTTAAATCTCCGAAATCCACACAAATTCCGATCCGACCATTCTTCTTCCGACCGGTACCACATTGGCTAACCAAGTCGGGTATTGTTCTTCATGGACAAATTTAGCGTCTATTAGCTTTTTAACTTCAGCCTATGACTTGTTGTTCTATTTCTAGACGCATTCTTCTCGGGACCTTGTCCGACTCGGGATGTAGTAGGATCCACTCCTAGCTTATGGACTGCGACCTCCGGAGCTAAACTCGGCATCTCATCGTAGCTCCAAGCAAAACATGTCTTTAAATTCCATTAATAACTTAATTATTTCTTTGGAGTCTTCTTTATCGAGTAAGGAGCTAACAAAGGTAGGTCTAGGTTCTTCGCTAGTACTCGAGTTAACTTCCGTTAACTCATCTATCGTAGATTCGATCTCTTCTTCGAATTCGGTGGAGCGTCTCCAATTTGTAAATCTTCGAGTTCTTCCGTAGTTTCCATGCGCTTTCATTAGACTCGCAAGTGACAACCAAGCAAAATTCGGCATCGTCAACCGATCCTACCGTGCCGAATCCGAGACCATGTTTTGAATTGGGTGGACGACCGGAGTTATTCCATAAATTTTCAAAATGTTGTGATCGACCTTTTGTCCATTGTCGAGGTAAGAAACCACGCCGAATTAAATTTTGAACATAGGGAGAGTACCACTCAAAAGGCAATTCCATTAATTCGATGAAGTAGCATCTTCGAATTGTACATTATTTTCGCTTTGGAGGAAGGAGCACCACGGTAGAATTTGATGGGCTTTGCACCACCGCTACATACCCTTCGACCTCCATACCCTCGATCTTATTAGAATGGATCGGGGTCGTGGTCATAAGTATGTACATAGTGGTTAATCTTCTCGTACATCGATTTATATTCTTCGTTTCTTTCATCTTCGAGAGAGATTCCGAATTGCGGTTTCTTCCTACTTATTGTCGTCGCTTCTTGCTCGATTTCTTTTTCTTCTTCAGAACTGTCTTCCCAATCGACATTGATGGCTGGTTTCCTCTGTCCAATCGTCCTAATGCCTCTGCCAAGACCTCGTCCCCGACCTCGACCTCGGATGCGAGTTGTGGAGAAACCTTCACCATCTCGCCGTAAGGGAGTGGTGAGTGACTCGTTGACTAGAATTTCGAGTTCTTCGTTGTCCCAAATTTCCTTTGCTTCATTTGTTATGGTATCTCTCGGAGAAGATTGTTTTCTTCGGGGGTGCGTAATAAGTCGCATCTTCATGGATTCCAATTTCATGCACGGAGAATGGTTGTAAGTCACCTTTGATGCACTCGTTCCCCTCCATTGTAGTATTTGATGCACTGATGTAGAGATGATGGTACCATCCGGTTTTCATGTATCCACGGTCGGCCCAGTAGAGCGTTGAACGACGTTTCTGAATCAATTATGTGAAATTTCGCGGTTGTCTTTGCTAAGTCACCGGTCTTCATTAGCAGTGTTATTGAGCCGAGGGCTCTTTCTCCTTTCTGGTTGAATCCTCTTAATAACATTTTGTCCGCCTCGAGCTCGCGAGCATCAATTTCCAAGTATGCTAGCGTTCGAAGATTCATAATATTGATTGATGCTCCCGGATCCACCAATACTCCGGAGAGCGTAAACTTCCCAATTGTAACCGAAATGTACAATGGTCGGTTGTGGTCTCGTCGTCCCAAGTAGTAGGTCGTTGTCCGTGAAGGTAACACCTCGCTCGTTCCTTTAACGAGCAAACCTCATCTAAGGACTCTCCGGCCATTCGAGCTAAGCAAATTTCTCGGATCAAGTAAGGCCTCGATCGAGCTTCTCTCATCTCCTTTGATAAGATGAGAGCGTCATAGATGCTCGCTTGGTCGGTAGTTTCCTAAGATGGGCTAGCACGTTGTAGTCCACTTTGTTTTCATGTGCCTCGTTTTCTTCTCGAATGGGTATTTCTTCTGCCGGGGTTGATTCTTCCTGAACAACCACCTACTTTCCTTTGTCCTTTGGACCCATTCTCGGAGGTAGAACTCTTCCACTTCTTAAGTTGACTTCTGTGATTTCTTCTAAGTTTAGCATTGAGTTTGCTGGTGTCTCCTTCTGAATTGGAATGACAGATTCTTCAGGATTAGCTTCGGAGTCTGAAGGCTCTAACTCTATTGTGATCGGAGCTCCTCGAAACTCGCAAATAGATTCGTTGCTTGTTGAACTCTCGTAGCCTTCCCGGTGGATGTCTTCTTCATCATCGTGATCGTCGAGATTGTGTATGATTTGAGAATTGTTATTTGTATCGGAATCGACGTCCGGATTAGGTTGATTGTCGCTAGTCACATAATCGTTAGAAACAGTCAAAACGTAGCCAACGCCATAATCCTCATCATTATAAGATCCCACCGGGGTGAGCAAATAATCATACAGAGTCAGAGGTTCGAGAGATTTCTCCCCCGAATCGAAACAACTATCCTAGGATAAATGTGCCCCTAGTCTAGCCTTAGGTGCCTCGGTCTTCTCTTCTTCATCAATTTTCTTCTTTTCTTCAATTGTTTCTTGTCGAGGTGGTTCTTCTATCGCAAGTGATAGCGCCGACTTGACGCTTTTCGAACTTTGAATCGAAGCTCGCACCGAAGCGGTTTGGATGTGATCTAAAATCTTCTTCGAAGACTTTGTCCAAGCGGTAGTCCATCCATCATCGGCCGCATAGGGATCCATCGAACAATGAAATCCGCCGAGGTCGGGATCGCTTCAGTGAAGAACAGCCATGGTGGCCATTGGGCATGAGGCAAGCCAAACAGAGAATTCCAAGTTTGGGCTCACATGTGAGCTCTCGGCTCCGGTGGTTTCCGGCGGCCGTGGTGGCTGGCCGTCGTGCATGGGTCACTCTCAAGGTCGTGGTCGTATTTGCTTGGTGCAAGCAATTGGGTACTATGTGTAAAGGCTTTGATCCATGAATGGGGCATGGTTGCTTGAGTCTGAAATGGGTCAATTCACCCACTGGGCTGGTGCACCCTTCAAAGTGGCTTTGGGTGGCTGTGGGTGATCAAAGGGATCACTGGTTTGGCATGGAGAAGTCTCCATCCAAATATTCGGATTAAATCGTTTAGGTGAATCATGATTAAGGCTAATGAGCTTTAGGATTAAGGAAAGCCTCCTCTTCTTACCCAATATGGCATGGTGGAGTGTCCAAGGCTCTCATGGCTCACATGTGGCTCATGCATGGCTTCATGGCTAACCTTTGGCTTTGGGAAATGTCAGTCAATTTCATAAAAATGGGTTTTTGGGATTTTTTGATAATTTAATGAGAACTTTTGGATAAGGCTTGGATTTGGGATGATTTGATGATGAATTTAGGACTTAGGTATTGAGTTTAATTGAAAGTATGATGAGGGAAATGTCATATGGGCTATGGGACTAATTTTGGGCCTGGATGTGGTGTAAAAAATGGGTTTTTTAAAATGATTTAAGGAATGGGCCTTTTAGTTTAAGAAAAAAAAGAATTTATGGATGGAAATTTTGTAAAGAGGTTGGGCCAAATAATTGTTGAATTTGGTTTAGGGATGTGTCATGAGTGGTTTGAAACAAATTTGAGCAAGTGATCGTGTCTGAATTTAGCTTGGATATTGGCTTTTGGTGAAAGAGCATTGGCAGTAGCTAAAATGGCTACCATGGGCCAAAGTTGGGCTAAAGTTAAAATTGATGTAAAATTAATGTTGGGAAATAATTATGGGAGTGTTTCAAAGAGGTTTTGGCTTTGGTTAGGTTTTGATTTTGGGATCTGGGTTCATCTTTGGGTTAAGTTTAAAGCTTATGTCAAAATCAGTCTTTTGATTTTCGTTGAATTTGAGTGGGGTTTGGGTCTAAATTTTGGGCAAATCATGTTAGTGTTTTGTTTATGGGGATTATATGAAGGTTTAGAAAAAGATTTGGGGTTAATTGAGTTGAATTGGGTGAGTTTGGGCTAGGTTTGGGTCATAGTCCAACTGGGCTTTAAGGCCTGGGGGTGAAATTGGATCCAAATGTCAATCAAATTGGACTTGGATTTGCTCTAGATTGGTGTTGGGGATGTTGAATTGAAGTTTAGAATTGAATTGGACCAGAATTTGGGTCAATTGGATAGGTTTGGTTTGACATTTGGTTCACTTCTGGGGTTAAAATGGGTCAAATTGTGGATTTTGATAAAAGTGGGGAAAATTGACAAAATTGGCCCATGGTGTAGTTGAACAAAATGAAATTGGGAATATTTGGAATTTTTGGAATTTTCTGGGAATTTTCTGAATTTTTGGATTTTTGGGTCAAGAGGGGTATTTTGGTATTTGGAGGGTATTGGGAGGTATTTTTGGAATTTTTGGTATTTTGGGTATGGATGATCAATTCTGAGTAATTTAGAAAATGTTTGGGATTGGATTTGGGGATTTTTGGGTGATTTGAGATTTTAGAAAAATTTGGGTAATTTTAAAGGTTTTGGGTAAAGTTGTGGGCTGCATAGGGTCCCTGGGGTCAAAATTGAAATTTTGGAAAATTGAAGATTGGGTGAGGTAAGTGGAATGAAATCATTTTGGTTGAGCCATGAAGCTACATCAAGCCCATATGAGCCATGCTGGACTCATTTGAGGCATCCACTATGTTGTTCCTAACCCCAGCTGGGCGCTTAGTAAGTTAAGGACCATCCATGTGAATCACCTTCATGAGTCGTGAGGTCAAATCGGGTATTAGTGTGGTTTTAAGAGGTGTGTGAAAGTGCAAACTCTGTATATAGGTGTAGTGTGTGTGTAAGCCAACCCTTCACCAGACCAGGCCACCCAGGGCAGTCCTAAGGCCAAAGAGTCCTATAGGAACTCATCCTTTAAACTTCCACATTTAATTTCAACCCGCTAGTGATTAGGGGGTCTACAATCAATTTTGTGGAGTTTGCAGTGGAGTTAAGAAGTGGTTTGAATTTCAAGTGGTGGGCCCCAATTCTAGTCCTCTAGGATAGTCAAAGGAAAAGTCTAAGGCTAGATCCTAAGTACTAAAGAGAGAAGAAAAGACCTCATCAAAAATAAGGTCAACACCATACACCAGAGCGTAAGGTGTAGCTTGAGTAAAGAGTTCTTGGCTTCGTCCGTAGGCCCATAAGGCTTAATAACTGTGCCAATTTCTCTTATCGTCGTCTAAAGTCTTCTTTAAAATTTGAACGAGAGTTTTATTAAAAGCCCCGCAAGGCCGTTTGCTCTCGGTAGTGTTGCTGAATACTCGCCGCCGATTCCGTGTCTCCCGCGACAAAATTATTGATTTGTGTGCTTCGAATGCTGGACCCATTATTCGAGATAACTCGCGCGGCACTCCGAAACGGTAATAACTGGTTCTTGAAAATTGTAGCACGTGATGTGCTTTCACTTCTCTCGAGTGGAACCGCCTCTCGCCCACTTAAAAGTAGTCTCGTAGCCGCAAGAATGAAGCGATGTCCTTTTGAAGATGGTGGTTCTATTGGACCCACTATATCCGTGCCCCAAAATTCAAATGGCCATGACGCAATTGCCTGATGTAGCACGTTTGGAGTTTTGTGTAGAACCACCCGTGCACTTGGCACCGGTGAGCGCCTCTGGCGATTTTCATGCCGGTCATCATCGAGGGCCGTAGTACCCTAGTCTTTTAATTTTCATTTTCATCTTCGGACCCGATCGGTGAGCGCCTGGGCTGCAGTCCTCGAATGCACCCCACTCACGTCTCGACTCGCTTAAGCACTCACCCACATTTGATCAAAAGACCTTCTCGTATAATGTGTTGTTTATTAATGCGTAGGACAGAAGTTCTTTCTTGATCTGATGGGCTAACGACCTATCGTCCGGTAGTTTTCCCGTTTGCGGTGTAATCTATTAATGGCCGTCGCCAACCCTTCGTGTTTTCCCCGTCACCGCCGTACCGATCCTTTTTCCTTTCGATTTGTATTGTGTCTATGTCGAGCCGTGATAGGACTCGACGTCCGTGAACCGACACTTCCACCGATTCATCTTGCAAACAACAGCAAATTCTTTTTGCGAGACGTGTTAGCGCATCCGCTAAAGCGTTTTCTTTTCCGGGAATTTTGTAGATTGGTCACATTCGGAATTTGTTCCAATGCTCGTATGGCATACCGGAAGTATTGCTCTCGAGTCTTGGTTTTAAAATTTCCGTACCGTCCGGCGATCCGTTGAATGATTAACCGCGAATCCCCGTAGATGTTGATGTCCGTTATACCCATTTGAATAGTTAATTCCTGCCCTGTTATGAGGGCTTCATATTCTCGTCGTTATTTGTACACGGCTCATATGGTAGGAGTATCTTAACATTCCCCGCTCCGTGTTATAAAGATTAGTCCGATCCCCGCCTTACCGGCACTATCACTTGCGATTCTTCGTCTTTCAGGTGTCGAAGATGCTCCGTCGAAATATAATTCCCAACGTCGGAATACTCATGGTCTCTAGGTTCATTATTTGTTCATCCGGCAACCGTCATTAAGAGGAGATTCTGCCGGCAAAGGGTGTGTCGCGAGGAAGTCCGCTAAGACTTATCCCTTTATCGCACGAAGAGGCACGAAAGTTATATCGAATTGCAATAACATCATCGACCATCCGGCAAGTCCGGCCGAAAGCGTTGGGCGGGTCATCAAGTATTGCAATGGATTAAATTTCGAGACTGTGTTGACCTTATGAGAAAGCATGTAATGCCCGAGCTTTTGAGCGCGAAGATCAAAGCAACAGTTGCTTTTCAATTGCGGGATACCTTATTTCCGTCGGAAGAAAACGACGGCTTAGGTAGTAAAGAGCATTTTCTTTACCCTCATCATCATTCGCTAACAAATGGCTCGAGAGAGTCGTCTAAAGCCGCGGTATAAAGTATCACGGCCTACCCGAGATCGTGGCCGTTGGTGACAGGAGGGGTGTCATTAAATATTGTTTAATGTCCTCGAAGGCTCCTCTCGGCATTTCTCTTCCCAAATAATGGCGTCCTTTAACTAGTGCCGAGGAAAGGGCCGACACCTACCCGACAAGTTCGAGACAGCGCTCAAGATATGCCGCCTTCCCCGAAAAGATCGTAGTTGTTTTAAGGTTTTCAGAGGCGTATTTCTAAGATACTTTTAATCTTTTCCGGGTCGATTTCAATTCCGCGATGCCTGACAACGAATCCTAAGAATTTCCCGGCTGTGACGCCGAAGGCGCATTTTAAGGGATTCATCTAAGGTTAAATTGTCTTAATCATTCGAAAACAATTCTCAAATCATACAAAGGTTTTCTCTCATTTTGTTGGCGACCGCATCGTCCACGTAGCATTCGACTTCGATTGTGGATGAGATCATCAAAAATTCTTGTCATCGCCTTCCGGTAGGTTGCTCCCGCATTCTTCGGGCCCAAATGGCATTATCGTGTAGCAATATACCCCACCGCCGTTCTGAATGTTGTAAGCTTTTCATCTTCGGAGCTATTTATCTCGGGTTGTATCCTCAAGATCCATCCATGAATGAGAATATTTCATGTGTTGAAGCGATGTCGATCATTAATCTCCGGACGCATTCTCCGGGACCTTGTCCGACCGGGACGAAGTAGATCCACTCCTAGCTTATGGATCGCGACTCGGAGCTAAACCCTGCATCTCATCGTAGCTCCAAGCAAAACAAATACTTTTAAATCTTCATTAATAACTTAATTATTTTTTCGGAGTCTTCTTTATTGAGTAAGGAGCTAACGAAGGTAGGTCTAGGTTCTTCGCTAGTACCTGCTAACTTCCGTTAACTCATCTATTGTAGATTTGATCCTCTTCGAATTCCGGTGAGCCGCCTACTTGTAAATCTTCGAGTTCCTCTCAAGTAGCCTATGCAGTTTTCATTAGACTCGCAAATGACAACCATGCAAAATTTAGTATCGTCACTGATCCTACCGTGCCGAATCCGAGACCATGTTTTGAATCACTGGGTGGACGACCGAGTTATTCCATAAATTTTCAAAATGTTGTGATCGACCCTTTGTCCATTGTCGAGGTAAGAAACCTCGTTGAATTAAATTTTGAACATGTGGAGAGTACCACTCAAAAGGCCATTCCATTAATTCCCGATGAAGTAGTATCTTCAAATTGTACATTATTTTCGCTTGAGGAAGGAGCACCAATTTTAGAATCTTCGATGGGCTTGCACTACCGCTACGTACCCTTTCGATTCTCCATACCCTCGATCTTAGTTGTGAATGGACGGGGGTCGTGGTCATAAGATACATGCGGGTTAATCTTCTCGTACATCGATTTATATTCTTCGTTTCTTCTTACTCCGAGAGAGATTCGACCGCGTTTCTTCCGACTCTATTGTCGCCGTTTCTTGCTTCGATTTCTTTTTCTTCTTCGTAACTGCTCGGCCAATTGACATTGATGGTTGGTTTCCTCGTCCAATCGTCCTAATGTCTCTCGCCACGACCTTGCCCCCGGCCTCAACCTCGATGCGAGTCAGAGAAACCTTCACCATCTCGCCGTAAGGGGAGCGGTGAGCGACCGTTGGACTAGAATTTCGTGTTCTTCGTTGTCCCAAATTTCCTTTGCTTCATTTGTTATGGTATCTCCGGAGAAGATTGTTTTCTTTGAGGTATAATAAGCTGCATCTCTTCATGGATTCCGTATTTCATGTACGGAGAACGGTTGTAAGTCACCTTTAATCGTTCCCCTCCATCGTAGTATTTAATGCATTGATGTAGAGATGATGGTACCATCCTGTTTTCATGTATCCATGGTCGGCCTAAGAGAGCGTTGAACGATGTTTCTGAATCAATTATGTGAAATTTCGCGGTTGTCTTTGCTAAGCCGACCGGTCTTCATTAGCAAAGCAGCACATCCGAGGGCTCTTTCTCCTTCGGTCAATCCTCTAATAACATTTTGTCCGCCCGAGCTCGGCGAGCATCAATTTCCAAGTATGCTAGCGTTCGAAGATTCATTATATTGATTGATGCTCCTGGATCCACCAATACCTTCGAGAGCGTAAACTTCCAATTGTAACCGAAATGTACAATGGTCGGTTGTGGTCTCTGTCCCGGGGCAGAAGTCGTTGTCCCAGAAGGTAACACCTCGTCGTTCAACGAGCAAACCTCATCTAAGGACTCTCCGGCCATTTGAGCTAAGAAATTTCTGGATCAAGTAAGGCCTTGATCAGAGTTTCTCTCATCTCCTTTGATAAGATGAGAGACACGAGATGCTCGGGCCAATGGTAGTTTCCTAAGATGGGCTAGAAGTACGTTGTAGTCCACTTTGTTTTCATGTGCCTCGTTTTCTTCTCGAATGGGTATTTTTCCGCCGAAGGATTCTTCCTGAACAACCACACTGGCTTTTGTCCTTTGGACGCATTCCTGAGGTAGAACTCTTCCACTTCTTAAGTTGACTTCGTGATTTCTTCTAAGTTTAAATGAGTTTGCCGGTGTCTCCTTCTGAATTGGAATGAGCCGTGTAGATTCTTCGCATTAGCTTCGGAGTTCGAAGGCTCTAACTCTTATTGTGACCGGAGCTCCCCAAAACTCGCAAATAGATTCGGTTGCTTGTTGAACTCCTCGTAGCCTTCCCCGGTGGATGTCTTCTTCATCAGATCATCGAGATTGTGTATGAGATTCGAGAATTGCTATTTGCATCTTTTAATCGACGTCCTGATTAGTTGATTGTCGCTAGTCACTTAATCGTTAGAAACAACAAAACGTAGCCAACTCCATAACCCTCATCATTATAAGATCCCACCTACGGCGAGCAAATAATCATACAGAAATGAGGCCTGAGAGATTTCTCCCCCGAATCGAAACAACTATCCTAGGATAAACAAAATTTCTCAGTCTAGTTTGGTGCCTCTGCCTCTTCTCTTCTTCATCAATTTTCTTTTCTTCTGTACTGCCTCTGTTGAGGTTGCTCTTCCATTCTGGGTGATACGACTGGAGCGCGCTTAACTGACCGAAGCTCGCACCGAAGCGGTTTGGATGATCTAAAATATTCTTCGAAGACTATTCCAAGCGGCAGTCCATCCATCATCGGCCGCATAGGGATCTATCGGAACAATGAAATCCGCTTCAGATAACATTGACTAACCTCCTTTTCTGGGTTCCTTCATGTATTTTTTCGGATCGTTATATTCCTTCGAAGATTGTCGTTGAGCCAACTCTCAAGGTAATACAACTTATTTTGTGCCCAAGCATCCGTGTAAGGGCAAAAGTTAGATCACCTCTCTTGTCGACTTTTCCTGTCTTTTAGGCTCGCGCTGGAAACTGAGTCTTCATCGACCGCGAGAACATTTTTGGGATTCCGCTCATTCTCTGAATCCGATACTCCTCGTCGTAGCTCCTCAACGTACGTTGTGGACGGTGGCGGTTGTTCATACTCGAGATGACTGATAACTCGGTCGGGGTTGCCGGTACCTTCGTTGAGGTTGTCGCGTCGTTCGACGATATTTGCATTTCCGTTGCTTGCCTTTATCGACCGTTGCGACGATCCCGAACTTCTTTTCAAAGTTTTCACGGGCTTCGTTTGTCTCGTTTTATCGGGGAAACTTAATTGCTTCTCCTCCTCTTGCAAGCTTCCGGCCTTGCTTAACAACTTCTCGAAAGTCTTAATAGTAACCTCGGCGGGCAGTTTCTCGTCATGACGGCCATTGGAGCGTTTTTGAAGAAACGCCGACCGCATGTCGTTCTTGTAACCGTGGCTCACACTTCATACTTAGGTTCCTCCATCGGGCATGTAGTATACTGTGAGTTTCATTCGGCTTCTACTTCTCTACCACTAAATCACCTATAGTGATGGTAGCCGAGCTCCGGCAATCGCTTTGATGAAGAGGCTCCTAATTCTCGAAAATGTCTTCACCGAACTGCTTGCAATTCCGCATACGAATCAAAAGCAATCCTCGACAGGGCCGATTGCAAATCACCTAAGAGTAAAGCATCACTTCCGCGCCGGCATTGCAAACAACTCGGCGCGAAAATGCAACATGCTGCCGAGGATTTCGGCTCCATCAAAGGTCTCGAACGTAGGTGGTAATAAAGCTCTTCTGGATATCAACAAATGTCAATTCTTCCTGCGGTAAGGTCTACCCGTCCGAATGGATGTTCCGCTCTTGATTTTGCCAAGGCTTCGCATTCGCCGTTCCACCAAGCTCTTGATATCCTTTTCCGGAATCATGCTTTCAGGTTGCATCCTTCTTAATCGATCATCCCCGTTGACCTGATGTAATCTCCCTTTCCTCCGTCTACAATGTGAATGACTTCCGGGGGTGTTTTTCCCTTTGGGGTTGAACCCCGACTGAGAAAGGCCAGGGCTACAACCATCTCTTCTCCATCCTTTTCGCCATTTGGGCGATCGTATCATCTTCTTCGAAGCCGCTCTCATTACTTCCGCTCCTCTCTTTCGCGCCGGCAGGAGCACTCATGAAGCCGACGAAGCTCGTGTTTCTACCATGTTAATTTCGCATACTCATCATCCATGAACTCGACGAGCCTGTCTCATCTCCGACTTCTCCTCTCTTTCCTCGCTAGTCGCTCTAACACGCTCTTAACTTTTCCATAAAGATTCCTGTGAGGTCTTTTCCGTACATCCTTGCGCTTGTCATGTGATAATTGTCGAGTTTCTTTCATGAGTCCCCTTTACCGCGGTAGCACTTTCTTTCGGACTCAAGTCTCTCGACGAGACTTTCCTTTTCGGTCGTTGTTTCGGCCTTTTGATCGCCAGAAGGATTCATACCATCCTTCTAGCACAGGTGGCTGCCCAGGGACCGATGGTCCGTCAACCGAATGCCGGAAGGTGGCATCTCCCCGATCCGTAAACCCGAAAACAACAGGACTAGCCTTCATCTTCTTATTTGGCTCTTCTACAAACATAAGCAGATTCTACTGCGGCCCAAGACGGGATTTGGCCGCACCCGCCCTATCCTTCTTAAAATTTCCGATACAGTGGCATCTTTCCTTCTTCGCCAACTTTTCAATCACAAGGCCGTAGTCGGCAAGTGTGCAACTCCTAGCCCCTTTCTTCTCGTTGTCGTTATAGTATGCGGCCGAGGTAATGTAGAGGCACCGCGACATTTTCCTCGTCACCGCTGGCGAAAGGGATGGAATCTACTCCCTTCCAAAAGGGGTGTATACTCAAACAATGGTATGTATTCGCAGCGTGTGTACTTGAATTTCTTCTAGAAAGCGACTTCGCAGTTCTCCGGCCTTTGGTGCAATCTTCCCCGCCCGTTTCTCCGAGTCCGTGTTGGGGTGGAACCCGAGCCGCACCCACTTGTACCGTAAGGTCTTGTGAATGCGAAATCCGTACCTCCATCGTAACATGCTCGTTGCAACTCAACTTCCTTCCCTTCGCCATGGAGTCGGGGTAGGTGCAAGTAGACGACTAGGCTCGCGGGGGTAGAGATAACGGTCCTTCTATGGATGCCGGTACTCCTCTCACTGAACCCTTTGGCAGAGGAGGAAATTTCGAGTTGACTTGCCGAACTCAATCATGGGTTTCTCGCCTGCACTTTGTCCATCGCTAAAAGGGTAACGTCGCCGATCTTGACATTTGTGTTTTCTTTTGGAATCCTGTCCAAACCGGATGATCCCATCACGGCAAATTTCATCCCTGTAAAATGTCCAAATTACTGTGAAGGAGAAAATTAGTTGTTTGGGGCTTCCATTTCTGCAAGGTAGATTCTGATTGTCATCTCAAGTTATGATTCTTCTCATCAGACGAAAAGAAAGGAATCGAAAGAGTCCGAACACATTCTTGTTCATGTATATTTATTAAAAGAGTTATTCATTGTGAGGGTTTGTTCATTTAAACTAATGTTCAAAGGTGTAGAGAAGGCAATGAATCTGATTCGACTAGAAAGGAAAAGAAAGCCCTAGTGAAAGACTTCTTACTCCGAAGATCACTCCAACCAATACCTACTGGGGTCCACCCCACCTCGCAATGAGGTAAAGGATCCTGAACTCTCTTCCGTTTAGGGATATCTAAACAAGGGCTCCTAAATCCGAGAGACGTTGGCCATACTCGTTCAAGGTAGAAATGAACATAATATTCCAACGGAAAGAAGGGTAGTTTGATCCATTAGGGACATGGATACACTACCGATTTTGAAAGCGTAACTATTTGATCAAAATGGAGAGAGGAACTATTCCTCAATGAAGCCGCTTTAAATTGTCGGCATATTTTTAGGTTATGTGTTGTATTTTGAAAGGGGGTCGCCTACGCAAATTGTCGGCGAATTTTTAATTTAATTTAAATAAATAATTTGAAAAGTAAAAGATTTGTTTTCGAAAATAATTTTAAATTTGAAAATTTTAAGATATGAAATCAAACTGATCTCACATCCCGAATAGTTTATATAAACGAGCGCCGCACCACAAACTATATATTCATCCCGGAGAATAGATACACTTGATGATGGGGCTCGACAAATAAACTAGAAGATTCAGACGTCCGTTTGGACCGCGAACTAATTTTATAAGCCGATAAATTCCCCTGCTGAAGGCGAAAACATTAAATGTAGGTTTATTTTACTCGGGTTCTTTAAAATACTCTATAAGGGCAAGCCCCTATAGTTAATTACATCTTAAGTGACGGAATCACCTAAGAAAACTTCGATAATAATCGTAGTTCAAGCCTTCAAGAATTTCAAAGTTTAAGTTTTCAAGGGATCGAATATTGAATTTCAATAAAATGGACTGATCAAATTTGGAACATTTTATTTTGGGAATTCAAAGGAAGAAAGGTAGGAGAAATCACAGATTCGAAGCGAACTTCGGTAATTTTCGCGACCATCCCATTTGTTGCTTCGAATTTTCAGAAAGTCCTAATGTTTATTTAATGTTTTGATCTCTCACAATTTTAATTAATTGACTTATATTTGTATGATAAAATCATACAAATAGCCTCGAAGAGTGATGTGAGGGTTTATGTCGTACTCCACGACTACCCTCGAAATCTCGAAGACCAAGCAGGCTTAATTTACACGATATGATCATGCAAATGCCTAACGAAGAATCGAGGATTTATGTTGCACTAGGAAAACTACCTCGGTTTCCCACGGCCAAGTTATTTTAATTCTAAAGAAAGTTTTGCTGAAGTAGACTCGGTTTTGGCTGATGACGATGGCCGTGCTGCCCACCATGCTCCGAGCCTCATACGGCAGAGGTTTAGTTTTTAGAAGTCATAAATCAGGAGATGAGAGAAGTGTTTGGTTTTTATGAAATTCTGGACTTCATGTGTCTTTTTAATATTTTAATTAAAACAGGTCTTAGAGTTGATTAAACAAACCGATTAAGATCCCACTCGCTCCGTCATCCCTAAGACCGTTATTTTCATCGAATTCACTTAGTCCGTATGAATTTGCTAAACTCCAACTAAATGTCTTGGCAGACTTTCATTTCCACCGGAAATCCCGCAACACGTGGGTTACATCATCCGAGGTATTCCCGATCATTCAATGAGACGTTTTAATTTAGTTGTAGTTGTAGTTTTGTTGTTCGTTTGTGATTAAATTTTGAGTTTATCTATATTTTGAAATGTTGCGGCTAGTGAATTTTATCTTCGTAGTGTCTTTTAATTCTGGGCGATGGGTTTCGCTTGGTTTCTCGTCCTAAAGGTGTAGGTTTTCATGCAAATCATGTTGTTTATCATGCAAGAAAGGCAAAGTGCAACACGAGTAAATGGAATTGCAGTAAGATATTCTGCAATAAAATAAAAGCGTACCCGAGGGTCTCCCGTCATCCCAAGCCGCACTTAAAATACAATTTAGAGCATTTAAGCATTTATAGCAATTTCCTAGGTAGCTATGGAAAGGTTATTGTTTTCTACAAAAATCCTAATCCTATAGCTAGTCATTCCTATGACGTTCAGGTCTTCAATTTTTTGGTTTTAAGGATGATTTCCTTCACCAAAGAACAACTAAGCTCAATTTTGTTTCCATGACATTCCATCATATTGAGGAAGTGTTTAAGACGAATCTTAAACATCTTTTCTACATTTCAGGAATTGTCCCAAGTCCAAATGAATTTTATTATGCAGGTGAATTAATCATCCAGGGTGTTTAAGTTAAGTTTATTTCTTGCTCGCTGAATTAGATGTGTTCGAATATCCTTACGAGTGAAGTGATACTTTTACTTGATACTCCATTTAGGAGTTATAATAGTAAAGTCTTCAAGGGCAAAATGATATTTTTAATGATTTGTGATTCAAATTTAAGTTCAAATTAATGATTTAAGTTTGGAATAAGACTAAGTATTTTTGTGATTTATTTTCAATTCTTCATGTTCAGTGATGTCATTTAATTCAATTTAATTTAACTTAATTTAATTTAATGTGGTTTAATTTAATTTCATTTAATTTTAAGTTAATTTAATATAATATGATTTAGCTTAATTTAATTTAATTTAATTTAATTTAATTTAATTTAATTTAATTTAATTAACTTAATTCAATTTTGCTTTAATTTAATTTAATTTAATTTTTGATTTAATTTAATTTAATTTGATGTAATTTAATATGTTTTAATTTAATTTAATTTAATTTAATTTTAATTTAATTTAATTTAATTTAATTTAATTTAATTTAATTTAATTTAATTTAATTTAATTTAATTTAATTTAATTTAATTTAATTTTAATTTAATTTAATTGTTTTAATTTACTTAATTTAATTTAATTTGTTTTAATTTAATTTAATTTAATATTTTATTTTAAAGGGATTTGCTTTAAATAATTTAACCTTAACTTAATTTAATGATTAAGTCTTTTATCATTTTAAATCTTTAAACTTAGATTATCATTTTAATTAAGAAATAAATATTATTGGGATGATTAATTTAGGGATCTTTAGATTAAAGAATAAATCTCTTCCTAATAATATCCATATTTTAATAATTCCAATTTTATTACCCTTCCAAATTTAATTACTTATTTGATTAAGGTTTATTTTAATTATTTTTAAATTGTTTAGTAGGTTTCTACCCTTTAATTATTTAAATTTCAATCATCCAAATCAGATTAGATCAAATATTTTACTTTTATTTCATTAAACCTAAAGTTTTAATTATAGTTAAAATTTTAATTACCATTTTGCCCTTCAAGCTTAATAATTTCATAACTCACTAAATTGAGCTCAAATGAATTTGAAATTTTTATGTGATCTCTCACTCATATGTCAATAAAGACATTGGAGGAGAAAATGTGATTTTTCTGTATTTAATTTATTTATGTAATTATTTTTGTGAAAATAAGGATTTCCAAGGAAAATTTAATAATATGGCCAAGGGAAAGTTTCTGTCCTTAAGAAAAATTATGGGACATTCCTAGAGACCAGAGGACCATTTGGACCAATTTTTGTGATTTTTTGAATTATATTTTATTTATAAAAATTATTTTAATTTCTGGAGTATTAATTACTTTAAAAAATAGAATATGAGTTGAAAAAAATGAATTTTATAATTTTTAAAATTCTCTGATATCAAGGATTCTAGAGAACTAAATTTTACAATTTTCTGATTTTTTTCTTAATTTATTGGAATTATTTTAGTGGAAAATGCTAGAAAATGTATTTTTTTAATCTTAAAAATTACCCCCAAGGCTTTAAAATTTAATATCTCAACCTAGAGACATAAGAAAATATGGGGTTTGTTCCTAAGTGGTTAGAATTCAAAATATGACATTTTGGTGAATTTTATTATTTTTGTAATTTTTATTATTTTTTAATTATTAAAATATTAAAATAATACTAAAAATTAACTTTTTAGAAAAATCAAATTTTAATTTCTTAAATTCCCCTGATATCAGAGAGGCTCCAAAACCAATTTGGTGAATTTTTGAAAGGTATTTTGAAAGTTATGAATTTTTAAAGTTTAAAATGACTAAATGGCTTAATCAACCCATTTAGTAGAGCTAACCAAGTCCAATTGACTTCAAATTTTTATGGTCTCTCTGAACTGTAAAGTGTCAGTGGAGAATTGATGTCAATTGGATCTATGGTTAACTCTAATTAATTAAAGTTCAATTTTGGGTATTTAGGCCAATTAGGGTTAATCTGAGTGAATTAATCAAGTCCTATTTTTCCTAGGGTTCCCCGGTCATAAGAAACATCACCAAATTTTCCTAGAATTTATTTCACAACATGCTAATTTTTGGAATTAAAATTCTCAAAACAGCCACATGCATTTGAAAAATCAATAACTTTTCATTAGAGATGGCCTCTCGACCTTGGAAAATTTAGGAATGTTCCCAAGTTCGAGGCTTCAAAAGCTTTATGGTCTCTGCTATGGTGAATTGTATGAATGCATGGAGAATTAAAAACAATGCAGGGAGTAAACAATTACCAAAAATAAAGTACCGGACAAAATTAATTAATTTCTTTTCCACATTATTCCCCTCCTCTGCTCACCTATACAAGAGGGTATTTTTTATTTTATTTTGTGATTTTTCTACACACAAAGATATGGATTTTTGAAGTTCGTGCATTTAAATAACCGAAAATACCCTATTTATCTACTTATCCACGCGCGCCACCAACCTCGGCGGCTCCGAATCGACACGCGTCGCTCCCCGGTTCGGCGCCGCCATCCGACCTACTGCCCGGGCCCCGTGGTTCACGTACCATCTCGCCGGTCCGACGCAATCCAAGCCGGGGCCCATCCGATACACGCGCGATCCGACGCGCCCGGTTATCGTCTACGATCAAAGCGATCCCGTGACCGTCCACACTCTAACCCTAAGAACCTCTCGATTCTCAACGGATTTTCGTTCTTATGCTCTGCGGATTCACTTTGAAAAGACGCAACTCATCCATACGGTGAACATGGCCAAATCGACTCAAATTAAAATGAGAATCTCTCGAAGCTCTAGAAGAAGAGGGAGTCCATTATACCCTTGCTCGTAGAAGGAAGTTTCGATCCGAGAGTTGTGTCACCTTTGACGGGTCCAAGTAAGCTCTAGATGAAGTCCCTTGGCCCGGTGAATTGTCTAGCTATGAAAGTGACCACAAACTCGATCACAAAGCTTGAGGCCGGAGCAACCGGGTGGCTCCTGGAGATTAAGCCAAAGGGGAAAACTTCTCCTCTCGTCCAAAGTTGAAGGTGTAGGACCAATCAATTTGGGGATTGGCTCACTCGTGAAGAAGTGTCCCGGTTTTTGGGCTGAAGCTTGAGCTCACCACCAGCTGGAGTGGAATGGGGCTGGAATTCAGTGGGGATCAAGTGCTCATGTGCGGAGAGTGATCCTGAGTGATTTTGGCAGAAGCCTTTAAGGTTTGGTTCAAACACTTCCTTGGCCGGAGAGGTGAGGGGTTTGGGCCAGCATGGCCGGAGGGGCCTCCAGGGAGCCGAGGGCTGGGATCAGCGCTGCTTAGGCCAAGGGAAGAACAGCTACAATGGCCACCTGGTATGGGGGCGCCTCAAAGAAAGCAGAATTCCAAGCTTGGGCTCACATGCGAGCTCTCGGCCATGAGAGTTTTCCCGGCGACCTGTGCGGCTGGCCGCATGTGCATGGGTCACCCCTCAGGTCCAGGTGGGTCAGGCTGGGGTTGAGTGCAGTCACATGGGCCTTGCCATGTGTAAAGGAGATGGCTCTGAATAGAATGGGGAAGAGGCCATTTTGGCTAGGGTTTGGGTCAACCCATCCTTTGGGCTAGGTGCACCACCCAAGGTCTGGTTTTGGGTCGAAAAGAGTCACTTCTTAGCCGCTGCCATGGAGTGGTGAAGTCTCCATCCATGGTGAGGTGGCTAAGCATGGTTTAGTGTGTGACATGCTTAAGGTAAAAAGGGTTTAAGAAGGATTAGAAAGGAGGCCCTCCTTTTTCCATTAATGGCTTCGATCACATGTCAAACCTTCCATGGCTCCATGTGGCTTGTCCATGGCTTGCATGGCTTGTCTTTGGCTTGGGAAAAGTTGAGTCAATTTGAAATAGATTTAAGAAAATTTTGGTATTTTAGGGGTGATTTGGCATGAGGCTTGATTTGGAATTATTCTTGAGAGATGTGATTAGAACTTAGGAATGGCTTTGATTAAGTGGATGGTAAAAATGGAAATGTCATGTGGGCTTTAGGGTAGCTTTTGGCTCTTTGAAATGGTTTTAGATGGGCTTTTAAACATTAGGGAAAGTGGGTTTTCGAATTTTAAAATGGATTTTGGGGATGAAATTTTGGTAAAGGCTTGGGCCAAATAATTGCTGGGTTTAGCTCATAGATGTGTCATGAGTGACTTGGAGCAAATTGGGAGTGATTTGGGTTTGAATTGAGTTGAATTTGGGCTCCTTTGGTGAATGGGCTAATATAGGTCAACTGGGCTAACTTGGGCCAATGTTGGGCTAGGGGTTGAAATTGATGTAAAGTCTAATGTTTGGTAAATGTTTATGGGAGTGTTTCAAAGAGGTTTTGGCTTTGGTTAGGTTTTGATTTTGGATTTGGGCTCATTTGGGTTAAGTTTAAGTTTAGTCAAAATTGGGGCCTTTTTAGCTTTGGGTTTAATTGGTGGGGTTTGGGTCTACATTTTGGGCAAATCATGTTATTTTTTTGCTTGTGGGAATGTTAAGGAAGATTTAGAAAAGATTTGGGGTTAATTGGAGTTGAATTGGGTGAGTTTGGGTTAGGTTTCGGTCATGGGTCCAAATTGGGCTTACAAATAAAAGTGAAATTGATCCAAATGTCAATCAAATTGGACTTGGATTTGGTCTAAATTGTGTTGAGAATGTTGAATTGAAAGCTTTTCTTTTTTTTCTTAGAATTGAATTGGACCAGAATTTGGGTCAATTGGGTAGGTTTGGTTTGACATTGGGTTCACTTAGGGGTTAAAATGGGTCAAATTGGGGTTTTGACAAAAGTAGGGTAAATTGACAAACAAGCCCATGATGTAGTTGAACAAATGAAATTGGGAATATTTGAGATTTTCTGGAATTTTCTGGGAATTTTCTGAATTTTGATTTTTAAGTCAAGAGGTGTATTTTGGGCTTGAGGGTATTGGGAGGTATTTTTGGAATTTTGGTATTTTTGGGTATGGATGATCAATTTGAGAAGTGGAAATGTTTGGGATTGATTTGGGGAATTTTGGGTAATTTAGGTGATTTTGGAAATTTGTAGTCACGGCATTTCCGTGTGTTAAAGTGTAGTCCCTGGGGTCAAAAATTGAAAATTTGGAAAATGAAGATTGGGTAAATATAAGTGGAATAAAATCATTTTTGTTGAGCCATGAAGCCACATCAAGCCCATATGAGTTACATGAAGGGACTCATTCTCGAGGTATTCACTATGTTGTTCCTAACCCTCTACCATGGCTTGGGGTTAAGGACCATCCATGTGAATCACCTACATGAGTCAGGAGGTCAAGTTAGGGTATGGGTGTGGTTTAGGAGGTGTGAAAGTGTAGTGTATAGGTGTAATGTGTGTGTAAGTCAGCCCTTCACCGTACTGTGCCACCCAGACAATCCTATGCCAAAGAATCCCATAGAACTCATCCTTTAAACTTCTACATTTAATGTCAACCCTCTAGGTGATTAGGGGTTCAAGAATCAATTTTGTGGAGTTTGCAGGGAGTTAAGAAGTGGTTTGAATTTCTAAGTGGTGGGTCCCAATTCTAACTCTCTGAGATAGTCAAAATAAAAGCCTAAGGCTGTATCCTAAGTACTAAAGAGAAGAAGAGAAGACCTCATCAAAAATGAGGTCAACACCTAGCTTTGATAGCATACTTCCTCAAAATGAAGCAAACTGATAAGGTATTCCGTACACATCGTGTAATCCATACTTCCTCAAATGAAGCAAACTAAATAAGGCATTTGTGGTTTTGTTTAGGTTTTATTTTAATATATAGTATAGTATATTAATTATAATATTATAATATTTATATTAATATAATTAATACTATAATATTATTATTGTTATTAATAATTTATCATATATTATAATTTATAAAATAAGTTTATTTTTTAAATTATGATAAATTTTTATAAAATATAATTATTTTTAAAATATCATAAATTTTTTATATATAATTATTTAAAATTATTTTATATTTTGAACAATAATGAACCGGTTAACGAACACATCACTATTCGTGTTTGGTTTGTTTAACAACCGAACGAAAAATTGTTCGTGTTCGTCCCCATTTCGTTTATCGAACGAATCGAACACGAACTTCGTATAACCGAACACGAACTATTCGCGAACAACGAGCTTTTTTGACAACCCTATATATATATATATGTTTATTTATCATTTATTAACTATTAAATAATTCTTATAATTAAATTATATTTATTAACAATATATTATACTTAAAATATTTAATTATTAAATATTTTTATAATTAATTTTTTTTTCTAAATAATATAATATACTAAAAACATTTAAAAAATTTTTATAATAAAAATTATATATATAAAACAATATACTATACTTAAATTATTTAAAATAAAAAAATAATATTATATAAATATATATATATACATATATATATATATATATATATATATATATATATATATATATATATATATATATATATATATATATACATATATATATATAGACACACACACATATATATATATTTATTTATTTAACATTTATTTAACTATTAAAATTTTTATGCTTAAATTATATTAATAAATAATATAATATACTTAAGACATTTAAAATAAAAATAATATTAAATATATATATATATATATATATATATATATATATATATTTATTTATTTATAATTTACTTTAACTATTAAATATTTTTATAATTAAATTATATTTATAAATAATATACTATACTTAAAACATTTTAAATATAAAAAATAATTTTACATAAATATATATATATATATATATATATATATATATATATATATATATACATATATTTATTTATATATACACATATATATATATTTATTTATAATTTATTTAACTATTAAATATTTTTGTAATAAATTATATTTAAAAATAATATACTATACTTAAAATATTTAAAAAATAATAATATATATATTTTTACTTGTTATTTATTTAATTATGAAATATTTTTAAAATTAAATTATATTTATAGATAATAGACTATACTTAAAATATTTAAAAAAATAATATTATATAAATAAATATATGTATATATATATATATATATATATATATATATATATATATATATATATATATATATATATATATATATATATATATATATATATATATATAAATACATATATATATATATATATATATATATATATATATATATATATATATATATATATATATATATAAATAAATATAAATAAATTATATTTATAAATTATATACTATACTTAAAATAATTAAAAAAATAATATTATAATTTTTTATGAAAATATATAACTATTTAGCTATTAAATATGTTTTTACAATTAAATTATATTTATAAATAATAAATTATACTTAAAATATTTAAACTAAAAATATATTAAATAAATTTTTATGAAAATATATAACTATATATATAAATATATATATATATATAATATATTTAAATATACATTTTTATATATTTTAATTTTGAATTTATTTAAATATTAAATATTTTATATAATTAAATTATGTTTATAAGTAATATACTATACTGAAAATATTTAAAATAAAAAATTATATATATATATATATATATATATATATATATATATATATATATATATATATATATATATATATATATATATATATATATATATATATATATATATATACCGATATATATATTTTTATTTATAATATATTTAATAGTTAAATATTTTATAATTAAATTTTATTTATAGATAATATTCTATACTTAAAATATTTAAAATAAAAATAATATTAAATTTATATATATATATATATATATATATATATCTTTTTTTATATATACCAATATATTTATATATATTTATTTATTTATCATTTATTTAACTATTAAATATTTTTATAATTAAATTATATTTATAAATAATATACTATACATAAAATAATTAAAATAAAAATAATATTATATAAATTTATACATACATATATTTATTTATTTATTTATAATTTACTTTAACTATTAAATAATTTCCTTATAATTAAGTTATATTTATAAATAATATACTATACTTAAAATTTAAAATATAAAAAATAATTTTACATAAATATATATATTAAATATTTTTTAACTACTAAATATTTTTATAATTAAAGTATATTTAAAATAATATTAATTATACTTTAAAAGATTTAAAATAAAAATAATATTATATATATATATATATATATATATATATTATTTATAATTTATTTAACTATTAATTATTTTTATAATTAAATTATATTTATAAATAATATAATATACTTAAAATATTTAAAATAAAAAAATATTATATAAATAAATAAAATGTAAATATATAAATATATTTATATATACCTATATATATATATATATTTGTAATTTATTTTTATTATTAAATATTTTTATAAATAAAATTTTAAAAAATAATATACTATACCTAAAATATTTAAAATAAAAAATATTATACAAATATATATATATATTTAAAAGTAATTAAAAATTTATTACATATTTTTATAATTGAATTATATTTAAAAATAATATATCTTACCTAAAATAATTAAAATAAAAAACTAATATTATATAAATTTATACATATGCATATATTTATTTATTTATTTATAATTTACTTTTAACTATTAAATAATTTTGATAATTAAGTCATATTTATAAATAATATACTATACTTAAAAAATTTAAAATATAAAAAATAATTTTACATAAATATATATATATATATATATATATATATATATATATATATATATATATATATATATATATATATATATATATATATATATATATATATATATATATATATATATTTATTTATATATACACATATATATTTATTTTATTTATAATTTATTTAACTTTTAGATATTTTTATAATAAATTATATTTATGTAAATTAAATACTATACTTAAAATAATTAAAAATATTATTATATATATGTATTTATTAATAAATATATATTTATTTATTTATAATTTTTTTAGCTATTAAATATTTTTATAATTAAATTATATTTATAAATAATAAATTATACTTAAACATTAAAACTTAAAAATAATATTAAATAAATTTTTATGTAAATATATAACTATATATATATATATATATATATATATATATATATATATATATATATATATATATATATATATATATATATATATATATATATATATATATATAACATATATTTAAATATATATATAGCATATATTTAAATATATACATTTTTATATATTTTAATTTTGAATTTATTTAATTATTAAATATTTTTATAATTAAATTATGTTTATAAGTAATATACTATACTTAAAATATTTAAAGTAAAAATTATATATATATATATATATATATATATATATATATATATTTATATCTATATATATACCAATATATATATTTTTATTTATAATATATTTAATTGTTAAATATTTTATAATTAAATTATATTTATAGATAATATTCTTTACTTAAAATATTTAAAATAAAAAAATAATATTAAATTTATATATATATATATATATATATATATATATATATATATATATATCTTTATATATACCAATATATTTATATATATATATTTATTTATCATTTATTTAACTATTAAATATTTTATAATTAAATTATATATTGAGCAAATAATATGCATTATACATAAAATATTTAAAATAAAAATAATATTATATAGATTTATACATATATATATATATATATATATTCATTTATATTTTTTTACCTTATTAAATATTTTTATAATTAAAGCATATTTAAAAATAATACACTATACTTAAAAGATTTAAAAATAAAAAATAATATTTATATATATATATATATATATATATATATATATATATATATATATATATATATATATATATATATATATATATATATATATATATATATATATATATATATATATATATATATATATATATATATATTATTTATACTCTATTTAACTATTAATTATTTTTAAAATTAAATTATTTTTATAAATAAATATAATATACTTAAAATATTTAAAAATAAAAAAATATTATATAAATAAAAAAATGTAAATATATAAATATATTTATATATATATACATATATATATATATATATATATATATATATATATATATATATATAAAATTTATTTTATTATTAAATGTTTTTATAAATAAAATTTTTTTTAAAAATAATATAATATACCTAAAATATTTAAAATAAAAAATATTATACAAATATATATATATTTAAAAATAATTAAAAATTTATTACATATTTTTATAATTGAATTATATTAAAATAATATATCATACTTAAATAATTAAAACAAAAACTAATATTATGCAATTATACATACATATTTATTTATTTATTTATAATTTACTTTAACTATTAAATAATTTTATAATTAAGTTATATTTATAAATAATATACTACACTTAAGAAATTTAAAATATAAAAAATAATTTTATATAAATATAAATATAAATATATATATATATATATATATATATATATATATATATATATATATATATTTATTTATTTATATATACACATATATATTTATTTATTTTTAATTTATTTAACTTTTAAATATTTTTATAATAAATTATATTTATAAAATTATACTATACTAAAATAATTAAAAAAATAATATTATATATATGTATATATTAATAAATATATATTTATTTATTTATAATTTTTAGCTATTAAAATATTTTTATAATTAAATTATATTTATAAATAATAAATTATACTTAAAATATTTAAACTTAAAAATAACATATAAATAAATTTTTATGTAAATATATAATTATATATATATATATATATATATATATATATATATATATATATATATATATATATATATATATATATATATATATATATATATATATGGCATATATTTAAATATACATTTTTATATATTTTAATTTTGGAATTTATTTAAATTATTAAATATTTTATAATTAAATATGTTTATAAGTAATATACTATACTTAAAATATTTAAAATAAAAAATTATATATATATATATATATATATATATATATATTTATATCTTTATATATATACCGATATATAAATTTTTATTTATAATATATTTAAATTAACAAATATTTTATAATTAACTATATTTAAAGATAATATTCCATACTTAAAATATTTAAAATAAAAAAATAATATTATATATATATATATATATATATATATATATCTTTATATATACCAATATATTTATATATATATATTTATTTATCATTTATTTAACTATTAAATATTTTTATAATTAAATAATATTTATAAATAATATACTATATATAAATATATTTAAAATAAAAATAATATTATATAGATTTATATATATATATATATATATATATATATATATATTCATTTATATTTTTTAACTATTAAATATGTTTATAATTAAAGTATATTTAAAAATAATACACTATACTTAAAAGATTTAAAATAAAACATAATATTATATATATATATATATATATATATATATATATATATATATATATATATAATTTATAATTTATTTAACTATTAATTATTTCTAAAATTAAATTATATTTATAAATAATATAATATACTTAAAATATTTAAAATAAAAATATTATATAAATAAAAAAATGTAAATATATAAATATATATATATATATATATATATATATATATATATATATATATATATATATATATATATATATATATATATATATATATATATATATATATATATATATATACTTTATTTTATTATTAAATATTTTTATACTAAATTTTTTAAAATAATATAATATACCTAAAATATTTAAAATAAAAAAAAATTATTCAAATATATATATATTTAAAAATAATTAAAAATTTATTACAATATTTTTACAATTGAATTATAGATTAAAAATAATATATCATACTTAAAATAATTAAAATAAAAACGACATTATATAAATTTATACATACATATATTTATTTATTTATTTATAATTTACTTTAACTATTAAATAATTTTATAATTAAGTTATATTTATAAATAATATACTACATTTAAAAAATTTAAAATATAAAAATAATTTTTATATAAATATATATATATATATATATATATATATATATATATATATATATATATATATATATATATATATATATATATATATATATATTTATATATACACATATATATTTATTTATTTATAATTTATTTAACTTTTAAATATTTATAATAAATTATATTTATAAATTATATACTATACTTAAAATAATTAAAAAATAATATTATATATATGTATATATTAATAAATATATATTTATTTATTTATAATTTTTTTATTATTAAATATTTTTACAATTAAATTATATTTATAAATAATAAATTATACTTAAAATATTTAAACTTAAAAATAATATTAAATAAATTTTTATGTAAATATATAACTATATATATATATATATATATAATATATATTTATACATTTTTATATATTTTAATTTTGAATTTATTTAATTATTAAATATTTTTATAATTAAATTATGTTTATAAGTAATATACTATACTTAAAATATTTAGTACAAAATAAAAAATTATATATATATATACATATATATATATATATATATATATATATATATATATATATATATATATATATATTAATATCTATATATATACCTATATATATTTTTATTTATAATATATTTAATTGATAAATATTTTAGTAATTAAATTATATTTATAGATAATATTCTATACTTAAAATATTTAAAATAAAAAATAATATTAAATTTATATATATATATATATATATATATATATATATATATATATATATATCTTTATATATACCAATATATTTTATATATATATATATTTATTTATCATTTATTTAACTATTAAATATTTTTATAATTAAATTATATTTATAAATAATATACTATGCATAAAATATTTAAAATAAAAAAATAATATTATATAGATTTATATATATATATATATATATATATATATATATATATATTCATTTATATTTTTTTTAACTATTAAATATTTTTATAATTAAAGTATATTTAAAAATAATACACTATACTTAAAAGATTTAAAAAAAAAATAATATTATATATATATATATATATATATATATATATATATATATTATTTATAATTTATTTAACTATGAATTATTTTTTAAAATTAAATTATATTTATAAATAATATAATATACTTAAAATATTTAAAATAAAAAAATATTATATAAATAAAAATCTAAATATATAAATATATTTATATATAAAATTATATATATATATATATATATATATATATATATATATATATATATATATATATATATATATATATATATATATATATATATATATATAAAATTTATTTTATTATTAAATATTTTTATAAATAAATTTTTTTAAAAATAATATAATATACCTAAAATATTTAAAATAAAAATACATACAAATATATATATATTTAAAATACTTAAAAAATTTATTACATTTTTATAATTGAATTATATTTAAAAATAATATATCATACTTAAAATAATTAAAATAAAAAACTAATATTATATAAATTTATACATACATATATATTTATTTATTTATTTATAATTTACTTTAACTGATAAATAATTTTATAATTAAGTTATATATATAAATAATATACTATACTTTAAAATATAAAATATTTTTACATAAATATATATATATATATATATTTATTTATTTATTTATATATACACATATATATTTATTTATTTATAATTTATTTAACTTTTAAATATTTTTTATAATAAATTATAGTTATAAATTATAGCATTATACTTAAAATAATTAAAAAAATAATATTATATATATATAAGCATATATATATATATATATATATATATATATATATATATATATATATATATATAAATAAATATATATTTATTTATTTATAATTTTTAATTATTAAATATTTTTATAATTTAATTATATTTATAAATAATAAATTATACTTAAAATATTTAAACTTAAAAATAATATTAAATAAATTTTTATGTGTATATATATATATATATATATATATATATATATATATATATATATATATATATATATATATATATATATATATATATATATATATATATATATAACTATTTATGATATATATATGGAAAAAATGGTGGCCGGTTTCTATAGGGGCTTCGCTAGGTTTCCATGGAGGTAACAGCAAGGTGAGCGGTCAGGCTGTGCAGTGGTGGAGGAAGGTGGTTGGTAAGAAGTCAAAGCCTTCTCTCACTCTTTTCTTACTTGCTTTTCGCTGTGGGAGATTTTCTCCCTCTTCCTGTTCTTTATTTTTTAATTACCGTGGTATCACATACTGGACAAGGTCAAGATTCACTGGTTGATCCCCACTTTGTTGAGGGGTACTTTTGCTAAAGTTATAGTGGAGAAAGATGGTGGAACCACTCTAGATAAACAGTGTTCCCTCAATTATTTCATGATGCAATGGATGTAAAGTTTCGAGTGAGTTTGTTAGAAAATGTACTAGGAAGGCCGGGAAGCCGGCTCGATTTTCAATGAGGAGGAGATCAACCGTCGGAGCCCCATAAATTTACCTTGTAGGGAAATTTCATTGGCCATCCTAAACTGGATATTTCGAGAATAGCCGTTGATGATTTCAAGCCTGTGCGCTGGAAATTAGGGTTTTGATGAGACACATTATGTTACAGCTTGCCAAGGAGGAGGATTATGCACGTATTTTCTAAAAAAGTTATCATGATAGATGGGAAACCCATGAAGCTCCTCAAGTGGACAATGGATTCTCGATCCAACTAAAGAACCACCTATAGTTCAAGTGTGGTTCGCCTTTCCTAATCAAAACTTCCTTTTAACAATCATGTAATCATCTATGACATAGCCGATGCTATGGGAGGCCACTTAAACTTCGATATCCTCTCTCGCTAATGTTTCAGATTTGGCAATGCAAGATTTCTGTGAGAAAGAGACATTACTCAACCTGGCTTGATGGCCTGCTAGTAATCGCTAATAATGGATAATTTCACAACCCATTATTATGGAATATCAACCATTGTATCGCAAGCATCACACCTATTTGGACACACCATGGAACAATGCTTTAAACTCCACCTCAATTAAGACCTTATAATGTCAATAATAAGGTTACTAAGAAGATCGACAATCCACCTATATCTCCAAGATTCCAAATAATCGTCCTGCCTACTACCCAGATCAATAATGAACAACTTACAATTCTTAATCCAGTCTTAATGGGCTCGTTGATAAGGAGGGGATTTTAAAAATTATGCAGATCAAATCAAGTGTGTACTATCGGGAAATATGCGTATCTACCAATTGAGATTAGAGACAATGTTATGAATAATGCCGTATTTGTTACCGTACTCGATGATGTGAGTCCAGATAATTCTCAATATGCAAGGGCCCGGTCTCAAAGAAGGAAGTAGGAGGAGGAGGACAAAGAATTTACAAATGCACGATTTATCCAACACCGTTGTTAAGGAGCCTACACTGCCACTCACACCTAGGATCACAAGTGTCAGACAGAGAGTTGATGCTACTAAGGAAGTGATCCTGCATTACTCGATGCAGCTACTTTTATAACCCCCTTAAGTCCCATAACTAGGGAATCCGCCCAAATCATTCTCGAGAATTCAGCAAACTCACCGCCGAAGGTGCTCGGGTCTCAATGTAAAAGTAGAAGGAGGAGAAAAGATATTATGGAGCCGCAAAATTTATCTATGTCTAATATTATTGGTATGGATCATTCGATGCAACACCCCCTAGAATTACTAGGGGTCAGTAAGGCATTACACCATGATTAATCCGATTTGCTTGAAATGTTGGGGGGTGTGGCAAGTCCCGACACCCTTAATAGATTATTACATCTTAATGTGACTTTTAAACCTTGGATTATAGCCTTACTGAACCTATGGTATACCAACATCTCTAAATTTACTAAAAGATTTCCCGGATTCCATTTTCTACCCAACCGTAATAATAAGACTGGTTTTTACAAGAAAGGAACTAAACCGCAATGTTCAACTTGATAATTATCAATTTCTACATTTACAAGCTTTGATTGGATTCTTTCCAGCAAAGGTTACCATCATTTATGCTGGTGTACTCCTATGGATAGAGATTCTCTTTGGAAAGAGTCAAAAAGTGCATCAAGATTAATAACCCTTCAATTGGATTGTCGGCGTGGGGATTTTAACCGCATTAGAGATCCCAAAGTGAGAAAAAGGGGGAAGAACTCCGACCTTAATACCATGTTACAATTCTTCGAATATCACTAATGCAGATTATTTGATCTAGGCTACATTGGTACCCCTTAAACATGGAAGAGAGGTAAGTCAGCTGAGAGAATTGATAGAGCGTAGCTAATGATCTATGGCTCAACACCTTTCCCATAACTCAAGTGCAACATTTACACAGTAGCAAATGATCTGACCACCACTCCCCATCAATGGATCCGCATTTCTTTCAAGCTTCTGCTAAAGGGTACTCCTGCTTAGATTTCTCAATGTTTGGTGCACTCACAATAGTTTTTTAGCTGGAAGTGCACGGAGCCCGGAATGTTTTTGATCACACTAGCTGCGCCTTCTTGTGAGACCTGTGAGGATTGCAAAAGAATGTAGCTTTTAAACTAAGATTGTGGAATAAGAATCCGCTATAATGTTTTTCAACAAGTTAAAGATGCAGAAGCCAAAGTTCATTTGTTGAAGCCGCTAATGATTTGGGAGGGGATCAGGCCATGAGCTTGAAAATGCCCGCCTCTTTTTCCAAGCCCCGGGAAAGGGAAGAGGCTTTTCTACAACAAAAAGCTGCCGTGAACAAATAATTTTATGGGGGACAGAATTCTAAGTATTTTCATGTACTATTAAACACGAAGAAAAATAAATGCTATACTTAAAATCAAAGATGAGGGCCGGCAATCTAAGTTACCGATCAATCTTCTATTTCACAAAGTGCCGTATTACATTTTTAGAATTTGTTTGTTGAATGTACCATATCCTCTACTTCATTTGTTGCCGAGATGTTTTCTCGATCATCAAGATTATGTGAATCGCTAATTTAACTTTCCTACCCGATAAACAGGAGATAATGCAGCATCGAATAGCATAGATGGTAATAAACAAATGTCCCGTATGGGTTCACTTCAACATTTTATATTAAAGCTTGGGATATTGTGGGTGCCGATCTGGTCTTGGGCAGTTCATTCTTTCTTTCTTGGGTCCGATCTTTCTAAATATTTTGCACTGCTAGCATCGCTCTTATTCCCAAAGGAACTCAATATACTCGTTGACTGATTTCGCACCTATCAGTCTTACTACTACTTTTTCTAAAATTACATAAAATTCTTGTGGGGAGAGCTCACATAACCTCATCTTAACTAATTGATCGGGCCTCTAACTAATCATGCAGTGTATGCACTTATTACCGATAATTGTCTTTTGCCTCAGAATTGTTACTTGATATTGATAACAAATGTAGGGGACATAATTTACTTCTCAAATTGGATCTTAAAAAGGCCTATGATACTATCAGTTGGAAATTTATTGATCTAGTAATTTAAAGCAAGAGGTTTTCATCCTCGCTTTTGTACTTTAATTCAAAGATGGCCGTCCAATGCCTATTACAGTTGTCCCGGTTAATGGATGCAACAGGGTTTCTTCAAAGCCGGTAGGGGCTGAAAACAAGGAGACCCACTTTCCAACCATCTTCATCTTCGTCTTTTGACATTCTAACTCGAATGCTGCTCAAACACTTTATCCTTATCTTCATTTTAAGCATGGTTCTTCTCATATTATAAGTCATTTGGCATATGCCGATGATGTCATCATTTTCACCAATGGAAGTAAGCTTGGTGTAAAGAAAACTTGTAACCGACCGATCACCTAGCCTTGGTAGTGTGTGTCTGGAATTAAACCAAAGGAAGTGTCAATTTTGGTCGGAAAGGGTTCAAATATCAACAAGGTGAAAGAGTACACAAATGGTTTTCACCGTTGATCTCCCTTTGAAATATTTAGAAAAGGAAGCAAATAAAGGAAGGAGGAAGCAATCTCAGTATGATGAAGTTGTTAGGAAGATTACATCAACATTAAACTGCTGGACTAATACCTTTCTATCTAAACATCAACTTTACTTAAGAGTATACTCTCAACCTTTCCTTTATCAGCTTACAAATAGTTAGAATGAAAAAGAGCACTCGTAAATGATAGAAACAATGTTTAATAAATTTCTCTGGGAAGGCCAAACTAAACAATATCATCGGGCTATATGGAACAAGGTTTGTAAACCAAACAAGGTCAGACTCAGGGGCTGAGAAATTTCCATCGATGAGCCATTTGTTCTATTGTAAGCAAAGGATTAAATCTGTATGAAAGATACCATGTGGGCAAAATTCTTATTTGACAAGTATTGCTGAAAGCTCACCCAAATTCAGTGCCAAGACAAGGGGATTCTAAGCACCGGAGAAGCCTATTTAATGTTAGGGATATACACCGCATTTCTCGCTAGGAAGTGGGTAAGGGGAGGAATTTTTATTATGACAACCCATGTAAGATGGTAATTTAAATTTTATCACGATTTCAATCACCAACTAACCGTTGCAGATTTTGGGTGGAGAATCACTCGGAATGTCACTGTGCCGAATGAAATTTGATGGGAGTGTTGGCTGGCGCCAGATTATTCAAATCCCTATTATCCAACTAAACTTCGATAGAATCCTACCGCGCTCTAATAAAAAATCTTTCAATCAAATGATCTGTAGCTCACTTTAACTCCCCCACCACATTTCTTGGGAGAAAATCGACTGTGCTTATCCCCCTTCATGTCTTACTTCGCCGGCGAATGTTCCATCATTAATTTCCATTAGATGATATTTTAAAACTCAAAGGGCTTCAAGACTTGCTTCCCGTATGTCAAGCAGGCCAAGCTCAGGAAGAATCATTTCTCCCACCTCTTTCTCCATTAATCGTCACTAAACAAAGTGTGGATTAATGTTTTACAACAATTCCACTTTAATCACCTTTTAATTACAATTGGCTCAATTGGGAGGCTTTTGCCGTTAGGACCGGAAAAAATGAAAAATGGTTCCATTTACCTTTAGTTATCGGTTTGTTTGGACGCATAGGAATCAAGTGAAGTTTGACAACAAAACTTGCAATATTAATCATATGGTGGCTAACTCAGTCATAGCTTTCTTCGAGTAAGAAGCTACTGTTGGAGCCCACTAATAAAAGAAAACCCACATTGCTGAAGTGGTCCCTTCCACCTCCACCATGGATAAAAATAAATATAGATGAGAGTTTCACTAACTCGCCGTCGGAATCGCGCTTGCGTAATCGGAGGTAAGTTACCGTGGTATTTCCAAGTACCTATCATCTCACTCGCGCCTCTCCACTCGAACTCCAAGCCGCTTATCGGGCTCCGACACGCTAAAGCTTTGAACTACCAATTTGTCCGGATTAAATCGACTCTCGCCACTTGTTAATAAAATAAGGATTATCCCCTCCACATGGAATTTGCATACCCCTTACGTAATACTTACATTCGGCTCTCTACCCTCAAGTGGTCTCATATCTTTAGAGAAGGTAACCAACCGATAACCGGTCACAAACATGCTACCGGCACCAAAGGATTATTTTTTCGTTAAACCCGATGATCCTTTAAAGCTTTTACTTTTTGGGATTTGACTGATATTCCTATATTAGATGTATGTAAACTTGCCGACTTTTGCCGAATGAAAATATATATATATATATATATATATATATATATATATATATATATATATATATATATATATAGGGTTTCAACCAAAAAAAAATATATATATAACTATATATATATATATAATATATTTAAAGATACATTTTTATATATTTTAATTGAATTTATTTAATTATTAAATATTTTTATAATCAAATTATGTTTATAAGTAATATACTATACTTAAAATATTTAAAATAAAAATTATATTATATATATATATATATATATATATATATATATATATATATATATATATATATATATATATATATATATATATATATATATATAGTTATATCTATATATATACCGATATATATATTTTTATTTATAATTTATTTAATTGTTAAATATTTTATAATTAAATTATATTTATAGATAATATTCTATACTTAAAATATTTAAAATAAAAAAATAATATTAAATTTATATATATATATATATCTTTATATATACTAATATATATATATATATATATATATATTTATCATTTATTTAACTATTAAATATTTTTATAATTAAATTATATTTATAAATAATATACTATACATAAAATATTTAAAATAAAAATAATATTATATAAATTTATATATATATATATATATATATATATATATATATATATATATATATATATATATATATTCATTTATATTTTTTTTAAGTATTAACATTTTTATAATTAATGTATATTTAAAAATAATACATTATACTTAAAAGATTTAAAATAAAAATAATATTATATATATATATATATATATATATATATATATATATATATATATATATATATATATATATATATATATATATATATATATATATATATATATTATTTATAATTTATTTAACTATTAATTATTTTTATAATTAAATTATATTTATAAATAATATAATATACTTAAAATATTTAAAATAAAAAAAATATTATATAAATAAATAAATGTAAATATATAAATATATTTATATATACATATATATATATATATATATATATATATTTATAATTTATTTTATTATTAAATATTTTTATAAATAATTTTTTTTTATAATTAATATACTATTCCTAAAATATTTAAAATAAAAATATTATACAAATATATATATATATATATATTTAAAAATAATTAAAAATTTATTACATATTTTTATAATTAAATTATATTTAAAAATAATATATCATACTTAAAATAATTAAAATAAAAAACTAATATTATATAAATTTATACATACATATATTTATTTATTTATTTATAATTTATTTAACTATTAAATATTTTTATAATTAAATTATATTTGTAAATAATATACTATACTTAAAAATTTAAAATATAAAAATAATATTATATAAAATTATATATATATTATTTATTTTTACACTTATATATCTATTTATTTATAATTTATTTAACTATTAAAAATTTTTATAATTAAATCATCTTATAAATAATATACTATACTTAAAATATTTAAAATAAAAGAATAATATTAAATAACTTTATATATATATATATATATATATATATATATATATATATTGATCTATAATTTATTTAATTATTAATTATTTTTTTAATTAAATTATATTTATAAATAATATACTATACTTAAAACATTTAAAATAAAAAAATAATATATAAATACATATATATATATATATATATATATATATATATATATATATATATATATATATATATATATATATATATATATATATATATATATATATATGGGTGAAGGAGCAGCTCTTGGCTCCCTACATGTTAAATAAAGAGGTGGGTTACAAAATATAAGTGAGGGGGAGTCCCCATCTAATCAAAAAACAAAATACACATTAAAGGTCCTATGGGGTTCCCAAACTCAATACAACTCCACCCAAAACTAAAGAAAAAGCTAAGACACAAAAAGACCTCAAGGCCCCATATTAATCCCGAGAGGTTGTCGAGTATATGTATATATATATATATATATATATATATATATATATATATATATATATATATATATATATATATATATATAACCTCTAAAACTCATTCTCAATTACAAAATCAAAAACAAAGAAAATGCCCCACCAAAAACAATTTCTAGCAGGAGCCAAAACCCAATGTATAGGGGCCGATAGGACAAAAGGGAAGAGGTGAGGAAGATCAATAAAGTAATCCTTAGATGTCCACCACTCTAAAATGAGGAGCCTTAATTCGATCAGCTTCAATAAGATAAGATAACCGAGGAGGGGGCCGTGGGAGATAAGAACTTGCCGGGAGTGAAGATCCGTCTTTGCAAGCCAATTAGCCGGCTCCGTTGCCTTCTAAAAATAAAATTGAAATTGGTATTAATCGCTGAGCTAGTGTCTTGATTTCCTAGTAATCCAGATGGCATGGTGCCACGGCGGGTGAAGGTTATTCTCATATGTATCAATAAGGGAAGCCGAGTCACATTCAACAACAACATCACACCAATGCCAAGAAGTGGCCAGCCGAGAGCCCAAAAATAGCTAGCTTAATCTGTATCTCCACATCAAAGAAAGAACAATGGGAGTATGGAAGAAACTTACACACCGACCATCCTAAATTCCCGAGAAAGACCCCCACAAACTGCATCCCGATCGTAGAATGCCCCATTAGTATTAACTTTAATAATTGGATAGGTCAGAGCTTTCCAAGAATTAACATAACTTTAGATCGCTTGGGTAGTCTTGCTGAGGAGTGTTGAAGATGTTATGATACTTCTTCAATTGGATGAGCTTGCTTAAGAATGAGTGGCAATTTCCCAAATTACGCTTAGGACTTACACCTTATCTTCATATTTCACACTATTTTGCATCCATATGTACCAAGGGATGAAAGGAATATCTCTCACTTTTGCTTTATGCCGTGACACCAGCAAATATAACTTACACTTCAGTAAATGTTGTTGACTTACAACTTAATCCTCCACAACTTCTTAGAAGCTGCAACTAGTGACAGTGTCAATAGTTTTATCAATCCCACATAAGTAGTAACTGATACACGAAACTGAGTTTGAGAATATCATCATTGAAGGAGAATAAGAAAAATCTTCAACAAAGAGTACATGAGAAAGCCGAGATTTATTCCAGATTTCTTAACTTAATTGAACTAGATGCCATGAAAAATGTAGATGCTGGTGAGACTAGAATGACCTTGCCAAATGATCCTATCAAAGCTTAGTAATCGTCAAAAGGAATAGAGGCCACCTGATGAGCAAGACTCAATGAGCAGCTCCCGAAGCTTAGTGGATGACCAATGCATATTATCCCAAAGAACATTGCCACCGGGAAAAGCCGTTTATTAATATTAGGGAGGGCATTCTTCATCTCGTGGGGGCACCAATGGTCTTGCCAAAAGAGCTCTTTCCCATGCCCAAGTTCCCGCAATAAAGAGATTCAGCAAGGTCTCTATTCAGAAGCATATGTTTCTGCATCCTCGAGATTCCCGGTTTGATTTGTACAAAATTGGGGTGGCTATCTTTACAATATTTTCCTTTTCTATAAAGGTAGCCCGCAAGGAATTTTTTACGTTCGATCAATCCATAGTTTACGTAAATTAACTCTTCTGCGGTTGTGTAATCCCTCGAATCCTGGGCCACCTGCCTCAATAGGTTTAGCAAGTTTCTGCCAGCCTAGCTCATACAGACCGGCTTTTTGTCTGCATCATAAGAATCAAGCAAAGATTCTTTCAATTTGGATTCTAGAGCTCTTCTTCACAGTGTGTCATTTGGAGGACATAATTTGGGAATGTTGTGAGTATACTATGAAGCAATGTAATTCTCCCACTAGAAGATAGGAAAGAGTTTGCCCGGGGCTTAGATAACCGGGTATTGAGTTTGGCCAATCTCCTCAAAGTGTAGCTATTTGGATCTAATTTAATTTAATTTTAATTTTAATTTAATTTTTACTTAATTTAATTTAAGTTAATTTTAATTTAATTTAATTTAATTGTTAAACTACTTAACATTTTGAGCTTTTCTTTAATTTAAGGGTTATATTTTTTTTATTTTTAATTTACTTAGTTTGGATTATCATTTTAATCTTAATTAAGAGTTAAATATTATTGAAGTAATTTATTTAGGGAATTTTTTTATTAAAGAATCAATATCCTCTCAAGTTATATCCCTATTTTTAATAATTCAAATTTTCATTAATCTTCCAAAATTTAAATTTGTTTAAATAATTAAGGTTTCATTTTTAGTTTATTAAAATTGATTAATGGGTTCCTACCCTTTTAGTTTCCAAAAGTTTCAATCATCTAAGAAAGATAAAATCAAATATTTTACCCTCCATTTTAATTAAGCCTAAAATTTTAATAAAGGGGTTTAAATTCTTTAATTACCTTTATGCCCTTTTAGGCTTATTTATTTCATAACTCACTAAATTGAGTTCAAATGAACTTAAATTTTTTATTTCACTTCACTCATATGTCAATTAAGACATTAGAGGAGAAAATGTGATTTTTCTGAATTTAATTTATTTATTTAATTATTTTTAGTGAAAAATAAGGGATTTCAAGGAAAATTCAACAACATGACCAATGTAAGGTTTCTGTCCTTAAGAAAATTATGGGATGTTCCTAATGACTAGAGGACCACTTGGACCAATTTTGGTGATTTTTTGAATTTTATTTTATTTATTATAATTATTTTGATTTTTGGAGTGTTAATTAATTATAAAATAGAATTAAAGTTGAAAAATATATTTTATATTTTTCTTAAATCTCTCTAACTTCAGGGAGTTTAGAGAAATAAATTTTACAATTTTCTGATTTTTTATTGATTTATTAGAATTAATTTAGTGAAAAGGTTGGAAAATACATTTTTTAATATTAAAAATTGTTTTGAGCCTTTAAAATTGAATATCTTAACTTAGAGACTTAGGAAAAATATTTGGTTGGTTTCTAAGTGATTAAGAGTTAAAATGTGACATTTTTATGATTTTTATTATTTTTGTGATTTTTATTATTTTTTAATTATTTAAATATCAAAAAAATCATTAAAAACGAAAAATTTTAGAAAATTCCAATTTTAATTTTTATAGACTGCTCTGATATTAGAGATCCTACAAAACCAATTTGGTGAATTTTTGAAATGTAATTTTTGAGTTATGAATTTTTAAAGTTTAATTTTGATCATGTGGCTTAATTAATTCATTTAGTGGGGCTAATCATTTCCAATTGACTTCAAATTTTTATAAAAGGTTCTCTGTATTCTAAAGATTAATGAAGAATTGATTTCAAGTTATTTTGATGTGTGGTTAACCCTAATTAATTAAAATTCAATTTTGAGTATTTAGGCTAATTAGGGTTATTCTTAATGAATTAGTCCTAACCATAATTATCCTAGGGTTCTCTAGTCCTAAGAAACTTTCCCAAATTTTTCTAGAGTTTATTGAGCAATATGCTAATTATTGGAATTAAAATACCAAAAATAGTGCATAAACTTGGAAAATACATAACTTTCCATAGAGATGGCTTCTGACCTTGAAAATTTCAGGGAATGTTCCCAAGATCAAAGGCTTCAAGAGTCCTATGGTCTCATGTAATGGTGAATTGTCTATGCAACAGGAGAATTAAAATACTGAAATGAGTAAATAATTAATTAAAAATAAAATACTCATCAAAATAACTTGATTTCTTTTCCACATTATTCTACTCTATTCACTGAGCAAGCAGTTATTTTTATTTTATTTTTATGATTTTTCTACACAAAGATATGAATTTTCTAAGTTCTGGGTATTTAAATAAATAAAAAAAATCCTATTTATCTACTTATCCGACTCAGCACCGCATCAACCTACGGTGGATCGAAAGACCAGGCGGTGTGCTCCCATTCGATGCCGCCAACTGAGTCAGCCGCCACGCGTCCAGCTATCTCGCTCCTTCCTCTGATCCGACGCAATCTGAGCTGTTCAACCGATGCACGCGTGATCGGACGGCGTCTGGTCATTATCTACGACTGGTGTGCACCCGTGACTGTCCACACTAAAACCCTAAGAAATCTCTCATTTCTGAACGGATTTTCGTGTTCTTGTGCTCTATGGTTTCAACTTGAGGAGACGAACACATCCATACAGTTTACATGCCATGAAATTAGCGAAATGAAATGGAGAATTCGTCGAAAGCTCGGGAGTAAGGAATGATCCATACCTTTGCTGCGAGAAGTGTAGCTTCGATCGGAGAGTTGTGTCACCTTCGATTGCACCTAAGGAAGCTCCGGATGAAGTCTGCGGCTGCAGGGAGCTGTCTAGGTAAGAAAGTGTCCACAACTGATTTCAAAGCTTGGAGGCTAGAGCAACTGGGTGGCCTGGAGAGGGGGCTTTCACTAGGGAACTCCTTCTCTTGGTCTTATATAGGTGTGGGTGAGTTTAATTTGGATTTGGTGGAGGTTTGGGAGATGTCCTATTTTTGGGCTTGAATTTGAACTCATAAATTGAGCTCAGTTGGGGGAAATTGGGGCTGGAATTCAATGGGGATCAAGTGCTTTATGTGTGGAGAGTGGTCTGAAACAATTTTGTCAGAGTTTCAGTAGGATTTGGTTCAGCATCTTCTTTGGTCTAGAGGTGGTATGGTTTAAATAGAGGTGGCTGGAGGGCTTCCCAAGGGGGTTTAATGGCTTAGATCAACTGCTCTAGTGAGGAGAAGAATAGCCATGGTGGCCATTACGCATTAGACAAGTCAGCAAGGCATTCAAAAATTGGCTCACATGGGTTCTCTCGGCCTGGTGGTTTCTGGTGACTGTGGTGGCTGGCCGGCTAGGGTCAGGTCACCCTCAAGGTCAGGGAGGTCAAGGCTGGAGTTTAGTGCAGTCAATTGGCCATGGACATGTGTAAAGATCTTGATTTAAATGGAATGGGAGAAGGCTCATTGTGGCTTGGTTTGGTTCGACTCATGTATTTGGGCTAGGTTCACCCCCCCATGACCTGATTTGGAGCTGAAGGGGATCGGTTAGGTCGGCTAGGAAGGGGTGGTGAAGTCCCAATCCAAGGTGATGTGGCTAATTTTGGTTAAGCTGTAACATAAATGGGGTTAAAAAATTTTAGTGAAGGTTTAAGAAAGTAATCCCCTCCTTTGCCATTAATGGGTTGGTGAGGTGGAAAGGACTCCTCATGGCTTGCATATGGCTTGTGCATGGCTCCATGGCTCCATTTGGCTTGGAGGCAAGCTTAGTCAATTTCATGGAAATGAGTTTTAAAAATTTTGGATATTTAGGGGTAATTTGGCACATGGCTTAGTTTAGAAAATTTTAATGATGAATTTGAAACTCAGGGAGTGATTTAAATCAAAGGGATGATGAGGTGAAAGTGTCATGTAGGCTTTGAATTGATTTTGGGCCTTTGAATTTGGTGAAAATGGGATTTTAGGATTGTTTAAGAAAGTGGGCCTTTAGGTTTGAAAAAAAATCAGTGGATGGAAATTTTGTGAAGTATTGGGCCAAACAATTGTTGGGTTTAGTTTAGGGATGTGTCATGAACATTTTAGAAAAGGTTTGGTGTCATTTAGAGTGAAATTGGATTTAATTTGGGCTTTTTTGGTAAAGGGGCCAAAGTGGGTCAAATTGGGCTAACTTGGGCTAAGGTTGGGCTAAGATTGGATTTAATGTAACATTAATTTTGAAGAATACTTATGATAGTGTCACAAAGAGTTTTCAACTTTGGTTGGGCTTTGATTTCGGGATTTGGGCCCATTTGGGTTAGGTTTGGGTTTAGGCCAAAAATGGAGATTTTGGTTTTGGATTAAGTTTGGGTAGAGTTTAGGTTAAAATGTGGGGTAAATCTTGTTATTTTTTTGCTTGTGGGGATGTCATAAAGGTTTTAGAGTAGATTTGGGGTTAATTGGTGTTGAATTGGGTTAGTTTAGGCTGGGTTTAGGTCATGGGCCAAAATTGGGCTTTAGGCTTCAAATTGGAATTGGATCCAAATTTCAATCAAATTGGGCTTGGATTTGGTCTAAATTGACATTGGAGATATTGAATTGAATTTTAGAATTTAATTGGGTCAAAGTTGAGGTCAATTGGGTTGATTTGGTTTGACATTGGGTCCACTTGGGTTAAGAATGGGTCAAATGGGGGGTTTTGGTAAATGTGGGTTAAATTGACAAAATTGGCCTATAGTGTAGTTGAACAAAATGAAATTGGAAATATTTGGGATTTTCTGGAATTTTCTGGAAATTTTTGGAATTTTTGGTTAAGAAGGGCATTTTGGGTATTTGGAGGGTATTGGGGGGTATTTTTGGAAATTTTGGTATATTTGGCTAAGAATGATCAATTTGAATGGTGGGAAATTTTTAGGAATGATTTTGAGGAATTTTGGGTAATTTAGGCAATTTTGCAAATTTTGGATAGTTTCAAAGACATTTGGTAGGTTTAGCGGGTGTAGGGCCCCGGGGGTTAAAATTTGAAATTTTAAGAAAATGAAGATTGATCAAGTTTGAGTAGAATGGAATCACTTTAGTTGGACCATGAAGCCATATCAAGCCCATAAGAGCCATGAGAGGACTCATTTGAGGCATTCACTATGTTGTTCCTAACCCTCTTAGCCAAGGGCCTAGGGGTTAAGGTCCATCCATATGAATTACCTACATGAGTCAGGAAGTCAAGCTAGGCATGAATAGTTTTAGGATTGGAATGTGTGTGAAAGTATAATGTGTGTGCAAGTCAACCCTCACCAGACCAGTCTACCTAGGGTAGTCCAAAGGCCAAAGAGTCCTATAGGGAACTCATCCTTTAAACCTCCACATTTGATCTTAACCCTCCAGGTGACTTGGGGGTTTACAATCAAACTTATGGGGTTTGCAGGGAGTTAAGAGGTGTTTAAATTTCTAAGTGGTGGGTTCCATTTCTAGTCCTCTAAGATAGTCAAAGGGAAAGCCTAAGACTAGATCCTAAGTACTAAGGAGAGAAAAGAGAAAATACCTCATCAAAAATGAGATCAACAAGGCCATTGAAAATTATTAGTAGCCATTTCTTCAATTAACGCATAGGCTTCATCAAATGGTTTTGACATTAATGAACCTCCAATAGCAGCATCAATGATTGATCTATGAGATCGTACTAATCCATTGTAAAAAGTTTGTATAATTAACCAATCTGGTAATGCATGATGTGGACATTTTGTAAGAGTTCTTTAAATCACTCCCAAGCTTCATATATGGATTCTCCATCAAACTGACTAAAAATGTTATATCATTTCTATGTTTTACAGTTTTCGAAGGATGAAAATATTTAGATAGAAATTTTTGTGATAATTCTCCCCAAGTTTTAATAGATCCAGGTGCTAATGAATTTAACCACATCTTAGCCTTATCCCTTAAAGAAAAGGAAAAAGCCTAAGTCTAATAGCATTATTAGATACTCCTTCATATTTAAAAGTAGCATATAATTCCAAAAAACTAGCAAGATGTAAATTAGGATCTTCATTAGGTTAACCACTAAATTGATTATTCTGTACCATTTGGATAATTGTAGGTTTAAGTTCGAATGAGTTAGCAGCTACATCAGGTTTTTGAATAGTTAGGTGAATTTCATCTAATGTAGGGTTGGCATAATATCTTAATGGTCTTTGTTGGTTTATATTTTCAATTTCTGGATTATTTGCCATTTGTGTTAAATTTATAATTCTCTCTTTTGTTTTCTAATTCTTTTAATTGTGCGCTCTAATTCTGAATCGTAAGGTATTAAATTTTCATTTCCAAATTTACGCATATAATTTTTAAGTAATATTTAAAATATTACGTTACTCTAGTAATTATTTTAATAATTCTATTAATTACCTTAATAATTACTTTACTTCCCCGACAACGGCGCCAAAAACTTGATCCACTTTTCGATATTTATACTTACAACTATAATATGAAAATAAGAAACGACACCAAAAACTTGATCCCGCACTGAATATATATACTAATGATTCTGTTATGGATTTTATGATTTATATTGTGGATACTACACAAGTATACATATTATTATCAAGTAATATAGGGCTCTAATGGAGTCCTAGATATCGATCCCACAAGGAAGTTAGAGAATTTCAAAGACAAATTAAAGTAGACTTACTTACTAAACTAGTATACAGAAATTAAGAACACTTAGACTAAAATAAACTAATGCTTAAAGGTTGAAAATAAGATTCTAATTGAGAAAATCATCTTTTTCCTTGTTGAGAGAATTAAGTGAATGTTGAATTTAAGTAGTTTAAAGTTTGTATTGTTCCAAATAGGAGCATTCCTATTCTTTACCCTTTGGTCCAGGTGCAAAGAACATTGACCAGTCCTATGTTTGATTGCCGAATCTGCGACTAGGTTGGGAGGATATCGGCCGCCACTTCGGAGCTCCACGTTCCCCTGCACGAGGGCTAACATCTACACTTCAGCTCTCGAAACAATAGGACCGAATTGAATATTTTAGTCCGTCACACTAAAATGTCCAATTCTACGCCCGATAGTTAATATTTCCCTATTTATTTGCACCCTCCTTCCAAGGCTTTTGACTTCCCTGAATCTTGGATGTAATCTTTTCTATAGTTGATAATTCAACATATGTTAATAAATCAATTGGCCAAATTGAAAGTAAATTAAGTTTTAAGTAAAATATTATCACAATATTTAATAATTTTAGGCACAACTAATTTCGATTCATCATTTCACATAATCTCAATAACAAGGAAAAAGACTAAGGAAACTACTCAGAAAGCATGGGAAAAATAACACAAAGTATGGATTTCATTAAAGTTAACAAACAATAACAAATATACTTATCTCACTTCTTCTCCCCAAGCAGACTCCTTGAAGTTTCTTTGACTCTTCCTTCCAGTACAGCACTCCAAAACTCTAAACACTTTATCTACTCACTAAAAGACTCTAGGATGACACTTAACTCACACAAATTGACACACAAATTGACACACATTGACTAAAATTTGTCACTATTTATAGAAGGATTCAAATCTCTGAAGGGTACTTAAGCACCTCTTCAAAAAGCGTTCAGGTTCATTATATTTTTGCTCTTTTCAACTGTCTCACTGTCGGCGGCTCGATCTCGCCGTCGGTGGGCTTCTAGAAGATGGGCTAACTGCGCCGATCTCGCTGTCGGTGGGCTCGATCTCGCCGTCAGCGGGCTCTTTATAAAATATTCAACATCTCTCGAGAAAATCTCACCGTCGGCGGCTTAAATCTCGCCGTCGGTGGGACAGTTCAATTTTCATCAAATTGAGTCTTTTTTGCTCCAAATCCACCTTTTTGTACTTTTTACTTTCAGTACTTATAAATCTTAATTTCTGCAATAAACAAAGAAAATACCTTTCTTTAACGTACAATTTCATATAAAATTGGTATAAATTTCTCAATACATTTTTTACGTGGTCAATGACCAAGGCAAGATTTCTGTCCTTAAGAAAATTATAGGATGTCCCTATTGACCAGAGGACCACTTGGACTAATTTAGGTGGTTTTTCAAATCATATTTTATTTATTATAATTATTTTAAGTTTTGGAGTGTTAATTAATTATAAAATTAAATTAAAGTTGAAAAATGAATTTTATATTTTTTCATAAATCTCTCTGACCTCAAGAAGTTCAGAGAAATAAATTTTATATAATTCTGATTTTTCTTTAATTTATTAGAATTAATTTAGTGAAAATGTAAGGAAATTCATTTTTTAATATTAAAAATTTTTTTAAGCCTTTAAAATTCAATATCTTACCCTATAGACTTAGGAAAAATATTTGGTTTGTTGCTAAGTGATTAGGAAGCAATATATGATATTTTTATGATTTTTATTATTTTTAATTATTAAAATATTAAAATATGATTAAAAATGAAGATTTTTAAAAAATTTTAATTTTAATTTTCTTAGACTCCCCTAACATCAGAGAAGCCCCAAAACCATTTTGGTAAATTTTTGAAATGTGTTTTTGGAGTTATGAATTTTTAAAGTTTAATTTTGGTCATATAACTTAATTAGTCCATTTAGTGGGGCTAATCACCTCCAATCGGTTTCAAATTTTTATGTGAGACTCCTCTGACCCTAAAGATCAGTGGAGAATTGTTTTCACGTGATTTTGATGTATGGTTAACCCAAATTAATTAAAATTCAGTTTTAATTATTTAGGCCAATTAGGGTTATTCTTAATGAATTAACTCAAACCATAATTTTCCTAGGGTCCTCTGTCCTAAGATACATCCCGAAATTTTTCTATAATTTTCTAAGTAACATGCTAATTACTGGAATTAATATATCAAAACAGGCACAAAAATTTGGAAAATCAATAATTTGCCATAGAGATGGCCTCTGACCTTGGAAAATTCAGGGAATGTTCCCAAGATCAGAGGCTACAAAAGCCCTATGGTCTCATGTCATGGTGAATTATCTAAGCGAATGAAGTATTAAAACATTAAAATGAGTAAATAATTAATTAAAAATAAAATACTCAACAAAATGACTTGATTTCTTTTCCACATTACTCTCCTCTGTTCTGAGCAAGAGGGTATTTTTATTTTATTTTTCTGATTTTTCTATGCAAAGTTATGGATTTTTCAATTTTTGGGTATTTAAATAAATAGAAAATAGCCTAATTATCTACTTATCCAGCGTGACGCTGACTCAAACTCGGTGAATCCGAAAGCCCACGCGGCGCGCTTTCATTCGATGCTGCCATCTGACTCTAATGCCACGCGGCCCGCGGTCTCACTCCATCTTCCGATCCGATGCAATCTGGACCATCCATTCGATACACGCGCGATCGGATGGCGCCTGGTCATCGTCTACTACTGGTGTGTCCCATGAGCCATCCACACTAAAACCCTAAGATCTCTCTCATTTCTCAATGGATTTTTGTGTTCTTAGGCTCTATGGATTCGTCTTGATAAGACGGACACATCTGTACGGTTTACATGCTATGAAATTAAGCCAAGAAAAATAGAGAATCACTGGAAGCTCGGGAGGAAGATGGGGTCCATACCTTAGCTCTGAGAAGTGAAGCTTCAATTAGAGAGTTGTGGCACCTTCGATTGCACCTAAGAAAGCTCCAGATGAAGTCTCTAGCTCTGGGGAATTGCCTAGGTATGAAAGTGACCAAGGCCGATTTCAAAGCTTGGCCGATAGAGAGGATGTCTGGCATGGTGAGGGGGCTTTCACTGAGGAACTCCTTCTCTAGGTCTTATGCAGGTGTGGGTGAGTTTAATTATATTTTGGTGGAGGTTTCAGAGTTGTCCTGGTTTTTGTGTGGATTTTTAACTAAGAAATTGAGCTCTGTTAATAGGGATTAGGGCAAAGGGACACTGGGAATCAATTGCTTTAGGTTAGGAGAAGGTCCTGGAGCAATTTTGGTAGAGTTTTGTTAAGCTCTGGTTCATCTCCTTGTTTGGCCGAGAGGGGGTGGAGTTTAAATAGAGCTGGATGGAGGGCTTCCCAGGGGAGTTAGGGCTTGGGATCAGCTACCTTGGTCAAGGGAAGAACAGCCACACTGGCCATTGGGCATGGGACAGCTCCGCCAGGGAGAATTTAGGAGTTTGGCTCACATGGAGCTCTTGGCCATGGCATTTTCCGGCGACCCAGGAGGCTGGCCGGCAATGCCAGGTTACCATCTTGACTCAGTGAGTCCAGGGATTGAGTTTGGTGCACGCAATTGGCTTTGGACATGTGTAAAAGATTTGATTTAAGTGGAAAGGGGGGAAGGCTTATTTTGGCTTGATTTTGTCCAAGGCATGGTTTAGGCTAGGTGCACCTCCATAAGTCTTGACTTTGGGCTAGGATGAATCATTTGGGTCAGCCAAGAGAAGGCGGTCAAGTCCCCATCCAAGGTGAGGTGGCTAAACTTGGTTTAGAGTGTAGCATAAATGAGGTTAAAAGGGCTTAATGAAGGCTTAGGAAAGGCTCCCCTCTACTTGCCATAAATGGCTAGGTGAGGTGTCAAAACTCTCATGGCTTCATATGGCTTGTAAATGGCTCACATTTAGCTTAGAAAAGGTTGGCTTGTTTCATGAAAAAGGTTTTTGGCATTTTTGATGAATTTAGGGGAAATTGGCATGAGGCTTGATTTAGAATGATTTAACCATTTATTTAAAACTTAGGGATGGCTTCAATTGAAATGGATGATGGAAAGAGATGCTATGTGGGCTTTAGGATCAATTTTGGGCTTTTGGAATTGTTTAGGAATGGGCTTTTAAAGGCTTTAGGTAAGTGGGCTTTTAGATTTTAAATCAAGTTGATGGATGAAAATTTTGGTAAAGATTGGGCCTTACAAATGTTGGGTTTAGTTTAGGTATCTTTCATGAGTGATTTAGAAAAGGCTTGGTGTCATTTGGAGTTGAAATGGGTTTAATTTGGGCTTCCTTAGTGATAGGATCAAAGTGGGGCAAATTAGGCTAACTTGGGCTAATGTTGGGATAAATTGACAAAATTGGGTCATGGTGTAGTTAAAAAAAATGAAATTGGGAATATTTGGGATTTTCTGTAATTTTCTGGAAATTTGTGGAATTTTTGGAGTTTTTGGGTTAAAAGGGTATTTTGGGTATTTGGAGGGTATTGAGGGGTATTTTTGGAAAATTTTAGTGTATTTGGTCATGAATGATCAATTTGAGTGGGAGAAAATGTTTAGGATTAGTTTTGAGTAATTTTGGGTAGTTTTAGGCAATTTTGCAAATTTTGGGTTATTTCAAGGGCATTTGGTAGGCTTGGTGGGTTTAGGGTCCTGGGGGTCAAAAATTGAAATTTTGGAAAAGTGAAGATTGCTCAAGTGTGAGTGAAATGAAATCATTTTGGTTGAGCCATGAAGCCATATTAAGCTCACAAAAGCCATGAGAGGACTCATTTTAGGCACTCAATATGTTAAACCTAACCCTCTTAGGCAGGGGCCTAGGGGTCAAGGTCCATCCATATGAGTTACCTACATGAGTCAGGGAGTCAAATTGGTTAAAGGTAGTTTTAAGGTTCAGGCATGTACAACAATGTGGAGTGTGCAAGCTAACCATCACCAGGACCAGGCCACCCAGAGCTATCCTAAGGCTTGACCATTCTATTGGAACTCATCCTTGCACCTCCACACTTGACTTTCAACCTTCCAAAGGGGTTTGGAGGTTTATGGTCATCTGTGGGGTTCAAGAGGATTTAAGAGATTTCTGAATTTCTAAGTGGTGGGTTTCATTTCTAGTCCTCTAGGATAGTCAAGGAGAAGTCCTATGGCTAGATCCTAAGCACTAAGGAGAGAAAAGACCTCACCAAAAATGAGGTCAACAAAAGGATATAAGTCGAATAACAATCCTTCTCAAAATTGAT